>CM070036.1:80773606-80787150 GCA_036250615.1 Ptychadena robeensis | reverse complement strand
ACTTTGGGGAGGATTTTAAGGTACTGAAAAGTCGTCTTATACGCCGGCATATATGGTAGTATATAGCTTTGTTAAAAGAAATAAGCCAGAAGCAACATAATGTGATGGTACACCTGAATGGATGTTTTGAAAAGTAAAAAAACCAAAACATTTAAAGGCCCCCACACACCTTACAATATTACCATACATTTGTTCAACCAAAATCATGTAATATGAGGACCTTTCTAAACCTTCCAATCAATATGTATTCTATTAAAGAGGCCACTATACTACAGTATACAACTATACTACACTATACAGTTTTTAGCAGGCTTTTAAGGCACTGGACTCCACATGTAAAAATAAAAAGACAGTCTTTATTTCCAATATGACTACTAAATAATGCAAAATGCATAATCAGAAATACATACAAATTGATTGGTCAACAACCTTTACAGAGTTACTACAACATATTAACAGAGGTCCGTACTTTCTTCCTTTTAACAGTGGATATTTGGCCAGGGTTTTTTTTCATAGACTAAGTCATAGGGCAACAGTTGTTACAAATACATCAACATAAAAGAATACATAATATACCAAAACATATAATATACCAAATTAAACCTCCATATCATCGTCTGTAGAGACTAAAGAAAAACTAGAGAAAATTGTCTATTGCACCATTTGGTGCTCTATTCTTTGAGACAAACAATGTGGGTTATTGACTCCCCACAGTATGGCCTCTTGCCAATATTCTCAGTATATGGACCTCATACATAAGTCAGAAAAATATAGTATGTAGTGCATTCATCACAGTTTTTTAAAGAGTGGAATACCTTCCCTTTATTATAAGTGTTTTTAATTTTCCTCATTTTTCCTCATACTGAATCCTAGACCCAAAATATCATATGCATTCCATTATTATCCCGTGTAAATGTAATAGAGGGTCGTTTATTGATGTATTTAGATTCTATAGGGTTATCCAATAGGATGTACCAATATTTCTGCAAAATATTTAAAATTTCAAGTCATGATCATCCTTGTTTTTGTGTCTGTATATGGAGAACGTCTCCTATTTAGTAGTTGATCTCTATTTTGATAAAGAGCCTTCTGATAGGCCCGTTTCAATAGGTGCTTGCTATAGCCTCTACAGAGTAGCCTTTCCTGTAGGGTGAAAACTCCCTGCAGTATCGTGTTTCCAGCAATGGTCTTACAGGTAGTTGCAAGGGCCCCATCTGTATCTACTGAAATGTAAATAATCTATGGTGAATTTTAGATTCCATGTATTCTGTTGGAGTAAGCCAAAGAATTGTTTAGTCTGCTCTATTGTTCCAGACCAAATGATCAGGATATCATCTATGTAAAAGGACAGAGTTCTCAGAAATGGAACTACAAGAAAGTCAAATTCAGTATTGTTTATAATGCCCAATTGTCGGGCATTTTCCAGCATTGTATCAAGTTCTAATTTGAAAGTCATGATCTCTTTAACGTCAATCATGATTTTTCAATATGTCCATGCACATCTTCTCATATCCGGCATTGCTCATGAGGACTATATTGCCCCCCTTGTCTGCCTCTTTTATGATCAAATCCAGGTCCTTATCCAGACTATTACTTCTGGATAGATTACTTCCCTTATGGTGATTTAGAATTGTTGTAGCTCTTTTGTAATCTGACTAAAGGCCCCCACACACGTACCAAGTGGGGGCCGACGTCATCACACTGCTCTCCAGAGCTGACAGCATTGGCGGGCACCCTTTGTGTGCTGGCTGTTAGCTTCAATAGAGACGCCGGTCTCCATTGAAACTAACTGCGTCGGCCGTTTCTACCTAAACTTTTGGGATTTGTTCTGGATTGGGCCGTGTAAATACCTTCAATTTTAAGAAGGCTTGATTGTGCTACGCACTGCTCGAGTTGAGGGCTTTTTGATTCCTTTCATCCCTTCTCACCATAACCTTCATGGTTACTTCTCTTAGTTCGGCTTCCAAGCCCCACACCATAGAGCCATTGTTTCCATGCACTGCACTGATGATGGCCAAGGAGCCTGAAACAGCTATATGCAGTTTGGAATAAATGGCTCTGTACCATAAAGGCTATATTTGCCCTGTACACCAGCGGTTCTGGATGTGCATTTGGCTGATGGGGCAAAAAGGAATAATTTGCATGGCTGCCCACTGTCCTAAAATGAGGGTTTCTACCTAAACTTTTGGGATTTGTGCAGGATTGGGTCATGTAAATACCTTCTTTTTAAGAAGGCTTGATTGTGCTACGCACTGCTCAAGTTGAGGGCGTGTTGATACCTTTCATCCCTTCTCACCATAACCTTCATGGTTACTTCTCTTTGTTTATTTTTGTAAAATAGTGGTAGCACTAACCAGTAGAAACTCATAATTACCAGCACAATAGCAACAATGAAGTGCTTGGCCAATTCAGACATACATCATACTCTTCTTGTGGATTTTTTTTCCATCTAAGCATTTTGTAAGCATTTGTAGAGTATATACACTAGGTATGGTAAATAGGGATCTTTTTTTGCAAGTGTGTTTTATAGGTTTAATATAATGTGCTATTCCGACTCCCCTAATAGTTTAGTTTAGACTGTTTGTTCAGAGGAGAGGTAAGGGTATGAGGTCCTTGGAGCTGTAATCACAATAAATATATATTTTTTAATTGTGTTGAATCTCAGTTAAGGGTTCTAAGGCCAAATCAAAAAAGAAATGGAATAGATGACACAATTTCCTGAAACCATGTAGAACTAGAATAACACTTTTAACCTCCCTAGCGCCCTTGTGAGGTCCAGATTTCTGTACCAAAAGCGCATCATAGACTTTAATGGAATTAAATTATTTTGTTGTAGGCCTGTAACTTCACAAAATATGTCCGTACAAGGGTATGGTAAAAATCCTCAATATAATAATGTTTAAAACAAAAAATTATGTAAAAAAAAATATGTTTAAAAAAATTTATTAATAAAAGGTATTATTTGAAATCTCTTAAATACTTCTTTTGTATGAAAGATTTCAAAACTGTATGTATTTATATTTGTTTTTTGTTTATAATAAAAAAACATTTGGAAATGTGTTTTGTGGTTTTTTTTAGTTTGAATTGTATTAGATACAGTTATCACTGTATCCAGTACAATTTCCTTTGGTACCCTCTCTCCCCTGGTGTGGTGGACCTAGTGACATCACACCAGGGGAGAGAGGGCTAACTTCAAAGGGGCACATTTGGGGAATCACACTGAAAACAGTTTTCTCCATAGACAACTGTTTTCGTGCGATTTACTTTTGAAACATCCTAAGAAAAAAAGATACTGCCAGGACATGCCAAGGTCCAAAGGTATTAACTGCCATATGATATCATTTATCTTCTATTTTTGTGAGATAATTCATTCGTATTTAATGGGGAATGGGTATACAGTTTGACCAACAATGAAGGTTAGGATGTTGTATATGAATCACAGCTAGAGAGCGTTATGCATTTAAGATACAATTGGGAATTTGGATTTGAGATTACTAAATACATTTTTTTATGTTTTTTGATTTGGATGTAGTTAAACTGTCCCATCCTGCCTGCAGGTGCTGTGTGTGGAATCACGACACATCGCCCAACTGGGGACAAGCCCTTAGTAATTACTGAAAGGAGTAGGGCAAAGATGTTGTTATTGGTGTGAAATGTTATCTCATCTTTCTGGTTGGAGTTTGAGAATATGTGGTCTCATGTTGTTGTTTGGGGACTGGCATTTTACCTTTTGCATATTCGGAAAAATCACATGTGTAGCTTTGAACCTTTTCATCTGAGTGTTGGGGATTAATTGTTTCTTTTAGTTCTTTTATCATAAATTAAATTGCTTTACTGTGCTGTGACGTTCCCATGTATCAGCAACAATGTCTCATTAAACAAGGATAACAGTCATTATCTTTTGTGTAAAATTGTCTTTGTGAAAGGAGCTTAGATGCAGGCTACATTGGGCAGCACAGTGATGGGTAAAAAGGATGTGGTGAAACAATAGCAACAAGGTGGGCAGGCATGTGTAAAAAAACAAAACAATTTACTACAAATGCTAGTTAGGGGAGGAATGGGATATACACTGTTTAAAAAAATAAAGGCAACTCAAAAATAAGACATCCTAGATCTGACTGAATGAAATATTCTTATTGAATACTTTGTTATTTACATAGTTAAATGTGCTGACAACAAAATCACACAAAAATTATCAATGGAAATCAAATGTATCAACCCATGGAGGTCTGATCAATACAGGGTGATCCTATTGTGATGTAATGTCCTTAAAACAAGTCAAAACGAGACTCAGTACTGTGTGACCTTCCTACAACACCTGGGCATGCTTCTGATTCGGTGAAGGATGGTCTCCTGAGGGATCTCCTCCCACTTGGACTAAAGCATCTCCCAACTCCTGGACAGTCTGTGGTGCAATGTGGCGTTGGTGGAGGGTCTGAGACATGTCAATTGGATTCATGTGTGGGAAACGGGCCGGCCAGTGCATAGCATCAATGCCTTAACCTTGAAGGAACTGCTGACACACTCCAGCCTGGTAGCACTATGCTGACAGACATAGCAAACCGTCTTGCCACAGATCGCATTGGTGTGCCATCCTGGATGAGCTGCACTACCTGAGCCACTTGTGTGGGTTATAGACTCATTCTCATGCTATCACTACAGTGAAAACACCGCCAGCATTTAAAAGTGACCAAAACATCATCCATAGGAACTGAGAAATGGTCTGTGGTCACCACTTGCAGAACCACTACTTTTTTATTGGGGATGTCTTGCTAAGTGTGTTTGACTTGGAGTAACATGGTGTTGTTTAAGTGTTCCCTTAATTTTCTTCAGCACTGCATATTTGTATATTGATTTTCAGGGTTGCAATGAGAAGAGATTTGCGAGCATGCCTGCTAAAGTTTTATGCTACCTAGAGGTCAATTCCCCATTCTTTATTTCTTTTTTTGTCTATAGACAAGCCCCTGCTCAGCCTCAGGGGGCTAGATGCACCACCCAGCACTTGTTTGCCCCCAAGACTTAAGTGTGCAAAAAATAACATGTGGGAATAGGGATTGGTGGATGATCCAAAGCCCACAAATGAACAAGGCAAGGTGATAAAAAATTGGCAATCACAAGTAAAATTAACAAAGCAAAGAATCCCAAACAGGCAGATGCAAAGTCAATGTCATACATAGGTATATTTTAAGGGGAGATATCCAAAGGAATGAGGCGGACTACTTAGCAATAACAGAGGAAGAGAAAAGCTTTGCTAGAAGCCCACATACTTGACATTAACCTCTTATTGGTTATATGTTTTTTTATGCTCAAGTATCATGGGAATATGTAGATGTATTTAACACATAGGTTTAACAAATGTACATATAAGTATTGTGTCTTTATTAAAAAAAATATTTTGTGTGGCTCACTACCCCTTTCCAATTTTTTTACATATATTTTATTATGTTTTTTCAAGTAGAAAATAAACCAAGCAATTGTTCAGCACTAAAGTAGAGTCTGTAACAGTAATATAAGAAGTACAAGAAAACATTAGGGTTACACTAAACCCCAAAACCAAATAATCACACTAATGAGTAAGGAAATACAAATAAGCAACAGACAAAGCAATAAACAATTGAGTGTTGGCACGGAGAGCAAAAGTTCCCAGTTACGTTAGCGTTAAAGTAATGGAAGAGAAAAACAAAGGCAGAACCTAAATACGTTATGGAACCTGGGAAAAAAGGGGAGGATGCATGCTGATTTTACTAGCTAGAAATGTTGAGTTGTGCTAGTGAAGGGCATTTCTCTTCCTTTAACGACCAGATTCTTTGAATGTTCAAGCACACTGTCTAATGCTAGCCATACACAGCCAGAGCCGGAGCGATATCGTCCTCCGATATCGCTCCGGGAGGCTAACGTGATGACGTCATCACGTTAGCCTCGCATTGCATTCTGGGGCCCCACAATCGGCCAGGCACCCTTTGTGTTCCGGCCATAAGCAGCGATGGAGACGCTCGTCTTCATTGCTGCTTATGGCCATCGGCTTCCATCGGCTTCGGCCGGCCAGAGATTTTCCAACATGTCGGATCTCTGGCCGGCCGAGAAGTGGGGCGACAGGGATCTGTCGCCCCATGTGGGGACATGCCGATAAATGGCCGGATTTTAACCTGACCGACGGCGAGAGCGCGCACGCCCGTCGGCCAGATTAAAATCCGGCCGTTTATCGGCATGTGTATGGCCGGCATTAGGCTCACACACACCAATAAAGGAGTCACAGGCAAGCTGGTAGGGGGATATTTACAGCTTTACTCATAGGGATATTTACAGTGCAAACACCAAACCCAAGCCTGGAAATGGGGCACACACTTTAGGAACTACTGTTTCAGAGTAAAGATGGCTACCAGCTGCAGGGTGATAATGGCTTCAGGTCCCAGTAAGAGGGGGTCAGGTACAGTCCCAGTAGTTAGGGCAATAGGGGAAAGCGGGCAGGTGAGTTGGAGTAGGGAGGAATCCTGCATCTGCCTATCTCAGCACCTACAGGTAGCCGCATCCATCCACTCGGGCACGTTCGAGGGAAGGCGGTCCTGGTCCAGAGGACGATCCTTTCAGTCACCAGGGATGGGGGGTCCTTGGTCCCGGGCACTGCTATGGGATGGCCGTCGGGAGAACCCAGGAAAAAGGTAGGAGATCTGCTCCAATTCAGGTTGCGACACTCTGGCTGTAGATGGTTGAGGAGCTAACCCAACTCTGGCTAAGGAAGGCCTAGGGAGGTATATTTATCCCTTCTGCTAGGAGGAGAGCAGTGGCAGATATCAATAGTTACATTGTAAGGCCAGACAAAAGAGAAAACAGAAGCCATTAGTCATCCCTGCACCTGCTACTGAGGAATGCAAGGAAGACTTAAAGCTATATACACATTTTTTACACAATATAGTACAGAATATGGTGACACAGGGCAGTATATACAATGCAATCAATATATACAAATGTGGTGTAACCCTGGTCACTACACTAGTATAAGGTCACGTTCCTCTTTAGGGAGTACAAAAGAAATATAAGGCTTCCAACTCCCTATTTGATAGATTGTTTCATAGAGTCCAATCACAGATCCAATAGCTCTTTGTAGAATATAGATTAGAAGAGAGATATTACATAAAGGAAAGGCTGAATCCAATTATGCATAATGTACAGGTATATACGGTTGCAAAGCTAAATAGTAACAACATAGGGTCCACGGGGATGACAGTGCAAAACATTTCACTCACAAATCCTGATACATCCTGCCAGAATTGGGTCATGGATGGGCACGACCACAAAGAGAGAGATTATCAGAGCCACACTTAAAAAATAAGGTTGAGACATCGGCTTAAAAGAGGTATCTTTGGGTTTTTTGAGGCACAATCTGTGCCTCAGTTTGAACTGTGTTTCTCGCCTGGATTCGGAGGTAATATACTTGCCTATCAATTGGTACCCAGTATTTATTTGACTTTCTATGTCCTCCCACCTGCCCACCCGCCAGGGGGACTCTAGAGGACCGTAAAGGTCTGTTAAAACCTTCTCTAAGGTAAATGCAGAGTGCAGAAAGACCATGTACAGGTGAGACTGTAATAGTATCAAGTCTGAAATGGATAAAAAGCGAAGACCGGGGTGTCTTGGGGTGTAGCTCTGAATGTAGCTCAGAGTGAGAGGCACATATTGAGTGCCAAAATTTTACCTTATATGTGGTGGGATCATATAGGTCCTTAACGTATTTGATCCCCTTGTTTCCCCATGTCCCATAAATAGCATGCATCGTGTCCTCAGGGAACAGCAGATTGCCCACCAAGGTTGAGTGTTACGAAATCGACATCGAGAGGTACAGCAGTTTTCGTATAGCCCAGTAGGCTAAGACTGTGTCTCCCACAAGTAAGTTGGCTTTAAAAGGTGGAGGCAATTTAATGATAGGGCAATGGAAAAGATTGTGCAGAGACCAGGGGGAAACCATTGATGTTTCCAGTCTATAGTTTGTGTAGTGGGGAGTTTGTTTAATGCGGTCCATTGCATGTCTAAAGAGACTGGATAGATTATAAAGTCTCAAATACACTTGTCAAGCACCTTGCGCTGATTTTGGTAGAAATAACGCTTTGAGAGCAACGCCTTGAGGCCTGCCCTGTCAAGTTTGCGAGCGCCCTATGTAACTGTTAAATCCTTGTGTTTCAGGATAAGGGGTATGGTCTTTCCCAAACAGCACCATTTTATATAGATGGATTCTGCCAAACAGGGGGAGGTTCTGCCAGGAGTCTATTCTAGCAATTTTTTTTTTTAAGTGGGGTGTGAAATTAATTTGATATAAAGAGGAGGGGTTTTACCAATTATGATTCCTAAGTATGTGACATAGGGTGGGAGAGTAGAATAAATGGAAAAATCCTTTGCAGAGGGAAAAGAGAAAAGGAGGCAAACAGTGAGATCTGTTGTGAAAAAGGATACCTCTATCTAATGTTAGGAAGGGTATCTAATAGACAGATCAGGGTCACAATGCCTGGTTAAATAGCAGTGGCTATAAAGGACAGCCTTGGCGTGTTTCATTATATAAGTGGAAGGGTTGGGATAAGAAACCCGGTGTGCAGATTCTAGCGAAAGGAGAATCATATATGGCTATTAGGTCAGTAGGATCTTTTTTTGGGATAAGCTATATGTCATATAAATATATGCCTCATTGGCCATGGGCAAGTATTTCCCCCCTGACCATAGGTGTCTGTATAGGTTATACAACATGAACATGCGCAGCGATCGATTTGACAAAATCTGGTGCAAAATCGACCCGTGTATGGCTGGCTACCTTATAAGCTAACACATTCAAAGGGTAACAGTGCAAATGAATGAAATACAGTGCCCGCGCCCGGAAACACATCGGGGGCAGTTTGCGCGCGTCACACTGCGCCCATTGTTTACCAATGCGCACAGCATGTATCTCCGGTGCCGCCTCGGGCTGCTCCCGCTGCTGGGCCTCCCCCAACCACGGGCATGTTGTGCCAGTATAGACTGCAACATTAAAAAAATTTCATCAAAGTCTATGGTGCGCTCTTGGTACAGTTATCTGGACCTCAGCAGAGCGCTTGGGAGGTTAATGAATTCTATTTTAGGTTTCTTTTTGCTCTTAACCAAGCTTTATTCCTTGATAATCTTGCTCCCTCATATGCATCTCCCTATGAAAATCCGCTTCCTTAGAAAGCAAGAAAGGGTGAGAGCAGTGTGATCTCTCAACAATCATCATCTTAATAGCTCATTTACCTTACAAAAATGTAGTATAGTGCATCTCTACAGGGCAAGTTGTTTGTAGTTTAAGCATTTTTCATCTTAAAAATATTTATTTTGATTTCTTTAGGGCTGTAAACATGTTTGGATTAGAGTGCACCAATTAGAGAATGGTAAGGAAATGTAAAAAAGAGTGTGACTTCGAAAGCATGTTTGCTATACTTTAAAGTTCCCTATTAGCATAAGGTAAAAATATCTAGATGTTAACTGCATCAAATCTATTGATCACTTCAAAATCAGCTTGTCAAATGAACACTAGAGGAGTCAACGTCTTTTTACAACCTGGAAAGTACTAAGAACTAAGGCCCCAGTTTCAGCTGAAGAAATACAGTCCTAAAGCATGATGCTGCCACCACCATGCTTCACTGTGGGTATGGTGTTTTTTTTGGTGATGCTTGCAATGAAAAGCTTTTAGCCCCCCCCCCCCATACACCTATACAACTTAGTAGTATAGTGGTCTCTCTGAAAAGTGGATTGTACAGAAATTGTATGGTAAGATTGTAAGGTGTATGCCTTAATCCATATAGTTAAAATTATTTTTAAATAGAAAACACACTGCTTCAAACTTGTTTTCAGAAGCTTGACTTTGTTGGTCACTTCTGTAAAGTACATTTAATCCTTTCAGTCCATTTATTGCTGCCCTCTGCAACCAATCTATTATTACTTAGGGTCCCCATACACCTTTAAATTTCTGTCAGATTTCTGTTAGATCTCCTTTTGTTTTACCAAAACCATGTAATATGAGGGACTTTCTAACAATCAAGTCTACCGGTGTTCAATCACAGAGGACCCTATACTACATAGTTGTTGGTAGATCTAAAGGATATCTGACAGAGAGATCTAAAGCTGGGAATTGATGGTACGATGTACCGTCTATTCCCCAGCCGAACTAATGGGATCGGGTTAAAATTTACCGTCCTGTCGGATCTCTGTGCGATCCGACACGACAGCTGATTTCAGCCCAATTCTCATCAGATGCAGCCTTCAATTCCTGCAGGACCCGATCCTTAAGGGATGCGGGAGCGCACACGGCATCGGATCGGGGATCGGGAATAGGAACGTGTATGCCCAGCTTAAGGGTGTATGGCCAGCTTTATAAATTTTGTGATGCGGAAGATTCACTCAAAGGATGTTTTTATGGATCAAGTGGTTATTCGATTAATTCTGCACACATTATTTTCCTCTTCACTCATAATGATTTAGTTGTGTTGCATGTTGTTTTGTTCTAACCAGCTCTGGTCTGCTACCTCTTGCACTTCATCAGAGTGAGACTAATAAAGCAAATGCAAGAAGGTATCAGAGATTTTTCTCTGATGAATAATTAACATTTCTAACAAATATAAGTTATGTTAAGTTTTAGAATTCTAAAACATGTATATGTTTGTTATAAAATGAAAGGTGACATTTCAATGTATGAGCAAAAGTTATACCAACCCACTTCTAAGCCATCCAAAGACACGGCTATACCCGGCCATCTTGTAGGTGATTCATTCTAGCGTGACTCTGGACCCCTTTCAAAGTATCAGGATCGGCCGGAAAAAAAATGTCTGGCTGGGCTTTTCGGGTTGATCTGTGAAGGTGGGCATCTCTGTAGTTGCAAGAGATCGACCATCAAGCGTTCGGTGTGAGTGCTGCAACTAGGGCCAGGAATCGTCGTGTCTATGGCTGTCTTTACTGTGAATATAGGCTTACTTCATCTCCAAGTCCAACTTCGCTTGTATCTGCTATAGGTTTTTGTGTAGCTTCCAGAAAGCTAACATATTTTATCTTTTGAGATTCTATTAATGAAATCTATCCAAAAGAATACCAAGTAGGCAATGCAAAACTAAATGATGATCTCACTCTTCCTTGATTGTTTTTACTGCAGAATGGACAAATACTTAAGAAGGCCAAACAAGGCATAGAAGCAGCACAGAACCCATTTTCAGAAAGGTTGTATTCAAAATTAATTTTGCTACATGAGGAATAAATTCTTACTCAGTCTTACCAAACATGTTACAACAATCTGTTTGAAGGAAACCCATGCTGTTTATGTGGATGATGACTTTGTGTTGCCTGTTGTCAATTTACTACTAAAGCAAGCCATACACGTGTCGGATTCCATGGCCAATTGGTCACTCACCCGATCGATTCCGGCGATTCTGCCGGGAATCGCAGGTGTGATCAATCGGCCAATTAAGAGTATCCATCGCTGCATACCACCTTGTCCAACAGATTCCGGGACGATTCCGTGTCCGATTGTCCACCTCACAAATGGCAACTCCCCCTGATCTGGGCAGAATCAATCTGATGGAACCAACATAAGCTAAAGAGAAACACAAGCAGTTGTAAATGGCTAACAAAGGAGATATATCATGTTAGGGTCATGGGACCCTGGCAAGTCTTGGGTGTGCAGGCACACATGTCCTTCTGCAGTTCTGTCCTCACTGTGTAGACCGGCTGATTAGGCAGGGTGCACACACATAACTCCTGTTTTCACATGTGTCACAGCAGCTTTATACCCTAATTCATGTCCAACTCCGGCAGGCTTAGGGAGATCTAGAGTTCCATTCCATGTGATCCACTATACCTGGTGCACCTGGACTTCCTTCACAATATAAGTCTGAATGATGCATGGCTGCCCTGCCTGTGATAGGGTCAGTTAACCTGTACTGCTGGGTTCCTGACTCTATGCTTTGTTGCTCTGTTTGCTTTGTTCACTTCTCAGGGTCCCTGGCGGTTTCATCAAAGTTTCATACTTTGTGCGCATAAGTCCTGGAGGCAACCCATTCAAGCAGGAGTTTTGCTGCTGTGGAAATTAAGTTAACCTTCCTAATTTAAGACTGGTGATCCCTCTAATACCCTAGTTTTGTTGCACTAATAACATGCCTTTTCCCCACCCTCAGAGGAAAATGTCCATGCATCTTACAAATGTAAAAAAAATATATATTTTTTTTAAATTCTGAATTGTTCCACTCCATTCAGCCAGGCCAAAATGTCAGTGCCAGGAGGGAGGTCCCAGTTCCAGTACAGAGTGCAGGGCTGACGTATCTATACACTAGTAATGCCCAATAATGGGTCAAAGAACATAAGCCAGGGGTAACCCAGCAGAAGGGGATATTACATGCAGGAATAATTATCTGAGAACTGTTCAAAGAACTGTATTGTCTGACAGAGCCTGTCAGTGGTTGACATTATCATTGGCTCACTTCAGTGTGTATACGGTGCAGATAAAAACAAAGCATTGACAAAGGTTTTAGTACACATGTATTATTTACTGAATTTAGGTGTTTTATTGAGGCCCACTGATAGGTGTATGTAGCCTTGCAGTCTGTATTTACAGACATTTGTGAAATTGTGAAGAGCTTAGTGAATTAAGTATGATCATGTGAGAGGTTACCACTTTTTCAATAAGTACAGCCCCCCCAAACACTACCCGATTTTTCATCCTACCTCATCACGTGTGGTCAATCAGCCGAAAACCCTTTGTGTACCAGCAGTGGTATGTCTCCACTGTGTTCTCAGCTCTGTCCTTTAGAGTGAACCCGACAGAGCCAATCCACATTGCCTGTCTCAGGGCCCCATTAGGGGGGGGACAGAGGGCACTCCCATCCCAGGACCAGGCAGCTAGGGGGGCCCGGTCAATTGGCTTAGCAGCTCACTGTCAGACTGTGCCAGTGAGCTGGTAGCCTCTGCTCACTGTCACAATCTCAAATGAAAGTGGTTTTATTGCAAAGTTGAAGTGTTTACAAACAACAGAAACTTGTAGATTTGGAGTCAACAACTGCTGAGTTTGAATTTTTCTCTGACATTCATCTCAGCACACAAATTGTGCATTAAAGCTTTATGTAATTTGTGGAAAGGGAGGGAAAAATAGAAAGGCAGGGATGAACTCCATCTTGTTGCCTATGGATTTTGGTGCATACATTTGTACATATAGCACATCTTCCAGCTTGCAACAGGTGACAAATTGTGCACAGGAAGTAGTGCACAAGTGAGTTACAAATATGGTATGGAAAGTGAGAAGATGATGTGCAATTTAGGGTTTAGGACCTCACATACATGTTTAGCAACTAAAACCACTATTGATGAATTACTAGTTCATGTGATCAATCACTTAAGGATTTCCCATCTATGCACATGTGTTCTTTAATCCACAACTCTAATCTCCAGTTGAAGTAATATTAAATCTTATCAGCCAACTAGGGTAGGTGGTGTAAGAAACAAGACTGTTGGCATATAATGGCAAAATGTACAAGTAAAGTCTTTATACTTTTTTCATAAAACCCCCC
>CM070036.1:80728810-80773506 GCA_036250615.1 Ptychadena robeensis | reverse complement strand
ACTCTAGGATCGCACAGAACAAATGGTTCGCCATGCAATCCATTTGGTGGGGTTCATTGGGTCGCTATTCATAGATGGGCACCTCTGTAGCTGCGGGAGATTGACCACCATGCATTCGGCGCACACACTGGTTGAGCTCGCGCAACTATGGCTGGGAATCGCTGTGTCTATGGTCAGCTTAAGATGACTCCGCATTTATGTTCCAGGGAGGTCAAAATGTACTTGTAAATTTTTATTTATACAATAAATATACTGTTTATGTTGCTCCTCTTATTATAATGCAGCATTCCATTTTACTTCATATTTTGGACAAAGCCCAATGTCAGCTTAATCTTTTTAACAATAAACCAGAATAAAACGAAATTATATCTTTGTACCACACTTGCATTGCATTTATTTTTTATCAGGATTTGAGGGGTTTGTGCATTCTCCATATATTTATGTGTGTATGGTATATCTGTAGAGGAGTGGTGCAGGGCTGATTACTTGGTGCCTGTCTGGGCGGGGACCCTACGTGACCTATGTCACCAGGTGCTGGCCGTGTCTCTTACCGTTTGGCGCCTATGTCTCTTCTAAGTGGGCAGCCATCTTGGGCCTGCTGTGGGAAGGAAAACTGGCGCGGCTTACTGTGGGGAGACAGGCACCCTGGTCCAGACAGCTGGTCAGCAGGCTCTGCCGCACACAGTTTCGTTTGTGAAAAGTATATTTACGACACAGTTCTTAAGCAATTAGTAAAAAATTTCCACACACTGCTGTTCCTGTGCTGTTGCTGTTCAACTGGGGCTACTTTACTGAGGGAAGGTCACTTTATACATACAGCACTTTCTCTGGTCCCCAAGAAAGGGTCAATTCTTAAGGTTAAGTTTAGTTTCAAACAAAGGTAGTGGGTGCTGCAGCCCAATTTCTCAAAAGCTGTCTTCACTATCCTCCAAGGACTGTGAGTTTCCCAGGGCAATTAATCAAGGGTGACAGTCCATAACTACCCAAGCCCTATAGGGGAATGAGCTTTTCACATTGCTGCCGAAAGATCCTGCATACCCCAGGCCTCTGGCCTGTCCCATGGGGTTCTGGCAGGAGGGCTCTGCTGAAGCTAACAGGCTGCATCCTTCTCCAGCCAAGACTACTTAGGCCCCTCCTATAATTTTGACTATATTCCCCTTGGGGATGAAGACACCTCTTCTGGGATGGGCTAGCAGCTAGAAAAGCACAGAGATGCAATTAACCATTTCATGGATATTTCTGTTACACTACATATCTAAAGTGGGGCACAAAAGTATTTCGCCCCTGCTGGCTTAAGCAGGGACATGGATTTAAGTCCCTGCCAGTGTAGTGTGTTTCTGATGTTAGCCTTTGTTACTTGTTACAGCTCACTGCAGATCATTCACTAGGTCCCCCCATGTGGTTCTGGGATTTTTGCTCACCCTCTTGTGATAGTTTTGTGATAATTTTGACCCCATGGTTTTTGACCCCATCAGTAGTGTTGTATGTCTTCCATTTTCTAATTATTGCTCCCACAGTTGATTTCTTCACAGCAACAGTGTGTTTAACTGAAAATGTTTGACCTCTGTCATTGCCAACAAAGGGTATATAATAAAGTATTGAGATGAACTTTCCATTTTGATCAAATGTTTTTTTTCCACCATTATTTCCAAACAAATTCTTAAAAATCAGATAATGTGATTTCCTGGATTCTTTCCCCCCATTCTGTCTCTCATAGTTGAGGTGTACCTGAAGAAAATTACACGCCTCTCTCATCTTTTAAGTTGGAGAACTTGCACAATTGGAGGCTGAATAAATATTTTTTGCCCCACTGTACATCCAAAACAAAAATGTTAGTCATTAGATGTGGTGGATGCATGAGTTTTTTTAAATTCATACTTTGTATTCTTTATTTCAAACTTGTATTGCTGTAACTAATCTATTTAGTTATTGTTCTATACTACATTTGCTTATCCCAAGTTGAGATTGAGATTTTACCATTTCCAGAATATATAATTGATAAGAACATGAGTCTTCTTGCATCTGTACATGATCCCTTTAGTCTCTTGTCACATGACTGGACACGTTCTCTTGTATTTTTATGTAGTGACATCAAAATGTGTTCGTTTTATTTCTGCCAGAGATTAACTGCTTTATAGATAAAATTAGCATACCAAGTTACTTTCAAATTCAAAGGAATGTCTGCCCATTGTCGTTTGGCTTTTACAGAAATATTTTATCACTTTCATTTGCAGAACACGTTGACATTATCTTTACAGCATATCCTATTTCTATTAGCACATCCTCTGCCATCATCTTAAAAAAATGCCATAACTTCAGGGGAAGGTAATGGCTCACATAATGGTGACTAAAGTAGATTTGTAGAACTAAGGTCATAATAAAGTTAATTTAACATTGAGAGACTGCCATCAAAGACCTGAGTGTCACCACATATGTCATATCACCTACTGGTTCTTCAACGCATCATAATTAATAAAAAAATAATATGATTTTAAGTTAACCTTGGAGTAAGGAGCAGGAAAAGTTATTTCAGGGAAACATTCTTAATAATAAACATCAGCTTGTCATTTTGCAATTGCTTTAAAAACAGATATGCAACCTTGTATCAAAAGCTAAAGTAAAGCAGCTTTTATTTAGTATCCTAGAATACCTAAAATAAATCTCATGCTTCTAAAGTAGCAGCTTATGTTCCTCTAAATATCGGTGATATCCTCCTTGAGTCCTTGAAGCAGCCTTAAGGTGTCCATGCACCTGACGATAGCCGCTCAATTCGATGGTTTCAAGTGCTGATGTCATGGCTTTATATCTAGCCGCCCAACATATACAGCCACCAATGTCTTTGAGCGGGATCAACTAAAGTGGTGCGCCTCAATTCCCGTCCAATCAACGGGTGCCCGAGCACAGAATGGTGATGTCATCATGACGTCACCATGCTGCGCTTGGACAGTGTGACGGGTATCTGGTCCTTAAATGTGCATATCAAGCCTAGTCTTCAACCCTCCACAGAACAGACTGGTACCAAGAATTAAAGATGCATCCCTGAGCCATAAGAAAGGAGTTTTGAAAATGCCGTAAATCAGGGGTATCAAACTGGAATACACACATTTTGGACTGAACTTCACAGAATAATACTACAAAGACTAGTTTCTTCCATTTGTGCACAGATTTTTGATCTGGTTTACTCTCTAGTCAATAAAGTTCCAAATCAATTACTCCAAAGGCAGGCCAGGGGGGCCTACTTAATGTATGTGACATAACGATGACAGGAGCTCCTATATGCTTGTAAACCGCCGGAGTGCCTAATGCTTGTAAACCAGCCGGAGTGTCTGCGAACAGGGCGGGTCGAACTTTTAAAGATGTCCGCCGTCCGCCCGTTCGCGGACACATTCAAATTCCCCGCCTCTAGGCGGGAATTTGAATCGGAAAAACGGATTGTGACGTCAGTGACGTCACATCCGGTCCATGGAACGCTCCTGGAACGCATCGTTCATGGTTGCGGGAGCCGGATGTGACGTCACTGAGTCACTTCCTACTCTGAGCCGGAATCTTCACTACAAGACCGGCTTCATTGCCCGGTCTTGGAGTGAAGAGATTCTTCCTCCGGCACGATCTCGCAGGTTCTGATCCTGCCGGAGGAAGAATTTAGATCTTCTTTGGCCGGCGAACAGGACGGGTCGAACACCGTCTAGTCCGCCAGGCGAGAGGATCGGCGAAACATGTTCGCGGCCGAACTGTTCTCCGGCGAACAGTTCGGTCCATCCCTAATCCTAACCTATAAAAAGAGCAATTGCTAGTAATTAGTGATGGCCAAAATCATTTTAAAAGTCTGATCTGCCTGTTCACGGACGGACACGGCTTGGTCATTGCCCTGGTTCCGGCCTATGTGAATGTGAACTATACCAGAAATGACTGCGACGTCACTTATGGAACGCACAGTTCATGGTTCAAAAACCGGAAGTGATGTCATTCAGACATCACGTCCGGCCCATGGCCGGTACAGCACTAAAGATCGGGTGTCTCTACCCGATCTCTAGTAAAAATAATTCTTCCTCTGGCAGGAACAGGCGCAGAAAGATCTAGCTGGAAAAAAATTATAGACTCCTTTTCGCCGGCGAAGGGGGCGGGTCGAACACCCATACTGTTAGTCGGCAAGAAGATAAGCGAACATTCAATGTTCATGCCTGGCGGACAGTTGGGCCATCACTACAAGTGATTTGAGGGGAGAACACCGCAGGTAAACCCCCCCCCCCCCCCATCTCTTCTTGTCCGCACACTAGTATTCACCTGTATTCATTATTAACACTCGTTTCAAGTGATAACTATTATGTGTGTACATTCGTATGGAGCCAAAGTTGTATGATGAGACCTTAGGTGAAGCTAGTTATTCCCTGGTTATTTAGCATTGTTTCATTACATATGTATAAATATTACTACAATTTTACATGAGCTTCTATTCAACTGTCATCTAGGCTCTGTGATATTTCTGGGTATGGAACTAGGTCCATTCTTTATGAATCCACTGTAGATTATCATTGTTAAGTTTAATCAGTATATAAGCATTGAAATCAGCAACTAGAATTACTGATTAAAGTTTTTGACTGCAATGATTTAATATATATACCGTACTCTCACCAAATTATGCAGAACCCAGTAGGGGACAGACTGTAAAAGTACTTTAATAAAACTTCAATAGTGTAAAAGAGAATAAAAGTGCTATTGATTCCCATTTCGTGCTCCTGCATTTTGTCAAAGGCTCTGTGGGGAGCACAGTGTATATTATGTGCAGTTTGATTAATTATTTTATCTTGTTGCTTCAAAGGCCGTGCTATAAAGAAGCAATATTTTGCATCGATAAGGAATAACATCTGAAATGACTGTATACAAGTTGCCAAATATGTTTCCATACTTCTAAGATGTATAAAATTAAAACAAGCAGATTTTGATGTACATGTGGCTAAAGATCAAATAATCTGAAAAGCTTTGTCAGCTATCCTTTGTTTAGCAATAGACCTACTTTTCTTTGTATTGTGATTTTTTTATTTTGGGGGGTACCCTCAGGTACAGTTGCCCGTATTTAAAGATATGTGTGCTTTATTTCGATAAGTAAAGTTGATCAGCAGACACCCCCCCCCCTTTCTGGCTTTCTCCTCCCTTGGAAGAGGAAGAGTATTGGTAACGAACCCATTTAAAGATCACAGGTATTTATATGACCTATATATATTTATGTATGATGCATTGACATATTGTTGATAGATGTTGATGGATGAAAAATAAGGTGTTGACAGTTTTGGAGGGTAGAGGAGTTTCCCCTCCCTTTAACCATTGTAGGACCTGCGGAATTGAGGGACACAGTAATGCCAAACTCTCTGTTTTTATTGGGGGCATATAACTCTTCTGACCATTAGGAATTATTCCCATGGACTAACAACATTATTGAAACCTGATGCCTAGACTAGCCTATCTGCATTACCTTGGATGTTGGCTGTGACCCTCTTTATATTATTGTACTGATATGTTTACTGATTTAAGTTTCCCATAAAATGATGATAGGACATATGCATTCAACTGCACTTTTGCTTCAATATTGTATTACACTATGTACATTGTACAACGTTAATGATTAATGATGGATTGTACCACATGTTTAATGGATTATGGTTCCTTTCCGTTTAGGTAGGAAAACTGCCATACTAAGCATGCAGCACTTCTGTAGGCCTCTTTTCGCGACATACAACCAACAAATACATCCTCCCGAGGAAGCCCTCATCTGAGACTTGAAGTGCTTCAATATGTCATATTTTATATATGGGACTGGTTATGGACATTTATTCCTGATTTTTTTTTGTCTTTCCATCTTTTCAAGTGTTGTTACTATGCAATAAAATGTATGACTAAAATTTTAAAACAAGTGTAAAACCCCCCCTTTTTTGGAAACATTGCCGTGAAGTCTCAGGGGCTGGCTTATGCTGATCAGCTTGTAGCTATGCCCATTTGATAATGTTTAGGAATGTTGGCAATAATGGTAACTCTTACATTTTTTAGATAAAGTGTAATGCCTCACATTACCAGCATTTTTGCAGGTGCAATGCATGCATCTACAGTACACTTGTATGGGTGAAGCAAGCACACTGCAAAAGCTTGTACTTAATGTTCACAGTTAGTGGGTGTGGCTAGTGTTAAAGGTTAAATGCAGCCATCCCTGTCTTCAAGTGGGATCAAACAATCCCGCTCCAAGACAGGTCGGTCAAGCAGGTATTGGACATGTTCCTAAATCCTGCTTGATCTGCATCCCAATGGATTGAACGGGAATAGGGAACCTGAAGAGGTGCGCCTTGTTTCCTGTCCAAAGGGTCATCTATCGAGTGACCATCGTTGCATGCATGGACATCTTTAGGGATAACTAATCCTATCAAGCATGTCAAAACAGACCTAAAAATGTGTCTACCAGCTTTAAGTATAGGACAATTTGGGCTTAGTTATGCCTGCATGGGGTTTTAGCATATGCTGCATGCAGACTTTCCCCCAAAAAATACCCTTCACTGATCCCAGAACAGATATAAAGTTTAACTGCCTTGTGAAAAAATATGGAGACCTCCATTTTGTTTGGTGACTAAAGGCTCCAATACACGGGTCGATTTTACACTGATCACCAATCAATCACCACACGCGTTGTTCTGCCCATCCTGAACGATGGACCAGACAAAATCGGAATCGACAAAAAATTGGATCGGAGATTGAATCGACATGTTGGTTTTTTTGGGTCGATCGTTTAGCAATTGAAGTACGTTTGTGGACCCATAGCTCCCTAAGCAGCAGCCTTTACGATCAATGGATTTTGTGGAATCGTCCATTTTGGAGATCAGCTCATGTCCAAATCGCCCACAAATCGGATTCCCAAGGTGGTGTTCAATAGATTCCTGATCCAATCAATCGCCGATTCCATGATCGCCTGTAATGATCGGATAGGGAATCGATCGGTGACAAATCCACCCGTGTCTGACTACCTTAAAACATTCTAGTATCTGCCAGCATGTTTTAGGTGATCAAATTGTTGTCCATGCTGATCTACTGATGACCCAGTGATTATGCTTGTTGATCTTGCTTTACTGAAAACATGTTCCTGGTGACCTATTTAAACAATCTAGTAAGAGGGTCAGGAGTTAGGATGACTTTTATTTTATAGTAGGTTGCTGACAGTTGCATCTGTTGTGGTAGGTGTACATAAAATTTAAATTTAGGTTGGTAAATATTGATGAGCAGCATAGGCAATATTCGAATTCACAATATTTCACGAATAATTCTACTATAACGATACTATATTTTCGTAAATAAGAAATTTGTGTGTACGGCCATGCATTGCGATAATGTTATTGCAATAATTATCGCATTGTGATTATATTATCACGATTTAAGGCCATAAGCTTGCCAGTGCATAATATCTTGAAACTGCAAATATATGCCGCCATGTTCACAAAATTATTGAATTCTCGAATAGCCAATATTCGTTAAAAATATTTGCAATTGGAATATCCAAGCTCAACACTAATGATAAATATTCACAATTCACAATAATATTGACAATAATATTATTCATTATTCACAATAATCATTTACTCAGTACATTCTACCATCATCACTAAATTGAAATAGATATTTCATTCGAAGGTGCAGTAGGCTGCAATGTTCAGTTCACCATTTAGCCTACTGCAAATTCAGCAGATTTCGGTAAGTACCCTAAATAGATATCCAAAGTTTTCTTCTAAATAGGGGGCTGTATTTTCTTAAGGCCATTCCATTTCCCTGAAGCGCTATACTTTTCAGAATTTAAATAACATTTTGGTGTATTAGTATTGGAAAAGTCAGGCGGTAAAAATATTGCTTTGCGTTATATGCATCTATCTTGATATTTACATTATTACATAATGGGAGACTGCTGCAAGATAAAGTATATTGCTATAAAGAATGTTATACAAGAAATGGTGGTAGACATAAATCACGAGCCACACATACACAATTGTCTTACAAGCTGTTACAAATGTGGCAAACTAAGCATAAATTGATGATTTAATAGTGTTATTTGGACATGCTGGACACAATCAAATTAGATTACATTAGGGTCTTGGTATATTCAAGGACAGTCTGTTCCTTCCAGCAATGTAGACAGACATGCGTGAAGGGCCACTAGAGCTGCTTGTGTTGATTACAAAGGAAGGGCTGGCATTATGCCAACAGAACAGTCTGCTCTTACACAGTAATATCCCCAATCAATAACATACTCTCATATACACAGCCAGACATGACAGAGAAGAGGGACAGTAATCACTGTGTCTTGCCTAAGGCTAGTCTCTTGCAGTGCTCTGGAACTTTGCAGACAGCCGTGGCTCTATGTTACAAGACAAATAAACATGTGCATTGTGCTTAAGTGTTCCATGGAAAGACTGGACATAGTGCAGGGCTCATTTTGCTGAACAGTAACATGGTATAAAGTAGAGAAGAACAACATGTCCCTGCATGAAGTACTTACTGTGTTAGTGTAATGAATAATTATTTAAAATAAAATATGGTGATTGATTTGGTGTGATCTCTTAAAGTAGATTTAAAGAAATAAAAGAAAAACAATATGTAGAGAAATAAGTGTAAATATGTTTTTCATTTGTATAATGTGTAAACAGTAAATTTAAATATGAAATAACCAATAACAAATGAATAGAGTATGTGTATACAGTGCATTAAAAAAGTCACCATGTAAAATCTATAGTTTAATTTGTATAGTGTGCATTAAAAAAAATGTATATACATTATTTATAAAACTTTTCATGCACATTATTTATATTATGTGCACATAGAGCACCAATTAGTAATAACCTAGTGATTTTTATCAATTCCTTCTTTACAAACATTAGGCAATTGTTTAGATATTTCTTAGGGGAAAATGGATGTTAGAATGTAGACTTTAAGTAAACCTATACTCACCTTTTCTACTTCATGTCCCTGGCAGCCAAACCCCACATTATAGGGACAATATGTGAAAAAAAAACTGTACCAAAAATTCTAATTGTCCCTTATCACTCCATCCCCCTCTCCCCCCAGTGATGTCTCATGGTGGCAGGGGTAAAAACCCAAAAGCTAGAAGCCCAGTGACAGAATGATCCAGAATGAGAAAAGCTAGAGGGATGACTAGTTATATGTCTTGAAGAAAATGTGGACATAGGTGTCAATTTGTGGCCCATGACCCACCAACCAAATATTTTTGGCCCTTGGTAGATCTGCTTGATCTGTACCCACCGCCCAGTGCATGCTGGGATGTGTAGTTTTCTACTTCCCTACTGGGAGTACAGAAGCAAAGTGAGTGTAGCAAGCAGGGGTGATGTGGCGGAGGCAGATCTATCTGCCATATCTACTGAGTGGGGAAGGAGGAGCAATGAGTTCATTTGGAAGGGAGAAGGTGAGGTTGGCAAGGCAGAGCCAGGGAGAATAACAATATGGGTCAGGGGTGAAACAACATGGGACAGAGTTACCCAGCTACCCAGCTTGAGTCTTATGAAACAAACACGCCAAAAACCTGTCTGAAAAAAAGCGAAAGCATTTTTGACATGTCCTATGCTTATATAATGAGTATTTTCAAAATGTCCACTATCTTTTGAACTTAATTTATGTAACAACCAAATGCTTTATTTTTATTTGTTAGACATTCCTAGATACTCCCTCTACACTCCTCATCAAATTTGAAAGATGAAGAAGGTAAACCTCAATAGTTCAACTAAAATGGCAAATGCGAACAGCCAAACAATTTATGCGAATCCAACTCTGCGGTGAACCACAAGCCTCTGTAACTTAATCAGAAATATGCAATGCCTACTGGGTCACTTTAAAGGAAGATCCAGATTTATTAGTAGCAGAAACCATTATATGTGAACTCATTATATTAGGGAGGCCACTGAATGTAATGTAGTGAAGCAAGTACAAGTAATAACTTTAAGGTGGGTTTACATGTGTAGATTTTTTCTTCAATACACTGCCAATTCTATTTTTTATTCAATGTCGTTGTCGAACATCGTTCATTCATTTATCGAATGTAAAATACATTAGAAAATTACAACGGTATGAAATATTTTTAGTTCGAGGTTGAACACAATTTATTGAACAAATTGGCCATTCTAGATTTTTTGTTCAATCAACCAAAAACGTATTCGTTCCTCGTTGATCGAACCTTTACTGAGTTGGGAAATACCCAGGAGTATGTTAGAAACATGAGAGTCTTTCAAGGATGTTGGGGAGGGGAATATGCTATCCCATTAAAGCGAATGTACCACCTGGCAGGGCACTTTGCACTACCGGCAGTGCTGCTGCCGATATTTAGGGAGATCCCTGATTTTTCTGAGATCGCCCCTGCCACTGCATGACGTGTTGTCGCAGCGGGTGTTTTGAAGCCACAGATTTGTCCTAACATATGTGACAGGATAACAGTCCCGTAGGACTGTGACGTCAGCATGAGGTTGCGTGCATCTATTATAGCCGCCTCCCGATGCCTGTCAGTGATGAGAAGGGCTAATAAGGGGGGGGGGGGGGGGGGGGGGGGGGGGGGGGGGGGGGGGGGTTGAGCAAGAGACACTAGTCTCTGTAGGAGTGCTGGTCACAGAGCCTGTGACTCAATAGCAGGCAAACTCCACCACTTAGGGCCATTTAGAGGAGAGACTGGTTTAGACTGTGACAGAAAACCTGTCCACCAACCCCCCTTCTCTGTCAGATTGGGGCTTTTTTTTTGAGATTTGATCTCCTCTAGTGGAGTGCTGTGACTCGACAGCAAACCTCCTCATGTTGTAAAATTGCAAAGAAGTGTTTTTTACAAAGAAGTATTTATGAAGAATGTCTGATTGTCTCAGTAGGAATTGCACCCACTATATTATTTACAAGCCCTTGAGTTTGTCAAGAACCTGGCTAACAACCTAAGGACCATGATAACTTCCTCCCAATTCGATGGTCTAGTCTACACACTGCATCATGGTCTATCAGAGACCTACAAAAAACTACAATTGTGCCTTAATAGCCACAGGCTCAACAAATGGGAAAGTAAAAGGGAGAAGGCCTTTACACAAGATAACCTAACCGAACACATCTTAGGAGGCTATATGGTAACACGAACATGCATAATATCGGAAGCCTGGCGAGAAACACAGTTCCACATTCTACACAGGGCTTATAAACCGCCAGGGAAGGTGCATGTCTCCCCACAAGGAGAAACGGTGCATTCTGGGGCTGCTTTAATTGGCCGGGCACCCTTTGTGTGCCGGCCATTATCTTCAATGATGACGCCGGTCTTCATTGAAGTTAATGGCATCGGCCGGCATCGGCTGGCATCGGCCAGATAACATCGGACATTTCCGTTCTATGGCCAGCCTAGCTGTGGGGCGGCAAGGATCTGTCGCCCCACATGACGGGGACATGCCGATTGGTGGCCGATTTTGCCGCCGACCGACGGAGCGAGCGCGCACACCCATCGGTCAGCGGATAAATCGGCCGCTAATCGGTGTGTGTATGCCAGGCTTTACTGTCCCAAATGTGCGATAGATAACCCGACCTTGCTGCACTGCCTCTGGACTTGCCCGGCTATTGCAAATTACTGGAAGGAGGTCCTGAAATTAGTGGCAAAGGTAACTGGAACCAAAGTAAACAAGGATCCGCTCCTGTTACTTTTTAGTTACACTCCTCCCACTACACCGGTCAGATTACAGTCTGCCTGGACGCATTTCTGCCTAGTGGCAGCAAGGAAGGCGATTATGAATCACTTGTTGGATGGCAACCCACCGTTGATAGCATACGTATTGTCTCAACTTGCCAACATATTTAAAAAGGAACAGCTTGATATATGACAACCGCTGCAAATAACGCACTGTATATAGCTTACCATTCTACTCATGTTTTTTATTTTCTTTGACTGAAAAGTTATGATTTAATTGTTAAAATGATGATGTTTGAAAATGAGCCAAACTAAATCTGTGAACCATTTGATCATTATCTCAGTATAATTTTTATTTTACTGTATTACTTGTACAATGTTAAGTACATGGCAAAAATGAATAAAGATGATTAACACAAAAAAAGGACAGCATCCAGTAAAGGGTTGTAACATGGGTCTTGGGTCAAAAATCTTAAAATGTGAAAGGGAAGGTTTATGAATTATTGCTGTTTAGGGCAGTGGTTCCCAATCTTATTTACCTTAAGGCACGACTTGCCTGTGTCCAAAATAAGCCACCCCCCCCCCAACCCCAACTCCTTCCTGCATACATGCATTTAAAGAAGTTTTCCCAGAAGTGACATCAGAACACTCCCACCCTGGGGTTAAGTCCCCTCCTACCTAACTTGCATGCACTCTTCTCCAGCGATTGTGGGATGGATACCATGTCCAGGGGCTTTGTAATTAACTCACAAAGTCAGATAGTGACATTTTCAAATATAAATTCCTCTAGTAAAAATTTGTAAAATGTCCACAAGATGGCGTTTGTTTAAATTTCACAGAGCTTCAGCAAGCTTTTCAGCTGAACTGGACTCGTCTTACAGAGACAGAGCAGGGGAAGCATGGAGCTGAGCACAGGGCGTCACCCCCCCCCCCCCCCCCCCCCCCCCCCCCCCTTCAATGCATCTGATGGTGCACACCCCCTTGTGATCCCAGGTTGGAAACCACTGATTTAGGAGGTTGTTACAATGTTATCACTATATATTACCTTGGATCAATGCTTTTATTAACAGGCAGAAGCTTTGTTAAATGTCTTACAATTGTTCAAGGCTAAAGTTAAATCATGTTTCATCATCCAGGCCACAGATCTTTGTGACTGCTGAATTGCCTTTTAAAAACATAGATAAAAGGATAGAATGTGATTTAGAAAATGAAATGTAGTGCAGAATTTTCATATATGAATGCTTACAAAAAAATGTTTTTATTTGTATGTGGGTCAACCATAAATTTACCTTATAAATTTTCTCATTTGGATTATTTCTACAGGACCCTTAGGGTATGTTTCCATGGCGTCATAGGCTCCATCGACACCCCCTGCGTTAAGCGCATTCCTTGATGAGGATGTAAATGGAGCCCATCCATATACACGCCTACAACGTTTCCACAACGATGAGCCAGTCCGCTGACCGGAGGTTGACGTACTGCACTATGCTGCTAAAACAGCTGGTGCGGTAGGCGTATGTATGAATGGGCCTTGTCGATATCCCCATTAAAGAATGCTCTTAGCGCTCGTACCAGCATACATTGCTATTGATTCCAAACTGTTGATTTTTTTTTACATATGCTCTAATGTACTTTTGTCCCTTTTGTTGGGGCAATCTGTAATTAGAAGATAAACAATATTTACCTTTAAGGAGATATTTGTGTATTGTGCTCCTCCTCTCTCTGGCACCCTCTGAAGCCTGGCACATTCTTAAACCGCAGCTCTTTTTATTTACTTTAACTTTGTGTCCATTGAAAGACATTGTATCTGGTGCCCCCTCTGTGACCGTTTGCGTTACTGCAGCCTTTACCTGAAAGACTGGAAGCTGCACAGAAGTATGGTGACTTTCACAGACGACAACAGGGTAGGTGAGTATATTTTTTTACGTTTTGGAGCAACTTTGAGCCATAGTTTAGAGGTAAGTAAAAATTTTTATAAAATGTGGGTTTTTTTTTTTTATGTTTGTGCACTTTAAGTTAATGATGAACTAATAATGATTGCTAGGGATGAAAACAGTTCAGCCAAAACTCTTTTGTAAATCAATAATTTCTAAAATTTTCAAAAATACTCTAACTGAAGTGTATCTATAGATCATAAGAAACAATACAAATGAGCATTTTTTTTTATATAGCAGAACTAGAATTTTTACCTTGTGATGTTTTGCCAATTCACGAGGCTTGAGCCTTTTACATTTCCAGCCCTCCTGTGTTTTATTTCACAAGTTGTATTATGATTTAAAGGGCTGATTTAGTTATTAAACTGCAGTATATCTAAACTTGTGGATTCTAATGGACCTGTTGAAGTGTTTCCACAAAGTAAGGTACTTGAAATTGTCCAAAATGCAAATATCCACTTTGGAAGACCTGTTGTCTTTCATCAGCCTTTATTTACATTTCACGTCCTCGACCTATCTTTCTTATTAAGTCAAAACCCGCTTTGCATTGCATTTGGTGATGTAAAGCTTGAATGCAGAATCATGCCCATAAAACCTATGTCACACCCATTAAATTAAGCTATTTGTACGGTTCTTGAGCTTATCCATATTAAGTTTGGAGTTCTGTGGCCCTTGCGACTTTATTAGATTTGTGACTTAATTACAGTTATTATCTTTGTTGTTCTTCCTGCTTTCCACCGCTTTGTTATATTACTACTACAACAACAGTTGGCCATGGAATATTTCCTAGCAAGGACTTTTTTAAGAATGCACTTATTATACATATAGAATGACATCATGGAACAATTTTGCAATTCACTGAGCAATTTGACTAAAGCAAAGGAGGTCAGTGAGGACCTGCGGCTGCACATTGTGGCTGCTCACAAGTCAGGAAAGGGCTACAAGGCCATATCTAAATGTTTTCAAGTTCCACTGTGGTCGGAAGCCAAAAGTGACACCTGTGCTAGTGAAAGAGGTGAAAAAGAATCCAGGGATCACCACCAAGGCCATCCTGGTCAATCTGGGCTCTGCTGGTGGCAATGTCTCAAAGCAGGTGGAGACTGCACACTGCTGGGTTCCACGGATGAAGACCAAAGAGGATGCCACTTCTCTACATAAGGCACAGAAAAGCTTGCTTTGCCTTTGCAAATGCTTATCTGGACAAAGAAGAAGACTTCTGGTCTTCTGTGTTATGGTCAGATGGTGATGTTTCCTTTATTTAGTGTAAAAAAGGAGAAACAAACATGGTGATGGGAATCTAACCTTTGGGGGGGGGGGGGGGTTCAGCCAATGAACCAGGGAACCTAATCACAGTAAACTGCACCATGAAAAAAGAGCAATACATGAGGATTCTCAACGACAACATCAGGCAGTCTGCAGAGAAACTTGGCCTTGGTTACCATGGAACATTTCAGCATGACAATGACCCAAACACAGCAAAAGTGGTGAAGAAATGGTTAGTAGACAACAACATTAAAGTTTTGGAGTAGTGTCCACAATTGAGAATCTGTGGAGGGAGCTAAGGATCAGGGTAATAGCAAGATTTGGAGCTCATTGCTAAAGATGAATGGGCACAAATACCTGTGGAGACATGCAAAAAGCTGGTCTGCAATTATAGGAAGCGTTTCATTGCTGTAATAGCCAATAAAGGCTTTTCTATTGATTATTGATAACAGTATGAATCATTTTGGACATGACACTTTTTGCTCAAATGTAAAAAATCTGAGAAAAGTTTTCCACAAAAATGCATCTTTTACATCATCTCATTATAGTTGGGGAGACACCTATGTCATTTCCTGTAAAAAAAACAAAAAAAACTTGCTGGTTGAATAAAAGTAACTTTAAAGCGGACCTGCCACGTTGTAGGTCACTTTGCACTATCGGCATCAGGCTGCCAATAGATAGGACAATCACTGTCCAAAAAGAAAAAAAAATAAATCTTAAAGCAGGAAAGACGACTTTTTCTGAGGTTGCACCTCCCATGCTGTGACGTTGCGCCGCGGTCGCTTGTTAGAGCTGAAAGGCCTGCCCAGGCGAAAACATCAGCCTGTGAGTGGGGCGGCCCATATGCCACCTGCTCTGGTATGTGAAGTACCCCTATCACAGCGATTCAGCCCCCTGTGTGATGTGTGCCAACTCTCTCCCCTCCCTCCCACCCCCTCCCCCTTCTCTGCTCGCCCCGAGGCCCCCATCATATGAGGTGATTGTGGGGGAAGTGATTAGAGGAGACATTGCTGGACTGAGCCAGCGAGGAGGTAATGCGTAAGCGTTAATACGTATATTTTATATACATTTTTATATCTCACCCAGTAACCCATCATGTCATGGCCTCATCATCCATATACCATGATCTGAGATGAATGAGAACCTTCCCAGACAGAAAGTTTCATCTGTGAGGTGATTGTGGGGGAAGTGTAGAGGAGGACATGCCCTGAACAGGAATGGCAGAAGAAGAGGCCAATAAGATATTATCTTAATTTACCACAGAAACCCCCCCCCCCCCCTGCTATAATTCCATATACCAAATCTCGATGAATGAGACCTTCCCAGACATGGAAGTTCATCTGTTGAGGTGATTGTGTGGAAGAGGACGGGAAGGCATGGAGTTGAGGAGGGCGAGAGAGGGATAGGGCAGAATGGGCGGGGAAGAAACAAAGGAGAAGGGCAGAGGAAGCAAAGTAGAAGGGGAGACCGGCGGGAGGATCGGCGGGGAGAGGGGCAGAGGGGGGAGAGGAGGAGGCTGGAATGTGGAGAGCGAAGATAATGCGAAGGAGGAAAAGCGCGAGGGAGAGGCCCAGGGAAAAAGGGGGGCGCAGAGGAGGAGAGGAGGGGGGGGTGACTGAGGGGGGGGAAGAGATGGACTGGAAAGAGAAGACAAGGGGAAAGAAGGTAGGGGAGGGGTGGGGGGCGGGGAAGTGTGGGGGTCAGTGAGGAGAGGGGGAAGGAAAAGAGGAAGGGGGTTGAGGGGTGAAAAAGGGGGGCGAAAGGAGAAGGGAAGGGAAAGGAGAAAAAAGAAAGAGGGATTCAGAGGGAAAAGAGAGGGGGGCGGGATAACAAAAACGAGGTCGGGAGGGGACGATTGAGGTGCAAAGGGTGGGGGGCAGAGGAAAGGGGGGGGTAGGAGGAGGGGACGGGCTGACACCGCGAAGAAGTGTTGTGGGAAGAGTGTAGTTACTAAGAGGACATAGACATTGCACCTGCGAGACTGAAGCAGCAGAGGAGGACCTTTAATATGGTAATAATAAGTTTATATTTACAACCCAGTAACCCCCGTCATGTCTGTCTCTCCCCATATACCATGATACTGCGATGCAATTGAATGCGGCAACCTTCACCAGACATGCCGAACGTGGTCATCGGGAGGTGAGTGTGGAGGAAGTATAGAGGAAGACATGCCCTGGGACTGGCAGCAGAGGATGGCTCATAATATATTTCTTAGATTCTTGGCCTAATAATATGGTAATAATGTGGTAATAATATATTTTATATTACACAGTACACATTATGGCTGTCCCTCATCCTCCATATACCATGATTCTGGATGAATGGGGAACCTTCCCAGACATGCCGAGTGTCACTGTGAGGCTGCAGTTGTGGGGCGAAGTGTAGGGGCAAGCAGTCTGCCGCGGATGGCCAGCGGCGACCGGACTGGCTCACCGCACTGGGGAGCGTAGATGGATATTATGTTGTATATCTACCCAGTAAGCCCAGTCATGTCGGTCCTCAGTCCATCCATATACCATGATCTGGATGCAATGGATGGCAACCTCCCAGACATGGCAAGGCTGTTGTCATCTGTGATTGGTGATTGTGGCGCCCGGAAGGCTGTTATGAGTGTGCCCTAGACTGCGGATTGCTGGGACTGCGCCGGGAGGTTCCCCGTTATTTCCTTGAGGGATTCCGGTAATGCGGCGAGGGCTATGGTGGCGAGGTTTATTTTTATATTACACCCAGTTAACCCGTCATGTCGTGCTCCTCATGCCTCCCTTCCATATACCATGATGCTGCGTGACATGAGAACCTGTCCCTCGACATGCCGAAGTGCTCATCTGTGAGGCGTGATGTGCGGGGGGAAGAGCTGTCTTGTAGAGGGAGACATGCTGGAGGACTGGCTAGCCAGAGGAGGCTGGGAGGGGTAGGGCCTACGCGGAGCGGTAATAATAATTTTTAGTCCCCAGTACCCACCCAGCCGCTGGCAGCGTAGGAACCGAGTTCATGTCTGCTAGCCTATCCTCCGGGGAGTATACCATGATCTGGTGAATGGAGAAGGACGCTTCCCAGACAACGCCCGCTGCTCATCGGATGCAGGTGGATTGTGGCGGCGAGGGAGTGGTGGGCGATAGGCCTGTTAGAGGGGAGTGACAGTGCTGGGACTGCCGCGCAGAGCCGAGGTGGTCAAGATATTATTTTATTACACCCAGTCCGTGCGAACCCGGAGCTCAGTAGTCACGTGCGTCCGTCATCCTCGCAGCGGTGCTCGTAGTGCACCCAGTGTCTGGATGAATGGGCCCCCTTCCCGAGACAGCTGACGCACTGAACAGTGTCATCTGCTGGGAGGTGATGCTGGGAGCCGAAGGTAGAGCGAGACATTGGCTGGGGAGTGGCGCCCATTGAGGAGGTCGCGAGATGGCGTAATAATCTGGTTCTCTATAGTATTTTATATTACACCCAGCTAACCCAGTCATGTCTGTCCTCATCCTCCAGAGACCATGATCTGGATGATCGAGAACCTTCCCAGACATGGAAGGTGTCATGCTGTGAGGTGAGGTTTGTGGGCAGAAGCTGTAGAGGAGACATCGTTGCTGGGAACTGGCAGCAGGGAGGCTAGGGTTGATATTATATGCGTATGATTTATTTTACCACCCAGTAACCCGTCAGTCGGTCCTCTCCTCCATATCCATGATCTGGATTGAATGGAGAACCTTCCCAGACTATGGAGTGTCATCTGTGAGGTGATTGTGTCTGCTGCGACGTGCTAGAGGGACATGCTGGGAGCTGGGAGCGAGGCCGGAGGAGCCCGCTCACAGGCAGCGCCCCCCCAGCTAACCGTCGTGATGGCACCTTCCCGCATGGGTGTCGGCGGGGGGTGTGTGGCGGGGGGCGGCGGACGCGCCGCGCGGGGGTAAGAAGATATTCTATAGTTACACCCCGCTAACCCTTCATGTCTATCTCTCCTCCAGCATGACCAGTGATCTGGATGCATGGGAACACTTCCCAGACAGTGGATAGGCCTGTCATCTGTGAGGTTGATTGTGTGGGAGGTGCTAGAGAGAGACTTGCTGGGGACTGGCCAGCAGCGGAGGTAAATAAGATATTATTTTAGATTCACACCAGTAACCCAGTCATGTCTGTCCTCATCCTGCCATATACCATGATCTGGATGAATGAGAACCTTCCCAGACATGGAAGTGTCATCGTGAGTGAGGTGATTGTGGGGGAAGGTGTAGAGGAGACATTGCTACGGACTGACGCAGACAGAGGAGGTAATAATATTTGTTATATACACCCAGTAACCCAGTCATGTCTGTCCTCATCCTCCAATATACCATGATCTGGATGAATGAGACACTTCCCAGACAGTGAGTATTGAGGTTTTTTGTCTTTTATCTGTAGCTTGGTGATTACACAGTAAGGACAGGAAGTGCCAGATAGAGGAGGAAATGGGAGCGGGTACAGAAAGAAGAGCAACGAGGTAGTGTGAATGTGTACTTCGGCTGCGGAATATAATATATTTTATATTACACCCAGTAACCCAGTCTGTTGTCCTACATCCCCATATACCATGATCTGGAATGAATGAGAACCTTCCCAGAATAGAAGTGTCAATCTGTGAGGTGATTGTGGGGGAAGTGTAGAGGAGACATTGCTGGGATGGCAGCAGCAGTGAGGCATATACGGAGTAAAATTGACAAGTAACAGCAGAGACGAGGTATTAGTAATATATTTTATATTACACCCAGCTAAACCATAAGTCTGTCTGTCCTATCCTCCATTATACCATGATCTGCGAGAATCTGGGAACCTTCCCAGACATAGAGGAAGTGTCATCGGTGAAGTGATGTGGGGGGAGCGAGTGTAGCAGGAGACATTGCTGGGACTGGCCAGCAGAGGAGGAGTAATAAGATATTATTTTATATAACACCCAGTAACCCAGTCATGTTGTCCTCATCCATATACCATGATACTAGATGAATGGAACCTTCCCAACATGAAAGAAAAGTGTCATCGGCTGAGGTGATTGTGGAAGAAGTGTAGGAGGAGCACATTGCTGGGACTGGCAGCAGAGGATGGATGAATAAATCGAGCTATTACATAATATATTTTATATTACACCACTAACCCAGTATGTCTGTCCTCATCCTCCAATATACCATGATCTGGATGAATGAACTTCCCAGACATGGAAGTGTCATCTGTGAGGTGATTGTGTGGGAAAGTGTATAGAGGAGACATTGTGGGACTGGCAGCAGAGGAGGTAATAAGATATTATATATTACACCCGATAACCCATTCATGTCTGTCCTCATCCTCCATATACCATGATCTGGATGAATGAGAACCTTCCCAGACATGGAAGTTCATCTGTGAGGTGATTGTGTGGGGTGAAGTGTAGAGGAGACATTGCTGGGACTGGCAGCAGAGGAGGTAATAAGATATTATTATTACACCCAGTAACCCATTCATGTCTATCCTCATCCTCCATATACCATGATCTGGATGAATGGGAACTTCCCAGACATGGAAGTGTCATCTGTGAGGTGATTGTGTGGGATAGTGTAGAGAAGACATTGCTGGGACTGGCAGCAGAGGAGGTAATTAATATTATTTATATTACACCCAGTAACCCAGTCAGTGTCGTTCTCATCCTCCATATACCATGATCTGGATGAATGAGACCTTCCAGACAGGACAGTGTCATATGTGAGGTGATTGTGGGAAGTGTGGGAAGTGTGAGGATGACATGCTGGGACTGCAGCAGAGGAGCGTTGGTAGGAGGTAATAAGATATTATTTATATTACACCCAGTGACCCAGTCATGTCTGTCCTCATCCTCCATATACCATGTCTGGATGAATGAGACCTTCCCAGACATGAAGTGTCATCTGTGAGGTGATGTGGGGGGAGTGTAGAGGAGACATTGCTGGGACTGCAGCAGAGAGGCAGGTAAGAATATTTTTATATTACACCCAGTAACCCAGTCATGTCTGTCCTCATCCTCCATATACCATGATCTGGATGAATGAGAACCTTCCCAGACATAGAAGTGTCATCTGTGAGGGTGATTGTGGGGGGAAGTGTAGAGGAGACATTGCTGGGACTGGCAGCAGAGGAGGGATGGTATAATATATTTTTATATTACACCCAGTAACCCATTCATGTCTGTCCTCATCCTCCATATACCATGATTGGATGAATGGGAAACCTCCCCAGACATGGAAGTGCCATCTGTGAGGTGATTGTGGGGGGAAGTGTAGAGGAGACATTGCTGGGAATGGCAGCAGAGGGGTAATAAGATATTATTTTATATTACACCCAAAACCCCGTCATGTCTGTCCTATCCTCCATATACCATGATCTGGATGAATGAGGACCTTCCAGACATGTGAAAGTGTCATCTGTGATGGTGATTGTTGTGGGGAGTGTAGAGGAGACATTGATGCGGGGAATGGCAGCAGAGGAGGGTAATAATATATTTTATATTACACCCAGAACCCAGTCATGTCTGTCCTCATCCTCCATATACCATGATCTGGATGAATGAGACCTTCCCAGACATGGAAGTGTCATCTGTGAGGTGATTTGTGTGGGAAGTGTAGAGGAGACATTGCTGGGACTGGCAGCAGAGGAGGTATATAAGATATTTTATATTACACCCATGAACCATTCATGTCTGTCTCATCCTCCATATACCATGATCTGGATGATGAGAACCTTCCAGACATGAAAGTGTCATCTGTGAGGTGATGTGGGGGAAGTGTAGTGGAGACATTGTGGGACTGGAGCAGCAGAGGGAGGATGGCAATAAGATATTATTTTATATTACACCCAGTAACCCATTCATGTCTGTCCTCATCCTCCATATACCAGATCTGGATGAATGAGAACCCTCCCAGACATGGAAGTGTCATCTGTGAGGTGATTGTGAGGGGAAGGTAGAGCGAGACATTGCCTGGGACTGGCCAGCAGAGGAGGTAATAATATATTTTATAACCTACCCCCCACCCCCCCCCCCCCCCCTCCCTCCTAACCTCAACCCTCATCCTGCCAACCTAACATGTGCCTGCCCACCCCAACATCCCTCCTATGCCACCCTCATATCACCTGCACACTGCCAACCCCTTCCACACCACTCCAGCACAACCCCAAACCACACCCCCCCCCCACCCCACTCAACCCCCCCCCCCACTACTCAATCTCTCATGTCCACTACAGATGCGCCTCCTTAAGCCATCAATCATGGCTCCTATGCCAAACTGCCAGCACATAGCATCTCTGGCCAAAGCGACCTCAGAAGGTTCCCATACCAAACCCATTTTTTGACCGGCATTAGCGATTGGTTAAATTTGCCGCGATTGTTCTAAATATGCATGCTCTGCCAGGGGGAGGCCGGCACATTAGCCTACTGCCTATCAACAGAATGCGAGCCGGAAGTAGCTCAGCCCCGCCTAGCCTACTTAAGATCGGCTGCCCCAACCCTTAGGGCCGAAAGTGAGCGTTCGCGAAAGTGCAAGAATGACTGAAGCCGAATACCTTTTTGTTTCTACATGCCCATGTTGCTAGCCCAGCTTGTCCCAGATGTATACTGCCTGATGTGTAATATGTCCATGTAATGTATGTGGGGGATTTTTTTTTTTTTGAGTTTACTTCCGCTTTAAGTAAAAATTTGCTAGGGCCATGAATAATTATAGGCTTCACTCGCTCTCTCTTTCTTTCATATTGCATAACAGTGATTAAACAGTTATAACCTGAAAATAGTCAAACTTAATCAGTTGTTGGGGATATGTTTTGTTTTTTTGTTGCAAGCAGCATATTGAATTCTGATTCATTTACTACAATCTGGCAAAAGATTCACATAACTTTAAGCTTTTAGGATATCTTTTTGAAAGAAAAGCTTATAATTACAGTGTTGCTGTCATATTTTAACAAGTTAAACAAAGAGAATAGTAATTTAGTTGGTGACTCACCCATGAGTATAATATCCATCTTAAATCAAGTAATTTTAAAATTGCCTATAATGACACCACACAGCTTGCTTTGTATTTTTACAAGTCATACTGCTTTCAAATTTTGACACAAATTTTTATCAATATTGAAACCAAAGGATCAATATAACTGATGGACTATATGCAATTGGAGAAAGGCAAAGAAAGAAAGGAAGGCAACATATTTTCTTTAAGGATAAAAGGTTACATTTATGTAAATAGTTTGCCCCAAACTTTTAGGAAATTTCACTAAATTCAAGATAAATAAATATAATGCAATTTAATAATGCAAGTAGACTGCAGTTTTTGTGTCAGAAACTATGTAGGTTGTTGTAGCTTGATACAGTAATGTGTTGAACTTTATATGTCCACAAAGAAAATTGGTCTCATTAAACCTTATCTGGTCTTGTGTGTACCCCATTATCTAACTGCAAGAACAGAGATTGCTAGCCAGGCTTTCTTGGTGTATCAGTGTCTGGAATTACAAATACTCCCACAGTGAAACTGATTTGTCAGTGGGTTCTGTAGAAACTGAACAAAGTTGACATTGGGTCAGAGTCAGAATTAGAAAATCTATATTTTTAGTAACTACAGTATTTCCATTCTGTCCAAACTACCAGTACTGTTTGAATAAACAGCATCACCAGTGTTCAGTGTCCTTGTAGCCGTGCACAACATAGTATAGTTATGTTTCCCCGCTTTGGTGGAGGGATACATTTTGGCTGAACTCTTGTTTGGCCATTGGCATCCAGAGCATCCCTGTGGATGTGCACAGTCCAGAGAGCCTGTCGCCTTGCTAAGGGGCAGGGCATGTGCATTCTGAATTTATCAGTCAGTTGTTCACCAATCCTATAGTTCTAGATGTCACAATGTCATTTGGCAATCCAGACATGTAATGAGGATTTATCATGTACACTATTACCAATTATAGCCTTTGTTAAGCAATGTGCTTAGGTGTGCTCCTGTGTTTTCATTTACCTGTCCTTTGTTTCCAACAGTGATCAGATTTCCTACTTTGCTTGAACTCTGCCTCTTCTGTACTTTATTGGACTGACATTTTATGTGTGACCCTTGGCTTGTTTCCTGGATTGCCCAAAGAAGCCTGTTAACAGATATCAGCTGTTGGTAGTAATTGTGTGTCCAGGCACAATAGATAATGTATTCATTGTAAATTGTAAATAATATCAGATCACAACTAAGGTCCCCATCCAACTTAAGCTAGCCATACATGTCTAGATTTTCTGTTCAATCAACTTAAAAAGATAAATTTTTGGGGTCAGGGAAATCTGTGATTGATTGTATGTTTGTTAACTGTAGTAACAGATATTTGATCAACTTTTCTGTAGATAGACTGAAAGTGTAATGCATTTCAATACAACCAATTAAAATTTACCAACATGTCCAATCCTTTTTCAATCAATTTTTTCCCAATTTTATTTGGTTTAGGTTGATCTAACCATGTGGGCTGCCATAGATTTTCAACCAATCAACCAAAAAAATTGATTGAATTGAGTTGATTGGATGAAAAATCTAGTCGTGTATGGGGGGCTTTAATTTACCAACATGTTGGTTCCCAGTTCGATTGAGCTTTCTCCGAGTGGGGTTAATTGATCCTGCTCAAAGAAAGGGTGGCCGTGTTTGATTCCCGAACAATCGATCATGAACGATCAAACAAAAAATTTACCCATGTATGGCCACCTTACAATGCATGTTAAATTAAACCTTACCTCAAGAAAAACAATACAACTGTGTGCTTTGAATACAGACTTAAAACTACATGATTTTAGATTTTTTAATTGTTTTCTTTTTTTTCCCCTTGATTGCAGAATCCAGAATTTTTCTGGTCTATTTCTGGCCCAATGTGTATTTTATAGCTATAATTACTCTATTAATTGTGTTTCCTGGTGAAGGATTGTTTCTGGTGTGAAATGTTTGCACTTATTGGCTTTTTTTCTACACAATAATTTTATACTCCTCTCTTCTCATTAGCCCCCCTTTGTTAAGAGAGCAATTCCTGTATTGCCTTATTTGCATGTTTCCCAATTCACACTGTGCATTCTCAGATGATGTAAGTCTGTCTTGTTTCTTCTCTTTTTCATTTGACAGTTGTATTTTGTTCTCTGATAAACGTTTGTGAACACTCATGCTTGGAAAGCCATTATTTTTAGCACAGCATTAAGTGTTGGAAGGATAGATTGTTTAAGAAACACATCTGTTTAATTCTATTCTTGTTAACAACATAGACCACAAAGAATGATGCATCTGAACATGAACATCTTTTCTATTTCTATCTCTTTCAGTACAAGCTATAGTACACATAAAAGATACTGTATGTTTATACTTTATGATTATGTTAAATGTGTCTATTTCATTAATTCTATTTTGGCCTCATTGTGTTTTGTTCAGGATTTTCTATACATAGAAAACAGATTAACAGATGGCATAAGATACTACAAAAGTAGCTAGAGTAAAAAACAAATATATAGTTCTCCATTTCAAAGATCCATTATAATATTCAAAAATCTACAAATTTACTTTTAGTAAAGTCCCACCTGAGGAGGGAAGCACCCAAAAGAACACATTTCTTGGGATTTTTATGGTATCAAGGGTCACGTGAGAACAATATTACAATTTCTTCATGTTCAATACCATATATGTAGCACGTAAATATATGTACAAATAATATTTAGGCTAAAACTATTTTACAAAGCTCAAATAGTTATCACATATTCAGGTGCATTCAAGCTGCCACATTTTTAGCTATCAATGAGTTTCAAAAATACATACTCAGAGATAATTTGGCAACCATTAATAAAGATATATATATATTTCAAATGTTATAAGCACAGTATTTTGTACTCCATACGTTTCAGTTTTTACTTACACATCTATGCATTCCATATACTTTAATAGAGGGTCCAAGATGCAGTGTATACGTATAATGTAGTGGAAGGAAATCCACTCCCAGATCATCAGTTGGTCCCTTGTCCCATCATCATATTTTTAAGATCAAGGAAGGACTGAGAAAGAAAAAAGAAGGGAGGAGGAGGGGTTGAGCTATTTATGAATAAATATTTTATTAGTTTAAAAGGAAAGTTTATGACTTTCCTGCAAAGTCATAGTTGTCTTGATTGGCTGACAGTGGTAGGAGAGGATGGTTGAGTTGTGTGCAGTTTGCTGAGGGAGAAGAGAACTGACAGCGAGGAGAGACCACTTTCCCCTCTGCTCTGGCTGACAGTGCAACACTCACGTAGAGGGCTTCAAGTGCCACCTCAGCTGGTCCCCTAGCTGCCCCCCCCCCCCCCGGAATACCTCGGCACCCCCCATACCACTGATTTACACGATGGTTTTAACAGAAAGAGACTAATGTAATGGAAGGCTAGCAATGTTTGTATAATAGCCAGACAATTATAAGTTGAATTTCCAATGTAATAGTGAGCTATTGTGCATAGGTAAATATTTCAGCCAATTTCTGTATATAAATTATAGCACTTTTATGGTGCCAAATGAAACACCAAGCCTTAAGACAATTACATTGAATGTTCACGGCCTGAACTGTGGTTATAACATACATTGGTATGCAGCCCACCCTGCCACTGCCCTCTGATTGGAACCTGAGGTGTGCCTTTTTCTCCATTCTTTACACAATGTCCAGAGTAGAAATCCCACATAGGGTAATGATCAAATACATTTATTCAATCATTGCAAAAAGTTAGTTCATACACTTAGCCTCTCCTTTAGGAGACTCCTCCCTGGGGGGAGGGGATGAGTTGGTTTGAATTTTACCATATGTGGGACTACTACTCTGAACTGTAATGCACCTGGACACAAAATGACTACCAACATCAGAAATCCGGTTAGCAGTCTTTTTTAGGTAATGCAAAAAACAAGTCAGGGTCATACACAAAGATCAGTCCATGAAAGTACATAATGTATAAGACAGGAGACATGTTCAGGGACAATCGAAAGTCAGGGCAAGGAGAGTTCAAGCTAGTCCAAAATCAAAACACAGAAGCGCATTAAAGCACACTGCTATATAGAAGCTATAATGCACAAAAGCATGCAAAATTAAACTTGGGTAAGTGTGTTTACAAAACAAACTCACACTGAGCTACACTTGGCCATGCTTACCAATCCTATGTTCATCTGGACTGTGCTATGTTAAACACATCCACATCTGAGGATGCATCCCTGGCCAAACAGTGAGTCAGCCAGAACTGCACCCCACCCCCCAGGGCAGCGAGACATGCCTGTACTGTGTTGAACACATCCACAAAGACTCTGGGATGCCGTTAAACTGAAAAGTAGTTTGGGCAGAATGGATTCCTACACCAAAACAGGGAGACATCATTTGTCCATGATGTCTGCTGCGCTGATACTGTCTGCAACCCCTGGGATCACCAATGCGGGATCGCTGTCTGGGTAAGTACCTTATATTAACATATTAACTTGAAAAATCTAGAGTTGTCAACAAAAGGATAGGGAAATGTACAGAAAAGAGATCCACATTAAGTTGTTACTATTGTAGATCAAGCCGCCAACTACCATATATTAGAAATCAGTATCAGGGGACTAAGGCTGGAATGCCCAGGTCCATTTTACTGTTTGATTTAGCAGTTAAGTTGATCATTTACACATTAAAAAGCTTTTTCTGCATTTGATCTGCCAAAAGTGATCAAAATCGATTGTCAAAACAAAGTAACCTCAACCTCATATGACATTTATCTTCAGAAAAACAAGTAAAAAGAACTGTGAGTGCTTTTTGCAAAACCAATTTAAAAGGAATATATTTGTTATCGGCTATCCATCAATACAGGGTGTTGTAGTACATTCACATTATTTTTACCGTATTTTCCGGCGTATAAGACGACTTTTGAACACAGAAAAAGGTGTGCAAAAGTTAGGGGTCATCTTATATGCCGGATGCCACCATGGGGGAGGGCAGGGGACACTCCTGTCCCTGGCCAACCATCCAGGGGAGCCCAAAGATGTGCTCCGCGGATCCGTGCCCCCTCACTAAGCGGGAGCCGACAGGAGCCAGAGGGAGAGCTCTTCAGCATCCCCCTTCTTCCCGATGTGTGTAAAAGTAGCTGGCTGCTACTGACGGCAAGTGTGCTCACTAGCAATATTGTGGCTGAAATTGGTATTGCAGGGACATTGAGATTAAAGCAATTTTATTGTCAAATGTATACAATTTATGTCCCATGGATAACTGCAGGGAAACATTAATAATTATGAAAGGTTGCAGATAAATGTGTCAAATTGGGAATGTAAATTACTAATCCAAAAAAAGATTGGTTTTGTTGGTCTAAGGGTGTTGGAGATCTGGGGGTTGAAATTCAGAGTAGACATAACATTTTTTATTTTGTGTGCGTTGGAAGAGAGGTAGTCTTTTACGGTGAGAAGATCCCAAACTCTATATTTTAACTGGAAAAGTTGGGGGTCGTCTTATACACCCAGTCGTCTTATACGCCAGAAAATATGGTAATTTAAAGTCGATATTTACACTTTTTAAGATGATTGAATTTTTTTTGTGATTTCATTCTGAAAACAGTAAATCAGGTGCTTTGAAAAATGTCCAGGGATACATGATGTGGGGGATGTGTAAAGTCAGATCAAAAGTAGCTGTTTTATAGTTCTGTTTTTAGATTGCTTTAATCTAGCTGTTTATAGTTCTGTTTTTCTTGTAATTGAGTAACCTCAACTTGTGTAATTCAAGAGGAATGATAAAAAAAACTTTCAAAGAAGGACACATGTGAGGCTAATACATGGATTTAAGGCATACAGTAGAGGTTAACTAGCATATAAAGAAAGGTTATAGTGTGCTCCAGTGATTAAAATTAGAGCTATAAAAAGGTGTCCAATTGTAGGAATACACACTCATTATAATAAGGGTAAAGCTGGGCATACACGTACCAATTCCTGTAAGATCTGATCCCCGATCCGATGGCGTATGCGCTCCTGCATCTCTTAAGGATCGGGTCGTGCAAGAATTGAAGGCTGCAACTGACGAGGATTGGGCTAAAATTAGCCGTCCTGTTGGATCGCACAGAGATCCGACAGGATGGTAAATTTTAGCCCGATCCCATTGGTAATGAGCTGCACATTAAGAGTGCCGTCCGATTCTTGGCACTAGCAGACGGGCATGATGACGTCATCATGCCGCTCCTAGTGCAAAAGAATCGGATAAGGAATAGACAGTAAATTGTAACCTCTATTCCCAGCTTAAGAGTCATCAACCATGACAGGTATCGTGATGTATACTGAGAGCATGCTATAAGTCTGGTGTCTTGGTGAAGATTTTTTATATAATGACAAAGTTAAGCTGGGCATACATGTACCAATTCTTGCATGATCCGATCCCCGATCCGATGCATCCCTTAAGGATCTTCCACATCCCTTAAGGATCGGTTCGTGCAGGAATTGGAGGCTGCAACTGACAGGGATTGGACTGAAATCAGCTGCCTGTCGAATCGCACAGTTGTCCAACAGTTTTTTCCAACATTTTTGTCCGATCCCATTAGTTCAGCTGGGGATGGCTGCCCCCAGCCGAACTAATGAGCTGCAGATGCAGAGTGCCGTTCGATTCTCGGCACTTGCAGGCAGGCGTGATGACGTCATCACGCTGCCTGCTACTGCATAAAATTGGAAAGGAATAGATGGTAAATCCTACCGTCTATTCCCAGCTTTATCCTTTAACCCAGTCAGAGAAAGAGCAGATCCAAGAGAGGCTCAGAGAAAATCCCAGGTAACTCTGGTAAAACCCTTTTCTGGTAGGTACTTTGTGCTTCTCTGTAGTGGCCTTAATTGTTTAGCTTGTGTTATCTTATGCCTTTCTATATGGACTTTAACTTCATCCTGACGTATCTGCTTAAAAATGTGTTAAGAATAAGATTTAGTTACAGCAGTCAGTGACACTGATCTTCAGGGACTAATGCTAGGCATACACATGCCGATAACATGGGGCGACAGATAACACATGCCGATAACATGGGGCGACAGATCCCTGTCGCCCCACTGCTCGGCCGGCCAGAGAACGGACATGTCCGATCTTCTCTGGCCGATGCAAGCCGAGGCAAGCCGATGCCATAAGCTGCAATGGAGATGGCGTCTTCATTGCAGCTTATGGCCGGCACACAAAGGGTGCCCAGCCGACTGAAGGGGCCCCAGAATGCAACGGGGTGCTAACGTGATGACGTCATCGCGTTAGCATCTCGGCACACATCGAAGTAGGTCGGTCTGACCTACTCGGTATGTGTATGCCCAGCATAACTGAGATATTTTTCATTAAACACTTTAGTACAGGCACCTTACAAACACATTAGATACAGCAAACTTTAAATACCAGGGGCCCTGGCAAATTTAACCATATAAAGGTAGGAATACACATAAAGATTTCAAGAGAATTTATATTTGAATAGATTGAATAGTTAGATTATTATATTGAATATTGATTTGTTCAACCGATCAGTCGATCTTTATATAAATGTAACGATAAGCATGATGAATAATATATCGATCTCTGTTAATCATCAAATTTGAGCAGAATTGCTGTAGTGGTAGGCATGCCTTGAATGCTTCCTTGATCTGTTGGTAAAATTCATGTCTCCATTACACTGCAATCTAATAATTTATGGACATGTTCGATATAGTTCTGATCGAGATTCAGTCCGATATTGATTACTTTTACCTCAATTGAACTAATTATAAATATTCAATAAAAAATTATCTGCATGTTTATTCCCAGCTTAATACTAAAGTTATAGGTTTGAATTGAATTCCACTAAGTGGAGTGGTAAGGCTTTTTCAAGATGCACAATAAGGAGGCACTTGAAGAAAGATGGTTTGCACGGTCAAGTTGCCAGTTATCCCTTAGTGATGAGACTAAAATGTAACTTTTTGGCCATAATCATAAATACTAGTCAACAAGGTCTATGATGGAAGGTACCCGTTTCCTACTGTGAAACATAGTGGATGTTTTGGGCATACGTAAGTGAGGTACAAAGGCACATGATATTTTGTTAGGATTGATAGCAATATGAATGCAGAAGTTATCAAAAAATAATGGAGAAATATTTGCACTCGTCAGCCCAGAAGCTGTGCATGGAATGTACTTGGACTTTTCAACATGAAAATGATCCAAAATACATGGCCAAGTTGACCTGTCATTCGCTATAGAAAAATAAAGTTCTTGAGTGGCCATCTCAGTCTCCTGATCTCAATATTATTGAACCACCTCAAACAGTTTATGCAAGACACAACAAGAATTTACATTAACTGGAGACTTTTTGTCAGGAAGGTGGTTATTATTTGCTAGTAGAGTCCCCTTCCAAAAAAACAGGAATCTGGCCTTGTAGCCTTTTGTAGATTGTTAAGATGGTGCATGTCTTGGCAAAATTCTAGTCATAAATCAAATCTTTGGTTGAAAGTTAAAATGTAAAGTTGTTCTGTAAGTCAAGTTGGTATTTAGTCAAGCCAGGTTGTAACTCAATGCTCCACTATATATTTATTGGCCAAGAAACATGAGACCAAACCAACTTTTCCTGTTTTGTATTGAAATTCACGCAATTCAAAGCCTCATTGTATTCTGAAATGAAACATAGAACAAATTAAATCCAAAAGAATTCATGTACAAACCAAATGTATTCTAAACTTTTGACTCATCAAAGTAGCCACCTTTTGAAAGCCACCAGCTGTAACAGTTCAAATTTGATGGTGAAGGAGACTGTACACACTGGCACCTTGACTATCTTCATAATTTCTACTGTTATGATGGTATGTCTCTCTCCCATTGCCTTTTTCTCCCTTCATTATTATGGCAATACAATATTTTCCACAGTACAATACTGTACAAAAAGTTTCAACACTACTTTTATGCAGAGGGGGATTTGGTACCAATTTCTTGCTTCATGAAAAATGCATTTTTTGTACAATTCTAAAATGTACATTATTTTCAGGTTTCGGGCAACCTTATATTTTTTAACATCAAGCAATTCGCTGCTTACCTAAACAATTTCAAGTCATTACTTGGAGTTGAACTGCTTGAAAGACATTTAGAAACAGGAAAAATTTGGGTGTCCTAAAACTTAGTAGATACTTTTGCACAGTGGAGCTGGTTAACTAATTGATTTAGGAATTTCAATTGAAGTAAAGCTAAAGAAGAAAAAAATGGATTTGTCATTTATATAAGAAAAGTAGCAGAGCTGAATCCCACTCCAGTGCTAAACAGCCCTAGAGGTCTCCTACAAGGAGTTCTTCCTCAAGCTCTAGTATGGTTTTGAAAAGCTGAGCCTAGCTTTTTAGCAGAACTTCTTTTCTGGACTCTATATACTGCTTAGATTTCCATAGACTCTAGATAGCAGTCAGATGCACAGGAAAAAAAGATGAAGTAGGAAGCAAAGGTCACTCAATCATCTACTGCTTATGAAAACAGAGGCAAACCTAGTGGTTGGTAAACAAGGCATCCACTGAGGGAGTGTGGTGCATACCACTAGGTCACATTTGGGGGTAAAAAAGGTTTTGAAAGTATTGAAAGTGTAAAAAAGGTAAATGCTAGCATCCCATAGTATATACCGTTGCAGTTAGGATACCTTTCATCTTTTGTCTATAGGGATCTTTATGGAGAATCAGAGGAGAAAAAATTTGCTGTAAATGGACAGCAGGACATTTGAAAAAAACAATTTTTGCTCTAGCACATGTATTTTATGCATAAATGAGGTTCAAACTCAAGTCAAAATGTTTTAAGTTGACATATCTTGGACTAAATGTATGCAAAAACTACATGTGCTCAAGCAACACTTTTTAACAATGTTTCCACAAACCTTCTAAATTTCCAGAAAGGGTGAGGATATTATGTTCAAGGGCTTTGCAATTAACTCAAAAATCAGCTAGTTCAAAAAATGACATCCTGAAACAAAAGCACATTTGCTGTGTGCTTCTGTGCCTGAGCGGCTGCATTTTCCACTCTAGGCTTTTACTCTAGTCATTAAATTTTCCCAGATTTTTTGTGCAATTAGGCACCTTGGCTTGTTTTTGGGTCCGCTTATACTCAATATAGTTTACATTGCAGTATATTCTCCAAATGTGCTAATATTGGGGTAAACATTCATTCAGGGCAGTGGGGAACATTCCCATCATTACATAAAACCATGTTCTATCCCACCCAGGCTGGAAATACCTTTTCGGTAGAGTATTTTTTAATATATAGGAGAGCTCACTACGTTTCAGTATGTTATCTTCAGGTATGGACAGGTTTTTTAAAGAAAGTACAAAATGAAAAAAAATGTCGCAGCAACTGTAACGTTTTATTTTCCATTATTTTTACCAAGAGTACTCCACTGATTTTAAGGCATTTCACAGTCTTGCTGGAGTGACCTGAAGATAGCACTCTTTATGCCTCTGCGAGCCTCATTAGTACAAGGTTTTGTTAGTTATGTAAGTACTGATATATATCTTATTGTAGTCCTCTTATCCTGTTAGGAAGGTGTAATGCGTGTAACTCCAGGATGAGCACACAAGCTATTTTGGACAGCAGTGCTAGTCTAACCTTATGGTTTTTGCCTTTCCTAGGCAGAAAATTAAAATTGCTATTTAATGTTTTTAAACTAAATTTAAAGCCAAAACTTTTTGTCAGGTAATGTAGCAAAGGACACATAACCATATACCTATTTCTGTTTGTCTGGGAATCTGTTCAGCTGGGGACATGAGAAAAAAGACCTATTAAAGAGAGTTGTAACAAACATATTGTGACAATACTACAAGCCTGAGTATTTGATCTTTACCTCCCTTTCTGTCTTGTTGACTTTGCTCTCCTAAACACATAGAGGGTTTAGCTTACTAGCAGTGATGAGAACAGTAATAAAAAAAATCTTGAAAGAGGATCTGACCCTTTCATATTCAATACTAAACCTTGAAATATATGTTAAAGCAATTTTTTAAAGTCTGAACATGTTGTATAGACAGCCCATAATAAGAAATCTGGTTATCATTAACGTGTATTCAATATATTCATCATAATTTACAATTTGTTTCAATTTTGTAGGATAAAAATGATTAGCATGATCCAATTTATGCAATGTACACAAGCATGCAATTATTGATGACTGACATACAGCCTGGGTGAGCAGCTGTCACAATGGTAGCAGGTGTCTAATCCTTCACCCAACTCAATAATAATATATTGTCTCTCATTTGCAATGATAAAGGGCTCAGGCAGATTCATGTGTTTGAGGTTAAGACAAGTGTGTGATGCAAATTTGACAACTGATGAGCTTCTTGGGGTCATGCTGAATATTGAGACTGAATATATTATATTTTGATGCATATGTTCAATATGGCATGTATTAGACCTTAATAGATTTGGAAGCAAGAAGGAAGAAATAAATTAGAGGGCATAACTAATTTAGATTTTTCACCTATTAAAAGTGGGATAGTGAGGAACCAATATTTGTTATAGTTCTATATTCTGTACTTAGTATTTATTGTAAATGATTATCTCTGTATTCTATGAAACCTTTTTATGCGTTTGTGTAAATGGCAGGGGTAAACTAAGAAGAGGTCTCTATCAGTGTCCATGTAACTAAACTGAAGCTAATATGTAAACATTTGTACCATCCACCAGCCCCAATTGTACAGCTTCAAAAATACTTATCGTATTTTTCGGACCATAAGACACACTTTTTCACCCCCAAGTTCCTGTGTCTTATGATCCAAATGCGCGGCCACTCGTCCGCCGGTGGTCGCACCTTGGCTTCCCGCCAGCTCTCCCGGCACAGAGATTAGTCGGGGAGCTGGAGGAGCTGTCAGATGTGAGATGCCGGTGTCCGGCTCTCCCAGCTGTACTGTATAATTGCCTATGCCAGCAGAGCTCAGAGCAGAACAGAGAAGAACAGCCAGGCAGCAGGAGAGGAGAGCAGAGACTGAGAAGACTCTGCAGATGTCTGCCCCCCTTCTCCTCCCGATCAGTGTGGAGAATGACATGTGCTGAGAGTGTACTGCTGCTAGTGACATCTACTGGCTGAATTGAATATTGCATTCATTGAATTCATTGCATTAACCCAATTGATGTGAAAACTTATTAAATCTTATGGTCCAGTGCGTCTTATAGTCCAAAAAATATGGTAAATCACCAAAGAATGCTGCTATTATATAAATCCAAGACATCGATGTTTAATTAAAGAGACTGTTAATAAACCAACAGTGTACCAATTCCAAAAATTATTTAGGATTTATATTGCAGACACTGTCAAGGACCCATGCTATCTCCAAAAAGGAAATTCCTTTACTGTATTTCCCCCTTTCCTTCCACTAAACTACCTCCTTAATCTATATCACTCCAAGCCTGATGCCACATTCCACAAACTGCTTTTTCTCCATAGCCCGCTCATTCGATCACTCTTTCCCCTGCTGTGTCAAGTGTATTTTTCTTGCCTATGGCATTTTTTATTTTGTTTTTTTGAAACTGGTGATTTAACTATTAAACATCCTAAATTATGGTGGCTATGCTCATCCAATGTTTATATGGATGTCAAATATAGCCATCTTTGGACAGATGTCAACCTGTGGAGAGGTTTATTAGATAGACTAATAGATTAACTGGTAGATGATGTTAAAAAAAATATTGCAAGTGAAGTGAAAATACATGTAACAGATCCAGTGACTACCAAAGCTAACGCCATACTAATCTTTTTTTTAAGTAGTTAAAACTTTTATATATTTATATATATAGTGTGGGGGATCAGCTTCAACACGGTGCTCTCACAGCATCAATCCATGGAAGTAGTATCATTTTAGGACTCCTGCCCATGTTTATTTGAGCACACAGTCCATAACAAAACTCGCCCTCACAGGGGTTGATGGCAATTCAAACAAAAAAGTCCTTGAAAAATGCCAATCCTCCTGGCTTAGCAAACATCCAGCTTCCCAGCAGGAACAGGTCCGGGCCTCACACGCTCTGTGAGCCCCCTGTTTTCCCGGCTCCAGGAGCCACAGGTCTTGACCCCACACTCCTTGTGTGCAGGGGGGCACACAGCTTCAGACCAAGTAGGAGACTGTGGGCTCTGAGGGTAGACAAGGGGGTCTACCCTCAGAGCCCACAGTCTCCTACTTGGTCTAAAGCTGTGTCTCCAACATCTATCAGGAACCACTGACACACTGGTCTCTGCTCCTTTTGTGGAGACAAACCTGGCTCCACTCACCTGCAAACAGGTGTTAACCCTTTAGTGGACCCTGGGGAATAGGAAGGCCCACCCAGTTCCTTCGTTCCTATCCCGGAGTCTGGGAGCCCTGTAACAAAACTCAAAGCACCCTAATGGTGCTGGGCAATAATATCCCGAACTCCTTCCAGGACACCACCTAACAGTCCATTCACACAATGACAGATGACCAGTCTGTCACAATAGATATTTATATATGCTTGTTGGATAAATGTGCCTTAAACTACATTTTAGCAGTCGATAGGACTAACCTTTTCCCTTCTCAAAATTGGGGGAAAATAAGTGTGTGTCTTATAGATCGAAGACAAAAATACATTTTTAAACGTACTGTATGTTATGGGGGTACAAAGAAAAACATAAAGAACTGTGTTACTGAGAGACATACTTTGCCCATAGTTTTACTTTAATTTGGTTAAGAATTTTACACAAAGTAAATATTCAGCACTAACACCTCAGCTAAGGTAGAATAATTTTTCCCAGAACGCAAACTTTTGTTTACGGAATCTCCAAAGCAAATAATATGCTGTTTTATGGTTTATCCAAGGTTTTATAAGAAGCAATCTATATACTTTCCTGATTTGTTTCCCTATATTCACTTACTAAAAGGCCTGCAGTAAACACTTTTGTTTCTAGTTTAGTAATAATGTGTTGTTGAGGACATGGAGAAATGGCAATATGAAAAAGTTGTACAAATGCCACATTTCGTGATTTAGTAAATGTATAATCTTCCTCCCACTTCTTCAGAATTGTAGTCTTCCTGCCAGTTTCTATATCTAATCTCTTCACCGGGAGCTAATCTGTGCTACTCCGAGTGGAAGATCAACTGCTTTAGGACATAAGTGTTCTTCTCAGTGCTTCATCTACTGTATAAGCAGATACCATATTTTTCCTGAAACCTATGCATTGTTTAACCTTTTGGTGACAGCCGTTGTTTACAGTTGAATAACTTAAGCTGAGTTAAGGTATATGTAACATAAATCAGATGTGAGAATAACTGAGAGAGAACTGGGACTACATGGGTGATTAATCTCATATACTGAATAAACCTCCAAAGTGCGAAAGTAAATTATTTTGCTAGGGCAGCAGATTGCTGGGTAGATTAGCCTCATGAGATTCATTTCATGGCATATACTTGGATTGGAGAAATTCCCCAAGAATCTGCTAAATGTGGGATTGTTGAGGGAATAAATGTCTGCACCCATTAAGGTCTTTTGAAAAAAGGAGAGTCATCAGAAGTAGTTTAAATTTTACTTTATATAGTGGCTTTGAGCATGATTGCTCACACTACTGAAAATTCTTTATATAGTAGCTAACAATGAACAAAATGTTACAAAAAAGGAATTTAGGATCCACCGCTGAGCTGCAAAAAATGAGCATTTATGAAGGTCTCAGAATGTTCTAAATGTTCTAGTACTGATCAATTGTAGACTTATTCAGTAAGGACTATTGTATGTGGGAATTTTTGCTTCTGATGATTAGACATGGAGTTATCAGATGTGATTAGGCTAAAACTATTTGTCCAAATTGTTCAACAACCTTCACTCACAACAACCTAACTGTAATAGTTGAGACTTGTACCCATTGGTGTGTAAATGGCCTGGCCCGAAAATAAGACACTGTCTTATATAAATTTTTGCTACCAAAGATGCGCTGTGTCTTACTTTCAGGGGATGTCTTATTTTGAATTGAAGAAGATTATGGCACACATTTATTAATAACCTTTCATGGTTATTAATGTTTCCCTGTGGTTTCCAAGTGACATAAATTGTATACATTTAACAATAAAAACTGAAAGAATGTTGGCAATCTAAACATGTCACATTTTATACATAAGTGAAGGTGTATTTAATTTGTTTGCTGCAATACCAGTTTTGAGCAGCACCTCTCACACACAGGAGGGAGAGAAAGAGGGGGTGTGACAAGCAGACTCCTCGCAGAACCTGGCAGATTACCGGCTTCTATTAACCCTTCCGGGGGCTTCGATCTGTAAGTTAGCCTCAGGAAAAACGTTCCCTGTATCTCATATATACAATGTGTGTTTAATGTCTACTACCCCCCAACTCCATACAGACATTTACAAATGTGGTGGTAGCTGCAGTTGTCTTCACACAATGCCTGACTCCTGCCCTGCACAAATCAGCCATGAGAGCAGAGCAGCAAGCGCAGGCTTTTTGCTTCAGTACTATACTAGTATTACCAACAATCAGTAAGATAGAATAATATAAATTAAAATGAAGCACCTTGTATCTGAATTACCCAATACATAGGCCTTCAGTTGCACCATAGTGACACAGAGACAATTATAATAAAATGCAGATACCGCCTTACAAAACTTGTTCCCTGGCAGACTGACATCCTTTACAAAGGATGCGACTCTTTACATGACCAGACCAACTTCAAGGGTTTTACAATCCTGCAACCACTGTTGCAAGTTCTGAGACCTGAAAATAAAGAAATTAATCAGAGTTTAATAAACTGAATAAAACTGAGGGAGGGAAGGCAAGCGAACAACTCATCCAACCAATCAAGTACAAAATAACAATTCACTTTAAGATTTAGTTTGCCAGATCCTTTTTAATCCAGTAATGTAGTCCCTACACCTATGTCCCAGTCCTTTTGGCTTACTGGTAAATGTTGAATGTTCAGTGGACTCATTATTTATGAATTTGTAAATCCAATTTCAAAAGATTAAAATGAAGAGCATGATATTGTACAAGAATGTGCAGTTTTGAAGACCCAGTAATCTTGTGAATATAATAGGTAGCAGCAATAGTCGGTAATAGTGAAAAGGCTACTACTACAGTGGAGACCTAATAACTGGACCAAGAAGCAGAATGTTGTGTACCCCATCAGCAAGTCCCCACTTAACTGTAAATCTTATATTGAAGAAATAATTTTTTGCCTGTTCTTATTTTTTTAGTTGCTTAATATCATTATGATAATATTTGTGAAAGTGTCTTACCCAGAGATTTAGCATTACTTATTGCAGGCTAATAATATGGTAAGTCGACATCTGTCAATTAGCAGCAACGTTGGCATAGTGCCTTGTGCGTTCCTTTAGATATACTACCATGAAGCATGATGGCAAACATACTGAAAAAGATTTAGGACTTAAATCTCACAACTTGCAATAGATTTCTTATAAAAACAATAATAAGTGAAAGTACCCAGCAAAGGCTTACGGCACGTGGCTGATGTGATGAGCTGATTACGAGCATGCATTTACAAATACTCTGCAACTCAAAATCAGCAGATGTGCTTTAGATGTTGATTATTTCACACTGTGAACAAGTGATCCGGTCGGTTAAACTGAATGATGAGAAATACTTACTGAATCAGTCATAAAATGCATAATTTCAAGGCTTAGTTACCAATGTGATTGTTAATATTATAAAATGTATATGTCCTAGCATTTTTGGCACAATAGATGAAGTTTCATATCAGTTTGACAAAAGAATTTCCTGTAAAATTTGCAGCAGTGGAAGACTAAGATCAGAATGTAGTTTTATTGACATGAAATTAAAGTACTCACAGTCTACTGATTGGGATGGATGGATGTGGTCAGGCGATTTCACATTTCAAAAGGTTCCAAAAAGGTTGTAGTTGCCTATAACAATTAAGCAGAATCAACAAAGGTTAATAGGCATTGGACTTTACTGCTAGTGATGGCCAAACTGATTTCTAGCCGGCGAGCAGTACGGGTGTTCGACCCGCCCTGTTTGCCGGTGAGAAGAAGCTCACTTCTTCCTCCGGCAGGATCAGTCAGATCTGCCCATTCGCGGAGAGATCTGGCCAAAGTTCGGCCATTACTATTCACTGCACAACATTGTACACACATTCATTTTAGTTAGTTCAGTTTGGGGGATTTTGGACCAGATTTACTTAATGTGGAATTGTTATATTGTGTATTATATGTATTCTCAATTTCCCTGTTTAGGATTTGATTATTTTTTGGGCAGCTGAATTTCATGTTACTAGGGCTGAGTCTGCCACTAAATCTGAATCCAGCATCTGAATAAAGGGTGTGCCCATGTAATTCGATGAGCAACCACTGATCATAAATACAAGAAGTTTAAAAGCACTGCAACACATGAGGTGGGGATCAACAGATATCTATCTTGTTATTCTAATATTTAACTTCATTTGTTACTTCAAATCAGATGTATTATTACAAAAATAAACTAATTATTTATATAAAATGTAACTTTGACTTGCCTCTTACCTGGCATGATGGTAGCTGTTCTCTGGAATTATATTTATCTGCCAGGCTTCTGGAGGGTAACTGCAAGAAGCCATATCATGGATTTCAATGGAGAAAATGTCTTGTATTTTTCAATATACTAGGTGATGCCGTATTTTCCTGGCAGTCACTTCTTTCAAAGATGCCTGGAGCAGTGAAGATGCATCATTACAGAGAAGGCGAGAGGAGTAGGGGGAAATTTGGGATTTAATAATTTTACCATTACAGCTACATGACTGGTACATGACACTACTGACATTTGTATCCATTTTTTGGATAAGTGGACAGCCATTCTATATTCTATCCTTCTCAATGTCAGTCGAAATAATGGGTAAGTTCACAGCTACCAGTTTGCCTAGGTGTCTCTATATTTTAATCTCTGGTACAAGGTCTTCATAAATTTCCTTTGTATATTTGTATTACAATTGGGTAATTAATCGTATTTATAAACATGACATGTGACTGTACTTTATACCTCCTAGCATATCTAAGTAAAGAAGTCATTTTAGAAATCAACAAGTGCACTAGCTATTAATACAAAAGCTGCTGTTCAGAAATTCGGGAAATTGCTTTGCTCAGAAATGAGAACTAAATTGGGTTTTGTCCTGGAAAAGGAAGCCACATGTGTATCTTCTCATAGGTCTTTATTAGATATTACTGCATGGCACTATACCCCTAGAGCAGGGGTGCCAAATTTGGCCTGATGTGTTATTACATTTGGTCTGAGCTAATGTTTTTTAAATTGAAATGAATGCTACAAGTTTGTCTTTCATTTGATATCACATGTGTTATACTACCGGTATTACACTTTGCTTGTTTCAGATTCAGATCCCTAGCGGTTGAAATAAACCCAGCGCGTCCAGAGCGGACTTCTAACCACCATCTTATCTTCTCCGGCATCCCAAGTGGCTCGGATTACTTCTCCAAGGAAGCAGATTGCCTGGTGTCACATACATGATCACACCTGGTGGCGGGATTTTAGAATCCAAATTGCATTGAATAACGTTTTCTGCATTGAAAACTGTATATAATGCAATTTAATGTAAAATACTCACCTGATTAAACGGTGCTTCTGATGTCCCCTTTTGATAATTATCCTCTCCTGGTGTGACGGATGTGCTGGTTAAATGTTAAAATGTAAACAGTGGCATCTTGTGGATCTTCTGCAAATTTTTACTGATCGACTGCACGTAATGACGCCAAAAATTGGGTCAAAATCAGCCGGGAACCCTTTGTGTGCCAGCACTTACGGTATCACCATAAGGGCCCAAGTAGCTAAAGGAACTTGGCAGACAGCATCTAGGGACCCCGGGCGATCGACTTCAGAGGGAGAGCCACTGCTGCAGCCAGGTTAATACCTCTGTCGAATCCCCCACGGGGAGGCGACAGAGTTAAGAACACAGAGGAGACATACCCGTACTTTGGACAGGGGCGGTGGTCCCCATCCAAATTATTTAAACCAACCAATTACAGACATCTCTCTAATGGCTCGATTTGTTGGCCGATTTAGTCCCTTTAAACTTTCGATATCCACCTGATTTTTTGGTCGAACAACCGCGCTTGCTCACCAAAAAATCAGGTGGAAATCTAAGCCTGTATGGGTTATAAATGTCTGTATATTTTGGGGTTTCCCTAGCTTAGGACAGTGACATGGCTTATTCACTTAATGTATAAATGTTTCACTGTGTATATACCTCGCCCTGTATACTGTACCTATGCATTGTTGTACATATGTTTATTTGGTGCCTGTCCCTTTAAGGGTTTTGCACCTGCTGCCTACAGGAGGTTGGGTATGTGTCCAAATGGCTGTCTCCCTTTTTCCCACTCTCACTTTTCTCACTACAATTAAGTGTATTAATCCTAATCTGCCCAACCACTGGCCTTAAACCAACACCTCTGGGAGTCTATAAATGTTAGCTCCTTAGAACTTTCTGGGCTTTTCTGATGTTCTACTGATACACTGCAGATCCTCCAGAGGTGTCCCCAGATGCAGGATTCCTGGATGAAATACTTTCACTGAACCAGTGTGACTTCCTGGCAAGGACTGCTTCCCCTTTACTCCAATCTGGTGTGAGAGCCTTCAGCCGTCTCAAGGTACCCGGCAGCTAGTAGGTGCAGCTCGTTTGGAACTTAAGCTCCTAAGATTGATGCCCCATCCCTGCCAACGGGTGATGGTGAAGAAACTATATATTTTACTTACTCTGCTGTCTGGACCTTCTGTTCTTGGTGTGTGAGATTTGTGTCCGTGTGCTGAGCAGAATCCTTCTAAAGAATCTGGTCGTGTGAGTAGATGCACTTCATGGCACCCCACAACACTACACTCACACTCTCATTAAGAATTATTTTTGGAGATTAAAAAGAAGAGAAAGAACTCATTCTGTTTTATGGAGAAGATTTAGGACAGAAGAATTAGACAGAACCCTACTTATTCCTCCTTTATAAGGAACATGTAAAAAAAATGTTCTACAGGGTTGCTAAACCACCAATGCTGACAGCTTTATGCAATTGTCTAGTTTGTATACAATACTTGAGTCTTATGATTTGTGCCAGAAATTGTGATGTTGTATTTAGTCACACCATCACACCTGAAATGTATTCCAATCCTTCTTTCTAATGCCATAGTCCCTGATTACCAAAGACTAGCTCATTCTGCTTATTGGAATTGTTTGGAATCATTTTAAAAAGAATAATCAGCTTATGCGGTATGTTGAGTTCTTCCATGGTGTCATACAGATAATTATGATTAATATAATAATACCCTTGTTTGTAGTCAACACAAATGTTGTATACAGATGATTGCAAACAACAGATGTACAGCTTGAGTTTTATAATGCTGCTTCAGAAAAGATGTGTCATTGTTTAGAGCTTATATGCTACATTTCCAAGTGCAAACCCACCATATTGTCTTTATTGTAGTCTGAGTCTGTTTATGGTTTATTTTAAGAATATGGGAAAGTGAGGTGCCAGCCATAAAGAGTGGATTGCCTACGATCGGCAAGTGTTTAGATGTCGTGGCCGGCAAATGCAGTGCTTTTCTCACTTCTCTAAACGCTATAACCGTGTCTCTTATGAGGATATTTTGCTTTCGTTTTAGGGGAAAGTAGACCTGGCAGCGACCAGGGGTAGGCCATAGCTGTTTCCATTTGGAAATTAGAATAATGTGAGGTATGTTTAAGCCAATCAATGGCATGTCTTAGGATACAATGTCAGTGTGAATATTTCAGCTTTGGTCCTATAATTGTTTGTATTTCTAATTATCTATAATAGCTAGCAGTTAGATAAGATGCTGGATTATGCTAGGCATACACATGCCGAGTAGGTCAGACAGACCTACTCCGATATTCACCGGAATGCAAACGTGATGACGTCATCACGTTTGCACCCCGGTGCATTATGGGGCCCCTTCAGTCGGGCACGCCCGTCGGTCAGGTTAAAAATCGGCTGCTTATCGGCATGTGTATGGCTAGCATTAGCTTTATTATGTTGTTAACCATTGTTGCCATTATAGCAAGAGATGGGATAACCGGTATGATGAAGTTTTGTGAACTTATCTTGTGTACTCTGCTGATCTTAAGATATATATTAATTAAGCTTTTTTTAGCAGTTTTTTTTTATGTTGGGATGATTTTAAAATCATAAAAAATGCATAAAAAATCAGCAAAATGCTCTCCCATTTTTCTTGCATTCCTCTACAGTGTCCTTTCATTTGTTTCCCTTTTTTTGTCTTTCTGGTTCTTTGGAACCTCAATAACCCCTGTTATTTCAAATATTTTAGTTGCTATATGTATGATACGTAAAATTCCTAATATTTTTATACTTTTTATACTTAAAAATTTCTCAGGATTGCATCTCATGCACCTTGTTCCTATTCAAAATTCAAAATTCATTGTCTTACTTTTGAGAATATGATCAACGTGTGTTTTTTTGGCATCCTTTCCAGGTACCATAATAATATTATACAGTGTCTTGCAAAAGTATTCAGTATAAACTTTTCCACATTTTGTCACATTACAGCAATAAACATGACTCAATTTTATTGGAATTCCACATGAAAGACCAATACAAAGTGGTGTTCACATGAGAAGTGGAACGAAAATCATACATGATCAGGGATAAAGTTTTTGAGAAATGTAAAGCAGGCTTATTCTACAAAAAGATTTCCAAACCTTAAACATCCCACAGGGCACTGTTCAAGTGATCATTCAGAAATGGAAGGAGTATGGCACACCTGTAAACCTACCAAGACAAGGCCGTCCACCTAAACTCACAGGCTGAACAAGGAGATCGCTAATCAGAAATGCAGTGAAGAGGCCCATGGGGACTCTGGAAGAGCTGCAGAGACCTACAGCTCAGGTGGGGGAATCTGTCCATAGGACAACTATTAGTCGT
>CM070036.1:80699216-80714682 GCA_036250615.1 Ptychadena robeensis | reverse complement strand
CAGAGTTTGTCTTGGGACCATACTATTTGTGTGTGTTCATTAGACAGATTCTCCAGGTACTTGAGACGGGAGAAATCACGGTGCATTCGCGATAGAAGTAGGAACTAACCTTTCAGGGTAAATGGCTACCTTCGGTTGTATGGATACCTTTATGCTAAAAACTCCATGGGTGGGGCACTTGGCCTTCTTGTGACCCCGGTTTAGGGTGGGCTTAACACAATATTTTCAATGGCATTTTAAAATAGTTTTCGATAGCCTGCATCAAATTTGTTTCGTGCACACGTAGGATATGTTGTGTCCCCCCATGTATGATTGTGGAGAAAAAAGTAGTGGAGTCTTAGCCTTAAAGTTTTGTGGTTACATTGACTTGGTCTATCAATGGAAAGGATTTAACCAAAATGTATCAACCCATGGAGGTCTGGATTTGGAGTTATACTCAAAATTAAAGTGGAAAAAACACTACTGGCTGATCCAACTTTGATGTAAGGTCCTTAAAACAAGTCAAAATGAGTCTCAGTAGTGTGTGTGGCCTCCATGTGTCTTTATAACCTCCCTACAACGCCTGGGCATGCTCCTAATGAGGTGGTGGATGGTCTCCTGAGGGATCTCCTTCTACACCTGGACTAAAGCATCCCCCAACTCCTGAACAGTCTGTGGTGTAAAGTGGCGTTGGTGGATGGAGGGAGACATGTCCCAGATGTGCTCAATTGATCTCAGGTCTGTGGAACAGTCGGGTCTTATTTTTGGTGTTCCCTTTATTTTGTTGAACAGTGTATTTAGAGACTAGAGATGATCAATGAAATTTTGAACATTTTGCAACTTGCATTCTAATATTGTTCTCATTGATCATCTCTATATGTGACCATGATATTCAGGCGTAGGACTGCTTTGGTTTAAAAAACAAAGAAGAGAAGAGCTGAGACTATCCCTACTGCTGCTTCTCCGTGTTGTTTAATATTAGAAAATGTACCAAGTATGTATTTACAAAATGCCTCCTAACATTTACATATTTTGGGCTCCCTTTAGGATGCTGAATAAGACATTTTCTGCCTGGAGAGATGCTAGCAGCACTGACTCAGTATGGCTCATGTCCTCAGATATACAAATCATATACATTTCTCATAACAATCAATTATAATGGTTAACAGTTACATGTGATAGAAAACAGAAATGCTGCAGTTTATTTCTTTTATTCAGTAATGTGTTTGGGTACTAGATGTGTGGCTGATCCTCATGTAGAATGGGTACTTTAAATGATTGCAGACTGGCAGGCTCTGGATTGTCTCACTGATTGCTAATGACATTTGCTGCAGTATAGTGCAGACATATACTGGACACTTTCTCTATACAGTTAAACTGTTTGGAACTGTCCACATTGATACCTATTGTAACAAAGGAGAAGCAACAAAACTACTCCCACAGTCAGTAAGGGTGTCCATCCCTCATTGTCTACAAACCAAGGAAGAAACTTTTTTACCCTTGTGTGGGAACTTTAAAGGAGCCCATACAGGGGTTGATCGCGGCGTGATGACGTTCAGTGATCGTTCAGCATATCGATGCACACCACTTTGGCCGATCGATTAGATACTTAGGATAGGGATCCTGGTAGGAAGGAAGGGAACCCGATCCCCACCCATGGACACATTCTGCAAAATGCACTTATAATACAAAAAAAGGAATTATTAAAGTTTTCTTTTATTATAGTGTGCTGTATGTAAAGTATATCAAAGAGATATTTAATTCACCCTTATACAAATAAACCATTACAGTCACAAATTCAGCAGAATATAAAAAGACAATTCTGTTTATCAATGTTATCAACTAGGGCTGCCCAGTCCATGATAACATAAACTTTACTGCTAGGGTATGATCTTTCTGCCTGGTTATTTGTATCAGACCTCTGTTTTGACCATGGTTATCTGCTACCCGCCCTAACTATGTTTTTGGCTGACCCTTCTGGATACCTCTTTTGGATTACCTTCTGGCCATTCCCTGACTACACTCCTCCCTCTTTGTATCCGGAACCCTTTTTTTTGCAGCAGTGATTGCTGTTGGTAAGCTTTGTTTTATTTGCAGACTACTGGTCAGTTTCCAGAGGATATACCTTGCACACAGATTCCTAGGCAACTACCGTATTTTTCAGACTATAAGACGCACCCCCAAAATCACCCCCTGCATCTTATGGTCCGAATGTGCGACCACCCACGAATGTCCATGGGTCACACCTTGGCTCCCCGCCAGCATCCTTGCTATTCTGGCTGATGGGAGATCTGCACACAGCTTGACTCTTATCTGAACTGTATTGCTTATATAAGCAGGTCAGCAGAGCCCTTCTAATATAAGAGAGGTGTGTGGGAAAGTTGCACTCACGCTGGCAGCTTCCTCACACAAACAGCCTAGAGGGGAGATATGCTTGTAGCTAGAGAGTGCTCTCTATTGACACCATTTTCAGTTGTCGCTGAAGTTGGTACTGCAGGGGATTTTTTCCCCAATTGATTTGACAAATATTTTTTTTCTGTTTTTTCCTGCTCTAAAATCTGGTTGCGCCTTATGGTAAAAAATACAGTAAATACGGTACTTGGACACTAACCTGCCGAGGCTAAGCAGTGGAGACTTGGGGATTGATGTCTGGTCTGCATGAAATTAGGCTTGTGGTGACTCTTCTAGAACCAAAACAATCCACCAGGATATCTTTCCTATTTACCGTATGTTTTGGATCATAAGACGCACTTTTTCACCCCCAAAATTGGGGGCAAAAAGTGCCTGCGTCTTATGTGGTCGCACCTTGGCTTGCCACCAGCTCTCCCGGCATGGAGATTAGCCGGGGCAGTTGGAAGAGCTGTCAGATGTGAGAGTCCAGCCAATGCCGGCTCTCCCATCTGAACTGTGTAATTGCCTATGCCAGCCCTTAACTGGCATAGGCAATGAAGAGAGAAGTATAGATGAACTTGCATCTATACCTATCATTTCTGTCCTTGGGAACAGCAATCACTCACTGTGCCCCACGGACACAGAATCATAACATCGGGAGAGGAAGGGGAGAGCAGAGCACAGCACAGCAGAAGACAGCCCAGCCCTCCCCCACCCTTCCTCCTGCCGATCAGTGTGGAGAATGATGTTCTGCTGAGAGTGTACTGCTGCTAGTGACACCTGCTGGCTGGATTAAATATTGCAATCTATTAAATTCATTGCATTAACCCAATTGATGTGAAAACGCATAAAATCTTTTTTTCTGGTTTTCCTGCCCTAAAAACTGAGTGCATCTTATGGTCCGGTGCGTCTTATAGTCCGAAAAACACGGTTCTTATTGATTTATTTATTTATTGAAATTAAAAAATATCCTGAAAACTGAAAGAAAACAGCCCCAAACAGTAATCTCCACCAGCAAACTGATCATTTCTGCTGTGATTTACTGACAGTGCTGATTCTGCAAGCTGACAACTGGAAGATATACTTTTCTACAGATACAATCCCTTCACAAAACAAGAACTTAAAAGGAAACTGAAAGGATGCAATCAATGTCACATTCACTGTGAAATAAAAGGTTAAATCGCTGCCAGCAAATTGCCCAGTTATACACTGGTCCTATTTTAATGTACCTTAAAATGTCTAATAATTTAGATTAATATGTGTACATGCTGAATAAATCAGAGTAAAATGGTAAAAAAAATCTATAACATAAAAAAAAAATAATACATATTTTTTAAAGCAGCTTAGGTTTATAACGTGTACCATAAATGCCATTTAGATAACCCATAATTGCTTCCAATTTATATGCTCTTTACAGTATTTTGGTAAAAAAAATATATAGAGTGAGATCTTTATATTAACATTGACTGATGTCTTCTCTCTTTCTAAGGCTAGAATCATACAGGTGTCTGAAAATGCCATGATTTTGTCACCCGGGCGCCGGAGAAGCCCCCCTGTCTGTTGGGCATGCCACTGGCTTACCCCCGATAAGGTCAACATGGAGACTGCTTGTCATTTTTTAAAGCGCTGCACTTTTTTTTGCTAGTGCCCGCATACTGGTGATAATCGTGCTGCTGACAGTTGCCAGTTTCTAACTTATCAAAAGTAATACAGAGTTTTCCACTATCCCTATCTGATTCACTATACACATAGATAACATCTCAATACTCACAACCAATTAACCTCCCTAGCGCACTGTTTAGGCACAGATTTCTGCACCAAAAGCGCAACATAGATTTTATTTTTATGTTGTAGGCCTGTAACTTCACAAAATATGTCTGTACAAGGGTCTAGTAGATATCCTAAATATAACAATGTTTGAAAAACACAATTAAGTAAAAAAAACTATTATGTTTTGAAAAACAATAATAAAAGGTATTATTTGAATGATTAAAACTCTTAAATACTTATTTTGTATAATAGATTTCGAAACAATATGTATTTATATTTGTTTTTGTTTATACTGAAAAAATTTATTCATTTGGGATTGCTTTTTTTTACTTTGAATTGTATTAGATACAATTACAGTTGAAATTGAGTGTTTTGGCCATTTTGACATTGATTGTGATCATTTCAGTCATCTTGTTTACAATGAAATCAGCGAGGCACTTGTAAGTCAGACAAATATAACATAAAATTAATAATGAAATAACCACAAATGTCTTTTCTGTGCTCACATCATTATCAGTTTTATTCAACCCCCAAGTGACATTCATTCTTAGTACTTAGTACAACATCCTTTTCCAGTTATAACAGCTTTTAAACGTGAAGCATAGCTTGACACAAGTGTCTTGCAGCGAACTACGGCTATGTTAGCCCATTCTTCATGCCACGATCGGATTCCCTAATTGGCTGATCGTTCTCACCTGTGGATGCCGGCGGAATCGCCGGAATCCATCGGTGCTGAATCGATCAGCCAGGGAATCCGTGCAGTGTATGGGGGCCTTTAGGCTTGCGCGCTGCAACTGCTTTGTTCAAGTGAAATGATTATAATCAATCTCACAATGACCAAAACACTTAATTTCAGTGGGGGTTGAATAATTTTGAACACAACTGTATCACTGTATCCAGTACAATTCCCTTTGGCAACCTCTCTCCCCTGGTGTGATGGGGAGAGACATCACACCAGGGTAGAGAGGGTTAACTGCAAAGAAGAACATCTGGGGAATCACAATGAAAACTCTCTTCCTATAAAACAGTTTTTGTGCTATTTACTTTTGCATCTCCCACCACCGCTCTAATGTGTCACTGCACCAGGGGGGGGGGTCCAGTCTCCTGCAGCAGCCTCCTCTTTAGATCTTCACTGGACGTCCCCATATCATCCAGTGCAGTACTGACAGGACAGCGCTGGGCGAGATGGGGCCATCAGGAACGGCAGGGGGGTTAAGCTCAACATATGGAGTAAATAGTAGAGATTGCCAATGAAAAAACATTTTCGACATTAGCATGCAAATGGCATGCAGGCTGAATCTAAGCCAATCAAGTACACCAGCTGCTGTGCATGATTGGCTCAGTGTCAATTTCCATGCTGATGTAAAAATTCTGCATCTCTAGTAAATAGTTGTTGTTCAAGCCTAACTATAGCAGATGCTTATAGCCTACAGCCAATTTTGTATATCTTATTCCTGTTTACTACCTTCTGACCTCAAGATTATCACATCCCCTGTTACGTTTTCCTGAGGTCTATCTATTTAAATCAGTCGTGGGCAACTGAGTTGATATGGAGGGCCACAAGTGCAGCTCTCAGCATCACTAAAGGGCTGCACATAGCATTTTTAATCTATAGTGACTTATATAAGCATTTTATAATGAAGAAATGTCGGCACGCATAGCTAGAAGACATTATTTTTCATTTTTAAATAACAAAACATGGTTTAAACGATACTTTATACGTTAGGTAAAACTGTAGTATGGTAATGCACATTTTGTGTCATGTGTACATAAGGATTGCATCTTTTTATGCAGTCCAGTGTAATAAACTGCGATTAGAATGTGTAGTGACAGTCATTGTCTAATGTTTCCTTGCTGCCCTAACTTGGTGCAAGCTGTACAATGATAAAGAACAGCAATAAAACACACAATTATGTAAAAATTAATTGCTTATTAAACTAAATAAACACAAATTTCAACTGAAACAAGACTACATCCCAGCAATCAGTTTGTTGGTGGATCAGGGTCATTTCTCACTGACCTCCATGGAGTTGCTTTGTCGTTATATTGATGAGATGGAAAAACTTCTTGTTTGTAGAATTTTTTTCAATAAATATCAATGTTGTCTTTTATTTTGGCCCCCTGAGTATTAGAGTGTGATCTAGAATATCCCATATAACAACACACTGGTTATGTAGGGCTTGCTAAATTTGAAGACTCAAGCATGTGCAGTTTTTGCATAAATTAAATTCAAATGAAAAATTAAATGTGACTTTTTGACTTGACTTTTTTCATTCAAAAACTACAAGCACTAAAGAAATACTTTCCTTTCTATAATATTTCTTCAACCCTCCAATACATCTCCAGCTATTTGTGGGAGGATACCGGGAGTTCCGGAACAGAAAGAAAAACAAAGATCAGGCTGATTGTTGGACACCTATGGTTTAAATCATTAGAAGCTCTCACTAGACAATGCATTTTATGCAAGAAACATTATTAAAGGTCCATAAGGCCACCATGCTAACAGTCCCAATAATGAGTCACTCTGTATGTGTAAATATGATCTTCAGCTCATGAGCTCTGCAAACTGCAAAAAAAGTATTTTTTTCTCATAGCATTTAAAGTGGATGTATATTGAAATGTAAATATATTTCTATGTAATTAGACATTTACTTACCTCTGAGCTGGCATAATGGTGAAGAAATGCTCCACACTCCAAAAAATGACTAACTTCCTGTTCCAATGGGCCTGTTTTCAACGGAGCAAAGGTATCTCCACAGTTTTGTATACAGAGCATGATTAGAACCAGCTCCTGGGTTTGTTTGGTCCATGCCACAATATCATCAGAGGGGAAGAGCTACAAGGCACAATTGCATTTACTGGTTACAGGTAAGGTATAGTCCCTATAATGGGAGGTTTGGCCACAAGGAACATGAAGTACAAAGGTGATTAGAGGTCCACTTTAGGGTTAGCCTAGTAGATATGTAACAAGGTGCCTAGAGCTCCACCTGCTGGATATAATTGTAACTTAATTAACTTATAAATATTAAATATTCAATAATTTTTTCCAGTGATATTTTATATTTGACTTGAAATAAAAAATATATAATTTACAGCCTAAAAACAGGAATAGAGGAAAAATAAAATATATAAAGAATTCTGTAGATTTCCCTTAAGGTGTGTATTTTTTTTCTCCTGTAAAAAAACAAATAATCTGGAATGGGTTGCATTGTATGTTGGTATAGATATATTATCTCTCTATTCCCCTCTAGTTATTATTGCACTGAACAGAAAGCCTCTCTAGCAGACACAGAGACAGTCTACACAATAACAGGCAATCTGACTGAAATCAGACTTGCTAATGCTAATCTCTTGGGGGTGTTTGAATACACTTAAAGCAGTTGATTTAGCCATTCATTTGCTCTTTGTGATCTTACACAGCATCATTATGTTTTATTCCATTGTAAAAGGCAATTTCCTAAGAAAACCTAAGAGTGTGCTGGTGCCTATACTGCTGACATTATATTGAGAGGATACCTTTTATTCCCACAGGTGCCAAATGATCTCTATACAGTTCCTAGACCAGTATATTGAATTGCACACAGGGAAACATGTAAGGATAAAATGACAAGACCTTCTAGCCTACACAAAACTAAATAGACTTTTTGAATAGCATTCCAATTAACTTTTTTTTTAGGTGCTACTTATTACTGATCACTAGAATCTCCTTTTGTTTTTCATATTTTTCTTATTCTTGAGGTTTGTTATCCATTATATCAAGACCTATATCCGCTGCAAAGTATTAATCAGCTACCATTGACTTATTTAACTTGCAGATTGCCTTATGATTGTTGTCAGGCATCGTTGCCACACTCTACAAACCACAAGCCATTATGAATACTGCTGGAATGGGTTCAGCTCCAGTTGGTAATTATACAGGAAGCCAGTGGTGGGCAACTGAGTTGATATGGAGGGCCACAAGTGCGGCCCTCAGCACCCCTTAAGGGCCGCACATAACATTTCCAATCAATAGTGATAGCATTTAATAATGAAGAAATTACAGCAGGCAGAGCTAGAAGACATTTAAAATTTTTAAATAACAAGACTTTCACGTAAGCCAATCAGCATGCCCAGCCAGCAGATCTAAGAAGATCCCAGGCGAGGACACATCAGCGGGGGATCGGTGGACAGGTGAGTTCCTATGCATTAGTTAGGTTAGGTTTCAGGGGCCACAAGTGGAGGACTGATTGGGGCCGCTAAGGAACGCCTCTCCTGGTTATGTAGGGAAGGGTAGATTTGCTGAATTGGTATTTGCAAGGCCCCTAAAAATTGTATCATCACCAAAATTGCTGGAGATATAGAGAAGGATTGGGGGGCCCAGACAGAAAAAACAAACAAAGAACAGGCAGCCAAGTGCAACAGGCCCCCTTGTGGCTATGAGCCCCATATCGCCGTTTAGGTGCTTCCTACGCCAATGCAGACAGGCCCCCCTAGGTTGTCGGGCCCTTTCCCCTGTGCAGGTTACAGCATTCTCTACTGCCCTCACAACTTTATGGACGGTTTAAATTTCATATGGTTAGTCTTTAACATATTATTAACAATATAATAATGTGTCATATCTAGTGATGGCCGAACATCGGCCAGGACTGTCCGCGAACGGGCGGGTCGGACTTTTAAAGACGTCCGCCGTCCGCCTGTTCGCGGACAGATTTAAATTCCCCGCCTCTGGGCGGGGAATTTGAATCGGAAAAACCAGATGTGACGTCAGTGACGTCACATCCGGTCCCTGGAACGCATAGTTCCTGGTTAAGGGAGCCGGATGTGACGTCACTGACGTCACTTCCTGTTCCCAAGCCGGTTTTTCACTAGGAGACCGGCTTTATGCCTCGTCTTCTAGTGAAAAGATTCTTCCTCCGGCTCGATCTCGCAGGTTCTGATCCTGCCGGAGGAAGAATAGAGATCTTCTTCTTGCCGTTGAACGGGGTGGGTCGAACACCCGCACTGCTCACCGGCGAGAAGGAGGGCGACAGTTCGGCCATCACTAGTCATATCCTGATGTTCAAAAATAATGTTCTTTCATAGAAAATAACAGACACATTATTAAAACATTATCCTGTATGTTTCAATAAATATTTTATATTTAGTATAATAAATAGTTCAGAATATATTTTTTTGTTGTCCTCCTTGAAACCTGGGTGCATCGTACAGTCTGGTGCATCTTAAAGATTGAAAAATACAGTACCTGACAAAAATTGCCACTATGTTCTGGGATAGCAGCAGCTTGTTTCAACATTTTTTGAATGGCACCAGTACGACACAGTAAGATTTTCTCAGTGTTGGATTTTTTCTTCAAAATCTCTGATGAGAGATTGCAAATGAATAACATGCTTACATATACCAAGAAGGTATACTACTTTGAATATGTACCACTGATGCTTGCAATATGTCTATTCAAGGCTTGCATTATCAGTTGTTTAGCTAGGGATTGGGAATTGAAAATGCGGAGGCAAATTTAAGCAGCACTAATTATCTATAGGCAAATTATGTTTTGATAGTATAATGGCCATTCAGAAAATGTACATCACAATTCAACACTTAGTAGTTGATAATAGTCCTGTGATTAAATTTCATATCTAGATAAGTGCCCAGCAATATGGCTGCCCAAGCTTAAATGATCATTTGGAGGAAAATGGCACTATTATGTCAATAATAAAACACTATTCAGCACCATTCATTTATAGTCCCTTGTACTACAATTTATGTAATCTTGTAGCTTCATCTTCAGTTCTGGTATATGGCACCAGAAGAAGAAAGTAACCTAGGCAAGTACCTTGGGTGCTCCCTAGTGGTAAGGGTGTAGATTGCACCATTTTATTATGGAGCACCTCTAATAAAATGAGAAAAGTATCTACAATTCTGTTTTCACTTTGTCATTATGTGGTACTGAGGATAGATTCATGATGAAAAAATGAATTTTAACAAAAGGCTGCAGCACAAAAAATTACAAAAGTGAAAGTGGTCTGGAACCACTGTATGTTCATTGCTGTTAATGTTTGTTAATCTTATGTCAGCAGTATTTGGTCATAAAAACTTTGCCAACGTGTTATAAGTGTCATCAACATTATAACATTACAAACAAGATACAAACATTTCTATAAGATGCAATATTCACATATGCATTTTTGCTACATAAAATAACCATGAGTTTTAGCTTAAAATGTAAAAGGGGCTTACCATGTGTATTATATGCACAAAACACCTCACAGTTACACCTTTGAGTTCCAATATAACAAATTAACGGTTGATAGTGCCATCCTTGTGTTCAGTATAGTATGAAAAAGAGTTAAAAAATTAACTCTCCAGGTCAGGGTTATGTCCTGGGAGTCACACATATTCACTTTTAACCCCCCTGCCGTTCCTGACGGCACCATCTTCTGTCAGTACTACACTGGATGGGATGGCGCTGGCTGGCGGATTTTTTAGTCCCGGCACCGCAGATTTACCATTCTGTGCTGCTAAGGCGGCTCCGACTACCCCACACCCCCATCACACCAGCAGAGAGAGGGTGCCAAAGGCAGTTGTACTGGATACAGTGAATTCAAAGTAAAAAACCCCACAAATCCCATTTCCAATTGAATAAAACTGTTATTATAAGAGATTTTATCATTCAAATGATACCTTTATTTATTTATTTATTTTTTAATTATTTTTACATATTTTTGTGTTTCAAACATTATTATATTCAGGGTATCTACTAGACCCTTGTACGGACATATTTCGGGAAGTTAAAGGCCTACAACATAAAAAAAATTCCGTTTAAGTCTATGGTGCGCTTTTGGTACAGAAAACTGGACCTCACAAGAGCACTAGGGAGGTTAAGAAAGCCAAGGTTTATAAAGTGCATGAACATGAACATGTCAGAATATGCTGGAATCTGGCCTGAATGCTTGGGGGCTGGAGAAAATGACCTACCCCAATGTGGATAAAGCTTCTAAAAAATAAATTAATGACAGCTTTCTGATATACCTGTGTTTGTGGCAGCTATACAAATGTGACAATTGTACCCTATTTATTTCTTTGTTTAAACTTTTTTTAACACAGTTTTGTTCTGTTCTTTTGTTGTTGTTTTTTAGATTATGGGATGTATCACAAAGCCTAAAGTGATGAAATAACACTATATTAAATAGTTTTGTAAAAAGAAAGCTTTTCATTTTCTCACATCTCTATAATAATCAGTTTGTTTTGTTCTTCACTATTATGGCCAATATTCTCAGCTATTAGTATTATTATACATTTGTTCCCCTTTGTGTTCTTCTCCATGTACATTGTTTGATAATGGCTCTATTAATGTCTGAATGCCATTTAACCACCCACACGCTCACTGTCAACAAGACAATATACTGTGTATGCAGCAACATGTTTCAAGGTACACAGCTAGTGCTTTTCGACATATGTTAAAATGAGTTCTCTTTTACATTTTACGTTTAGATACGTTTAGGTAGTTGAATATGTCTCTAATTTAAAGAATAAATAGTGAAATATTTAGCCAATATTATAATGTCACTTTACTTTGAGATAATTATAATATATTGAAATTGGTTTGTTTGCATAGCCTGTTATTTGCGAAGTGTTTTTGTGCTCAGATTGCATTTTCATCTCTTTTGTTCCATAAAGTCTGAAACACAAAAGAAGGAAAAAAACACAAATGACAAATGCATTGTTCATTTTATCTTATGTGTTGATTATCATTTATATGATGCTGATAATTAAAGGCAAGACCCTTACACATGGATCTTAGAGTAGCAGTATCTAAAAAGACATAAGTAAATGTTCAGTTCTCATGATCTTTTATTTTCTATTCTAACCATTATAGAATTAAGTTATCAACACCTTTGTTGTCTGTGGTCTTCATTCTTGTCTGTCTGTTTAACTAATACATTGTGGTTACATTTCCCTCATTGCTGGGAAAACATCTTTATTATCTGCAGCCCCCTTATTCTTTTTTTTAGGTTTCATATAAACTGACCAGGACAGTTATGCATCAAAGGGTACAGAATATCTGCCTGGGTCAGTATGCATACCAACATAAGGGACTTATGTTATTAAAGAGTGCTTTCCAGATGTGGACTACAAACCTACATTTTAATGTCACATTTGAAACTATTCTATTGCAACCTTGTGATGGCTGAAATGGTGAACATGGCACAGTATAGGAGTTCGACCCCTCATCTTCACCGGAGAGAAGAAGTTTATTACCCTGGCCTCTAGTGAATGTCACTTCCGGTACTTGGGACATGGAACTGGAAGTGATGTCGCGGTTTTCCGTTCCAAATTCCCAGTGAACAGGTGGGGAATTTCAAGTGTTCCGCGAACAGTCGGACGTCAGACTCTTCTAAAAATATGATCTGTTCACGAACAGACGTGGCCGATGTTCGCCCATCACTTTTGCAACCCTGTGCACAGCCCACCTTACTAATCCCTGTGCTTGGCATGGTAAGCACACTTGCAGCCTACAAAGAAGCTGCTTGCAGGGCAGAGCATCAGTGAAGAAAGCCTGGTAGTAATGGCGATTTCCTGTATAACAAGGCCTGACTCTGTTAATTCAATGTTCTGCTTACTATTGCACCTCCTTTCTCTGTTGATCTGGATGAAGTAACTTGCTCTACACCTATCTTTCTACCACTTCCATAATTGACCCAATATCCTCTAACCTAGGAAATTGTTGATCACCCGCTTCTACAGACCCTGCACTCTATTGGTATAATTAACTCCCATCTCCTTTTACTAAACTGACCTATTCTTTCAAACCTCTTTCAACTGCAACTCTAAGGCCTTGTTTTCATTGGGTGTGATGCGTTCATGTAGCCCAAAGAGTGACACAGGTACATTTTGCCCATGTTTAAGGACTAGTAAGCGCTGCAATATTGTAGCGTGGGGCTTAATGAGCCCTATTTACTCCTTGTGCATATTTTTTGCATCTGCATTAAGTTTAAAGTTAAATTGTATCTGTTGCTTTTCAATATATTCAACAAGTGGCAGCAATGTTGATTCGGCATGTTGTGGGCAATGACATACATGTGGAGGCCTGTGTCTACCATGTGCCAAAATCCCAGCGTTTTACTTGCATCAATTACGACACAGTGAAGACAATGGAGGCCTTATTTTCCCACTTCCCTCCATGTTGGCGTCCCACAAAGCTCAATGTTGGGCTTGATGCTCCTACTCTATTTACGACTCCTCCCTTGTAAAAAACCCCTGCAACTCCTGTCATCCCCTGTACGCCACAAACATACTGTTTTGACTCTGCACTCTCTTTTACTCCCCACATACAGAACATTGCCTGCTATTTCCATATGCACAAACTTTTAGACTTTAACTTTCAAACTTTAAGCTTGCATTTCTGAAGTTTGGGACAAAATCTCTTTACTTTGGTATCATGTTAGAGGATAGTTATGGTTTGCTTTAATCAGAGTTGTTTTTTTCATAAGACTTAAAATATAACACAAAAATATAAAAGAATATATATATATTATTGCAATAAGAGAGAGCACATTCTGAATAAATTAGCATTGCTAAGGTGTGCCTTTTTATCAAAACAAGACAGAAATCAGTCGTGCTTGGCTCTTGGAGTGATTTAAACCCAAATGTAATCAACAAATAGTTTAATAGTGACTGCCCAATGGCAGAAGTGATGAAAGATATGCAAAATGCTGTGCTGCAATTCACTAGGAATATTTCAGTAAATCAAAGCACTTGTAGAACCTGACAATGTAGAAATTTCCTGCAATCAACATCTTTATACATCAAATATATCTGTTAGATGCAGGAAGCTTTTGCTTGTACTCTCCTATTTAGCATTTTAAGATGGTAAAAGATAAAGAAAAAAACTGCAAATAATACTACAAATAAACAGAAACATTATATCTAAACTGCTTGGATGAAAACATTTAAGCCACAGGCCAAATACTCTGATTATTTTATCTTGACCAACTACTAATGCACAGGGTGTTGGCTAGGTTACTGCGATTAGCTATTTATTTTTTATATGCAACCAAATTGTGCAATTTCTGACAACAGTCTTTGTATCAATTCCTATTCTGTTCTCTAAAGGTAGCCATACCTGGGCCGATTTGTCACCGATCAATTCCCGATCCGGTCATTCCAGGCGTTCGGGAATTAGCGATTGATCGGATCAGGAAACAATGCAACACCACCTTGGGAATCCGATATGTGGATGATTTGGACATGAGCCGATGTCCAAATTGGCCGATTCTACAAAATCCATCGATCGGAAAGGCTGCTGCATAGGGCTATGGGTCCACCAACATACTCCGATTGCCAAACGATCGACCAAAAAAACCCAGCATGTCGGTTAAATTGCCGATCCGATTTTTAGTCATTTTGGTCGATCATTCAGGGTGGGCAGAACCCGATTGATCGCCAATCATGATCGATCGGTTAAAAAGTGAGTGAAAAATCGACCTGTGTATGGCTACCTTAGGATCTCTAAGGGTACGTTCACACGTGCGCCTGGAAACTGAGCTAAAGCGCCTGCCTGACGATGATAGAATGGGGTGTTTATAAATGAGCGTGGACGGTGTGTGCTTTCCTTGCTGCTGCAGCCTGTCGGTAACCCGAAAAAAGTACGTGTCAATAAATGGAGATGTAAGGATGGGTTGTAGAATTTTATTTTATAAATATGTGTAGTTTTTGCATAAATAAAGTTTAAAGGTAAGTCCAAATTTTAACTGATAACAATACTGATAATAAATAATGGTAATATTGCTGTCTTTGGTCCCTAATTGTGTGCATACAAGCATTTTGGATTTTTCAATTCTTTCAAATAGAAAGAATATTTATCAATATCATAGGTGTCCATTTCTTCAAATTTAACTATATTTGTCCTTTTTTACTTGTTCTTGTCCAAGATGGCTTATTTATTTACCATCCTATATTTACTGGGAGTCTGAGGAATTATTCTAAGGCTTATTAGGGCTAATTAACATAGGTCCTTCTAGGAACCTAAAGTGCTGGGCATCTCTGGGTGGTTGCTTATAGAGATAACATGAGGGTGGTTATCAGTGATTGACTGCACAGAGTGCTGCGTTCTCTCCTACCACCCTGGAACCGACTTGAGTTCAGCCTTTGGCTTCTTTTATACAGTCATTTTGTGGGCTGCTGTCAGTCAGGGGGGGCATAATATAAATGCCCCAATTTTAAGGTGAGCAAGGCCTTAAACTGCCCGGAGAATGCCTCATTTAACGTTTCCTGTGCGGCTTCTGCTATCAGACGTTGACAACTTGCCCTTTTGCCTCTCACTCTCTGAACACCCCCACCCATGACCCCC
>CM070036.1:80644620-80660491 GCA_036250615.1 Ptychadena robeensis | reverse complement strand
TAATATCACTTGGCTTGTCTGACTGGTATGTTGTTTTCCAGGGTGAATGAAGTAGCTATCAACTTCTTACCCAGATGCATCCCTCTTCACTAGTGATTTCCCCATCCGTGAACATTACCCTGCCGAACAGTACTGGTGAACAGGGCGGGAAGAAGGTGAATATTCTTCCGCTGGCCGGATCAGGAGCAGAAAGATGGAAGAAGAAAGAAAGATGGAAGAAAAATATCAGTGACTTCACTTCACTTTTCCCATGAAGACTTTTTTTAAAAGTCAGATCTGCCTGTTCGCGGACGGACCTGGCCGACAGAGTGTCACGCACAATACTCTACTACATAAAACACTTTGCCCTTTTGTCTCTTTTATTTTACATGGGAAGTTTGGAGAACAAACTCCTTTTTCTCCCTTGCTTTTTTCAATGACTATCTAAATAATCTGTTGTATATATGATATAAATGGTCTCAGTTGAATTAGGTGATACTCTTCATGTTTTTAATATGAATCTAAATATGTTAGAATACAAGCAGTGAAATGGACTGGGTATGAAGGAGGTTTTTATATAGACAGGAGATGCAGTGTGTCCATATGGCTAGAATGGCATGCACACATGGCAACTCTTGTCCCTGTAGGAGATCACTACTTCTTGCTGAGGCTTCTCTGTACCTTCATTATTGTGAGTGCATAAAGCTGGGCATACACGGCTCGATGTAGTAACCAATCCTGCTCAAAGGAGCTCTGCCGAACAGGTTTCCAACATGTTGGAAAACCTTGGTCGATTTCCATTACTTTGAATGAAGACTGCAGGTTCTCAACTAAAGTAGAAGTGCTGCGGCTCAATATCAGGCTTGCTCGTTTTGCATTCTTCATCAAGCTGTGTATGCCCGGTTTTATTTTTATCTTTTCCTTTATCTTAACAGACCTTGACTTTGTTGCACTAGGTTGTGTGTTTTGTTTACTTTTCATTCAAACCTACCTAAACTATGTGATGTGCAGGCTTTATGCCTACATATTTTAAAAATAGTAACATCATATAGCTTTAGGAATAAGCTTAATTTAAACGTATTTAAGCGACAAACACCAGCAGCTGATTGTTGGGACTTAAGCTAGGAACACACGGCTCGATTTAAGCGTACAATTGATGTAAATCAATGAAAATTTACATCGATTGTACCAAAATCGTAGCGCGGACACATGGTACAATCGATCGTACTACTTTTTCATTTTCATCGTACAATTGTATTCGATGAAGTGATAGTTTACTGTTTGTAGGGCATCAATAGCATCGACGACTTTAGTCAATAATCGATGTTCTCTACATCGATATTGTACTACGATTGTATGACTCACTGACTATAGCGCACACGGTACAATCGATAAAATACCAAAATCGAGGTTCTTCATCTAATCTTACATCGAATGTATGCTAAAATCGAGCCGTGTGTTCCTAGCTTTAGAAAGAAGAACCAAATGGATGCTCGGATTCATTGCATGGTACTTGTACAGTTAAGACAGGGTTATCTGGAATCTTAAATACTTAATATAGAAGAGCTTTATTTATTGCTTACCTGAAGTGATATGGCCAGCTTACTGTGGAAGAAAAGACTCTTGAGTAATAACTCACCAAAACCTAATTACCCACTAATTAAAAATTAAGAACTCTAGAGATCAATTAAATTAATTCTATTGAAAGTTCAGCATATCTGTACGTTTTCATAAAGTAGCAAGGTATTTAAATACATTGCATGTGACAGCAAAATATGCACTTATTTACTCGGTTCTACTTAGAAATTCCTTCTGTTTGTAGGCAGTTTGGGGAAACTGTGTATCCCATAATACCTGACAATAATTTACTATGGCTGGTAGATTCTGCCCTACAAGTTGTTTTTCGAATAAACAAAACTAGATATGTTTTAAGACATTTAAATAAAAAATCATATTGGGTGAGGATCAATGTTAACAAACTTTTTTCAGACAAATATAACATAACATTAATAATGAAATAACCACAAATGTCTTTTCTGTGCTCACATCATTATCAGTTTTATTCAACCCCCAAGTGACATACATTCTTAGTACTTAGTACAACATCCTTTTCCAGTTATAACAACTTTTGAACGTGAAGCATAGCTTGACACAAGTGTCTTGCAGTGATCTACAGGTATCTTAGCCCATTCTTCATGGGCAAAAGCCTCCAGTTCAGTCACATTCTTAGGCTTGCGCGCTGCAACTGCTTTCTTCAAGTCCCACCAGAGGTTCTCAATCAGATTTAAGTCTGGTGACTGCGATGGCCACTCCAAAATGTTCCAGCCTTTAATCTGCAGCCATGCTCTAGTGGACTTGGAGATATGCTTGGGATCATTGTCCTGTTCAAAGGTCCAACGTCTCCCAAGCCTCAGGTTTGTGACAGACTGCATCACATTTCCTTCCAATATCTCCTGCTACTGAAGAGAATTCATGGTACCATGCACACACTGAACTTCCCTGTACCTGCAGAAGCAAAACAGCCCCAAATCATGAATGACCCCCCGCCATGCTTCACAGTAGGCAAGGTGTTCTTTTCTTCATAGGCCTTGTTCTTCTTCCTCCAAACATAGCGTTGATTCATGGGCCCAAACAGTTCTAATTTTGTTTCATCAGTCCACAGAACACTATCCCAAAACGTTTGTGGTTTGTCCACATGACTTTTGGCATACTGCAGTGGACTCTTCTTATTCTTTGGAGAGAGCAAGGGGGTGCGCCTGGGAGTTCTGGCATGGAGGCCTTCTTTCTGCCGGGACCAGGTAGCGTTTCAACAGTGCCCTTTGCCTTGAATTTGCGAATGATGCTTCCCATGGTGTCTCTTGGTATGTTTAGCATCTTTACAATCTTTTTATAGCCATTGCCCTTCCTGTGAAGAGAAATCACCTCTTCTCTTGTCTTCCTAGACCATTCTTTTGACTTCACCATGTTTGTTAACACACCAGTAAATGTCTAAAAGGAGCTGAGTATCACAGTCATTTAAAATCTGCCTAATTAGTGCTTATTATGCTTGATTGCTGCTCGTTGACATCCACAGGTGTTTTCAATACCTGATCGAAAACACTTGAATGAACCTCTGTTCTTAAGCGTGGTAGTCTTTAAGGGGTTGAATAATTGTGTCAATAAAGAAATCACAAAAAAAATGTTATTCTGTATTACAAAAACAATTGATGCCATTTTAGTTGAATTTGGTTCTCTAAAAAGTCCTTGTAAGATTTTATTCTAAACACAATTACAAACGTACACTGAATTCCCTGAAACCCTTTACAGCATTGGGGATTAAATCATTTTGAACACAACTATAAGCAGAGCCAGTGTTACAGAGACTGAAAGACCTCTTTTTAAGACAGCTCCCTGTTGCCTTAGATTTCCTTAAATACGTGGTCCGGAAGTTTGTTTGGACAGAGCTTCAGGTGTTTGATAATAAGCGTTAACCAGTAGAGGGAGCTGATCTAACCAGCAGAGGGAGCAGGAGCAACATCAAGTGCCACAATCTCTTCCACCAGCAGAGGGAGCTGATCTAGGAAAGGTCATGGTCCTCTGAGCTTTAGGAAGAGTCACAGCAGAACTGGTAGAGGAAACAGCTGAAGTTCTAGATTGCTGGGTGGCACTGCCATCTGTGACACTTACCTTTCCCATCTCTCTCGCTTTACCCTTATCCCCTACCCCATGACACCTCCCCTACCTTGTTCTTTGTCTCTGTTTTTCTGTTTTTGTGTTGCAGTTTTCTGGAGGCCTGCCGACCTTAGGGTATTGGCACCATCAAACTAGAGGGAAAGTTTCGTACACCCCATTGTGCCAGGACAGACACTGCTCAGGTGCTGCTTTATGTGTCATTTCTTTTTTTTTTTTTTTTGTAAGCTGACAAAACCACTTTGGTTTTGTCCTACTCCCTTGTGTACGGTGAGGCTATGGCCTCATGGGTTATTTTGGGTACCAGTTCACTTCCGTTATGTTAAGTTTAATTTTTATTTTTCCATGTGTGTATTTTATTATGTTCTGTATTGGCTGTTCTTATAATTTTTATATACCATTATAGTTTCCCCCCTTCTTTTTCCAAGTATATTTGCTTCTTATAGTCTTCTGTTGTATTTTTGTTTTCTGTTAAGAAAGAGATATTTTTATGAATGTAGAGGATATGGACCCCAATAATGTTGTATAGTTCTATAGTTCTGTAAATATAATGTAAGTAGGTAAATATTTTGGTTTGTTAACTGGAATTTTCTGCAATCAAGACACTGAATAATATATGTGTGTTGCCTTCTGTTCTTTATCTTAATATATAATTTTCCATAAATACCGCAAACCTTGTACCTTGATGCCACTTTTTTGGCCTTGTGTAAGGCCAATTTTACTAAATATCTTAAATATTGTCAATTTTCAGATAGCAAACCAAATACTTTAATATTTTCTCAACTATAAAACTTTTTGGGGGTCAAACTCTAAATTCATAAAAATACCTATCCAAAGCAGTGTATTTTTTGTATAAGTGATGTGCTGTGAATATTTTCCGAATGCACTGTATAAACCATTGTATTAATCAGTAATGATTTTAATTTATGAAATTCAAATATTATATTTAACATTATATAAAACAGATATATAAAATGCTAGTTTTAAATCACAAAAAAACACAATGGTTCTGGGATGCTTTTCATCACTATACTTGATAAAAATGTGCATTTTTCCAGTTTGGATATCCAACTTTTTGAAGGCTATCTTTACATCAAGTATATTTTGTATTTTTCTACCGGTGGTTAAATTTTATCTACTTTCAAGCAATAACACTAATGCTAATGGACCTATAAAGTTACTACATTGTGGATACTTAGTTAGTTATCATTGTTTTGGAAACCTAGTCGCAGCCTTGTGCAGGCCTCTGCTATATGATTGCAATGTTACATTCAATAAGTGTGGACTATCTCCAGAAGTGAACATGTAGGTAAGTGCAAAAGGCTTTGCCCCACAATCTGTTGGAAGATCTTGTCTTACTGTCTAACACATGCTGTACATCTTAAGTGATCAATCTTTCTTATTTCCAGCCATCTTTATTATTTATGTGTATAGTTCTGGTGTGCTCTTCTGTTCCCAGGGAGGAGGAAAGGCCAAGTAGAAAAAAACACATGCAAGAGACTAGAGCTCTCTCTAGTGTTACGCAACAAGAACATCCATCAAATACCAGATAGCCATCGATACATCGATACATCTTATCACATTGTGTTCTCTGATGTTAGATTGGAAGATTTTATAGGCAAAAGAGACCAACATGTAACCAATCACTGAGCATAATTAACAAACCATCCTTATAGGGTGGTTGTAGCAGAATCGTGCGGTGGGTGGTGTAGGACTGAATCAAGGCATTTGATGAATTGCCACCAAGTATAAAGAAATAGATTCATAGATATCAAACAGAACATTGCTGAAGCTGAAACTGTGAAAAGAGAAAATGTATTTAAACAAAACTGAATTTTAGGATGGACCTGAAGCGGACTTTTAGCCGACAAGCTGCAACCACTTAAAAAAAAGAAGCCAGACCAACTGAGACTCTGTAGAACATCTACCCTTTATTCCTATTTAATTCTTCTCTTTTGTGTAGGTCCATCCACTGAAAGGGTGGTTACTAAGGGAACACAAAAATAAGACATCCTAGATCTAAATGAATAAAAAATGTTCTTTCTATAGTTGAATGTGCTGACAACAAAATCACACTTGAATTATCAATGGAAATCAAATTAATCAACCCATGGAGGTCTGGATTTGGAGTTACACTAAAATTTAAGTGTTAAAAAACATGACAGGCTGATCTAACTTTGATGTAATGTCCTTAAAACAAGACAAAATGAGGCTCAGTAGTGTGTGTGGCCTCTACGTGCCTGTATGACCTCCCTACAACATCTGGGCATGCTCCTGATGAGGTGGCGGATGGTCTCCTAGGGGATCTCCTCCCAAACCTTGACTAAAGCATCCCCCAACTCCTGGACAGTCTGTGGGTAACGTGGCGTTGGTAGATGTAGCTAGAATTGATGTCCCAGATGTACTCAATTTGATTCAGGCCTGGGGTACAGGTGGGTGAGTCCATAAAATCCATGCCTTTGTCTTACAGGAACTGCTTACACACTCCAGCCACATGAGGTCGAGCATTGTCGAGCCCTCATACCACCCCCATGGAGTCTGTTTTGACCATTTAAGCAGACACATGCACATTTGTGGAGGTCATTTTGCAGGGCACTGGCAGTGCTCCTCCTGTTCATTCTTGCACAAAGGCAGAGGTGGCCATCTCATGCTGGGTTGGTGGCCTCCTCCATGTCTCCTCATGTACTGGCCTGTCTCCTGGTAGCGCCTCCATGCTCTGGACACTACGCTGACAGACAAAGCAAACCCTCTTTGTTTTAATATGTACGTTTTTTAGGGAGAACTGAACCCAAAGGGGGGTGGCCAACCCCTACGGACTTTAAAGGTGAGAAATAACAAGATGGAGTTCCAGTCGAAGGAATAAGGTTTACAGATTTAATCACTATATTAAGTTGGCATATACATGTGAGTAACAAGCGTTCACAATAAAAGCATTACAACCATGTCTTAAAAATCAGTCTGTTGGACAAGGGATTAAAACCAATTTTCTGTGAATACCCATATATCCACAAAGGAGTTCTTTAGGTAAGTTACCACCAGTTTAGGTCCATAAATAAAAGAAACATTTAGAGTTTGCTTTCAATTTCTTTCCATCGCGTCCCGTCCAATTCATAGGACTTCTTTAGGCATTTAGAGCATATGCTGTAAAATTCAATTTGTCCACTTAAAGTGCTGGTGCTTAGATAAGCTTTTTTTTCCCTGTGTCATAAAAAAGTATTGTATCAATATAGGTTAAACCTGTTGGGAGTTCAATCAATCCCGCTTTGTACACATCTCTATGTGCTCAACATAGTTCACATCAATATGGAACGTACTTTTAATCACGTTACTCCTTATGTTGTCATTCTATAGTCCATCATTTAAATCTAGTAAAAAGTCTCAATAAGCTCACTGATGTGGTCCCTCCTTCGGTCCCTTTAGGAGACCATCCGCCACTTCATCAGGAGCATGACTCTTCCCAGATTCTAATTTTATAATATTTTGATTTTGGGATTTTCCTTAATCATCAAACATATAACAAATAAAGGCTTGAAATATCTTGCTTTGCATGAAAACAGTCTATTTCATATATTAGTTTTACCTTTTAAGTTGCATTACTGAAATACAGGAACTTTTGGACAATATTCAAATTTTTTAGTAGGCATATTTAGGAGTAGCAAAATCTGAGAAGAGAAATGCACTGTTTGACAACTGGAATATGACTATGAAGGGTTGCAGCAAAGGGTTGAAATTTACACAAAGGTAGTCTCGGATATGAGAAACTGTGGTTGGAGCAGACAGAACCATCTGTTGCCCCACACAAAATTATTCTTTACAAAGCTGCAAAGACAGGGGAACATGGTTGGTTTCTATTTTCACCTAAAGCATGGTGCCAATGAAGTTAGTGTTTTGCATAGTAATTTACTAGGCGATAATCTAATTTTATCAGTTAATATGGATAGATCCTTTAGCCAGATTTGTCTTAGGCAAATATCTAACATACAAATATAGTGGTATAATACAATCGAATGTTTAAAAGATCCATAAGGGCAGATTGCTAAACAAGTGACCTCCCAAAACCTGCTGTTTTTTTTTAAGAGAGGACATGCTCGCCTTCCACCTTTCTCTCTCCATAGGCTAGATTAAGTGCTGTGTGTTCAATCTTTAGCCGCCAGGAACAATCTCAAAAATTTCCCATCAGCAGAAGCTCTATGTGCGTACATAGCTTCAGAGTGCCCTTGATCTTTCACACTGCTGGCAATGTACATGATTACAATGAAAATTTTAACTTACAAAAAGGTGAATAGTTTTTATAGGCAGCATAACACAAATGTTGCCAGCAGTATGAAAGTTCCAGCAATGATTTAATTGCCATGATTTTATTACATAACATAATATTTTAATGAAATACAATAATGAAATTAGCATTACTTTCCTCGCTTAGCTAATGCTGTTGCTTTTGAAAGATATTCTGCTAGCTCCCTGTAGTGCAGCTGGAGACAGAAATCTTTGTCATTTGTAGAGCACAACTATATAAGCCTATCTTTATGCTGCAGGCAAAGCAAGGCTGAACTCATGATTAGACAGGAATATTGACTGCTGGCAAGTTATGGTAAAACATATTTACATATAAATCTATCTGTGGATTTAAGGTTTTATTATTTAACATTGCCCACACCATTTATGAGACTGTACCCCACTAAAAAAGAATATATATATATATATTAGAAAAGTTTTCTAAAAAAAATATATATATTCTTTTTTACTGGGCTATACCCTCCTCAGTGGTGTGGGCAGGGGTTGTTGCTGCATCCCCAATGTGAGCCCCAACTGGGGTGCTCTGGATGGTGGCCGAGGGGACCCCCTTGGCATCTGTCGGGTCCTCCAACTGTCTCCAGCTGGTTAACTTGTGAATGTTTAGAGAAGGGGGATAATACCCAAGACACCATTACCCAAGACACCAATACCCAAGACACCATTGGATTGGGTCGGGGTATGTATATTATTAATTGTGTTGAATATTGAGTGATGAATTCTTGATATATGATCATTGTAATATCTTTCCACGTATACAGTGAAGTTCCCAAAATTCCCTGAAGAAGCCATCATTGGTGAAACATGTTGGACTCTTGGGGACTGATTTTAATGATTGGTCCAGATACTTGAAATAAAGACCTTTTACTATAATAACGAATGTTGTGGAACCTGATATAGTGCCATAAAATCCCAGTATGACTCTCTACATTTTTTATCTTGATGATGGGGATGTGGCACTGATTAGATGAAAATAGGTGGGAGGTATTTTATCTCTTTTACAACAAAGATATAATTTATTCATTTTATTCATAAAGGATTAGGATATTGATGAGTGGACATAAGAGGAACAAGGAAAGGTAAGGAGGAACTATAACAATATCACACATTAATCTGGATGTCCACAAAGACATTACAATTCTATGCATTGCAACAACTCTCTTGAATGTTTTCCAATTGTAGCAATGAATTATTATTGTCATATAGTTTTGAGATGTCATCAAAACCCTTCCAAGCTTGATGGGCAGCACTAATTGCTGCTTTAAGAGCATTGTTGATGTTATTCCTCTTTGGCATTGTTTTAAAACACTCCGGAGTCACTACTTACCTCTTAAATCATATGGTAAAGCTTTGGGGTTTGGTAAAAAAAATGATGATGCTTGTACATATCCTTTTGCTACTGGGCATTCACTTTCTCTTTCTATTGCAATTAGAGCATCTTTGTGCTGTTCTGTGAAAGAAGTAGTACACCCCATTGATGGAGATCAGGGGCAGTTCTAGGGAGATCTACACGCCCTCTTAGGGCCACCACAAGAGGAGAGAGAAGGAGTAGAGAAATGGGGGTCTTCTCTACTCCTTCTCTCTCCTCAGGCGGGCGCGCCGATAGCCATGTGTGCAATGTGGAAAAGGGGGAAGACATACATCTGGGCATCAGATACAATTTTCAATGCCCAGATGCCACCATCCCGGCATGATGCCACCCTGGTTGCCCATGCCTAAAACTGCCACTGACGGAGATATTCAGTTTTTCAAACCAAAAAGTCTTCATAATTCAGTAGATATCAAAACATATTGACAAGTGAGAGTTCTTTTCTGCATATTTTGAGTCTTGAGAAGTTCATTGCTTTTTTAGTAAGTGCATCTGTTTTCAGCATTGTTTTATAGAATAACAGTAATCATAGATCAGTTTAAAACATTTTATAAGGTCACATCTTCAAGGTTCCAGATCAATAAAACTGATGTTAAGGGGTGGCCAGCCCAAGTGACATAAAAAATGCGGCGTCTGAAGAATTGTAGAATCTTCCTAGCCAGGAATACTTGTTTACAGGTGCCAGACGTTGGTCAACCCAAATGTGCAGTAGTAAAAACAATGGCTAAACAAATATTAGTTCAGTGATTCAAAGGAAAGAAAATTCAAACAATTTAGTGAACATTTTAATGAATGATTGAGTATATAATGAAGATTGCAGACACTGCTAGCTTTTAACAGCCTAATATTCATCTTTATCACTCTCTGGGAAAGAATAACACACATTTGATACATTTCTTTTGCATGTTTTGGTTTTTGGACTATTGTATACTGTGCATTGTTTGTTTTATCTATTTCAACTCTTACTAAAGGATCTTGGATCAGAGATTTCCAAGGTATCGATATATGGGAACAGTTAATAAAATAATTTTTCACTTATTATGAATGCAAAGCAAAGTTGAGCAGAGGTCAGAAGCACTGCAAAGCTTTTTCTCCCATTATCATAAGTATTTTTGCAGGAGTTGCTGACGCAGGGCTGCAAACAGAAACAGGGACAATCCGATATAGAAATACTACATGTTCAGCAAAAATCATGTCTGCTTCTATATCATCTGGCTACTCTACAGCTCAAGTGCTCTAAAAATGTTTCCACTGCTGCTGAATCAGAGCTAAATCTTCTATTAAAAAACAAAACATACTTTCATAAAATTTTACTATTAATCCCCAATCCAACCCCCTCACCCCAAAACATGTTTGAGCCTTAATGGACAAAGAATGTATTTTTATAAGTATTTAATTGATATCTAGCTACAACAAAAAATTGCCTTTATTGCATTCTAAACATTTCTGCAAGATTGGTGTTGCCAACGGCCGATCTGCACAGGGCTCACACCTAAATTTTATATTTTTTCTTTCTTATCTGTTTTATAAATTGCGCAGTTTTCAGGCATGGACATGCTTATTTCTCAAGGATACCAAACGCAAGTTCCTTAAGTGTCCCACGAAGTGCTCATCAATCCTATTGACAGGGCATGTTTCCATTTAGCCATTTCCCCACGGTGTGAATCGCGGCGCCCGCGAAAGATAGCTAACATCCAGCAATCTCCCGTGGTCTCCAATGATTCAAACTGCGGGCACGGGCCTTCAGGCAGGATTGGGAGCGGTTAAAGAATCCAGGGATGTAGACGCCATTTTTAACCACGTCTATGGCCGTGATCAAGGGCGGTCGTGTGCATCCAAAACCCGAGCACAGCTGACCGCAGCTGTGGAGGTGGCCCCATTGAAATGTATGGGCGCGATCTCCCACAAGATCGCCCAAGTGGAAACAAGCCCATAAGGTGCTCAGAGTGAATGTCCATGGTCAAAAAATTTGGAACAGCTACAACAATTTGTAATGTTAGAATGGGCCAAAGTCCCTCAGGAGACCTATGCCAAACAAGAAAAGAACTACTCTACTCTACAAGAAATAGTTGTCAGTTGTGGCACAGAAAAGGTACACTATTGACCATTAATGGCCAGGGGAGCTAATAATTTTGGGTGTTTAATTTTTGCCCTTTGCCCTTGTTACATCTCAATGTACCAATAAAATATCCTAATAAAAGCTCACCTAAACCCACCAGACAAACTTTTCCCCCTGGCTAGCCAACCCCTGACGATTGAGGCAATATGTAAATAAAAAATAATTTTTTTTTACCTGTGTGGAGATATCTGTATAGTTGTCCTCTCACCCCTCCTTCTCTGTGTGAGCATCTCCTCAGCGCCGCGGCGTTTTGGAGCTATTTACGCTGATTTATTTATTTATTTATGTTACTTTTAGTTTGTGTCCATTGACACACATTATATCTGGTGCCCCCCAGTGGCCGCCGGCGATATTGCAGCCTCAACTCATGCAAGCCTGGAAGCTAACACTGAATCTAAAATGGCAGCTCCCACAGGCAGCAGCATGATTGCTAAATGAATATTTTTTTGTTTTTGAGCACATTTAAGCTATTGGGACAGTTTAAAGATAAGTTAAAAAGTTAAAAATAAAAAAGCACTAAAACATTTTATGAGTTTAGGTGTGCTTTAAACTTAGCAGATCATCCTAATTGTTAAAATGTATCTTTTTCTGAAAAAGTAGGAACCCTTTGGACTGTGGACCATTTTTGGATCATAAAAAGGTTTGTCTTTCTAAAATAAGGGTCTTTGCATTCCTTATTAGACTGCATTTTATATACCAAGGTGCTTTGCTTCTGATTGTATGTTGGTTCTTTGGCATTTACAGGCTCCTTCATAATTGTTTTTGAGTTTTTCTGATGTGCCCGCTACATATGGGATGGCTACAAATGAAGAATGAAAATATACAGAGTAATTTAAAGTCCATTCTGGGCAGATATAAGCATTCGAAGCACTTCTGTCTGTAAACTTCATGTTTTCTGTTAATGTTTCAGGCTAATGTTTCAAAGCATAAACACACCCAGTTTTTATTTCAGTGGGTACAAAAATTCTGGTCTATTTGGTTAGGTCTAAAGTGTCCAATTAAAAGTTTATTTTTTATTCTAACCTAATTCCATGTGTACTCATTATTTCTGTCATATACAGGTATAGATTATCTGTGCCTAATGATAACTCTAGTACTGTTACTAACTTAAACACTGCAAGTTTGGAGTTCAAGTGATACCGTTTATTGGCTAACTGAAATCATTAATGATTTCAATTAGCCAATATCACTTGAACTCCAAACTTGCTGTATTTATCGATGGCTAACACGGCACAACACTCTTCTATAACTTAAACACTGAAATAGAATTGAAGATCCTCTCCCTTCCATAAGTAATATAATAGTTACATCATAACTGTACCATTGGAATGAACGAACCAGTGATACATAAACACATAAACAATTATTGCCTTGGTGATTAGTCCTTTCATTTTTGTGTTTCATATAATGGAACTTATAAACTTATTCCCCATAATGGTGATTTTGGTGTTTTTATCGGTGATTACCGATCACATACTGCCATCTTGTGGAATAACTTCAAACCAATTTCAATAGCTATAGCTCTGAATGCATTATATGTCAACCCTGATAACTGATGCAATGTCAGCTAACATAATAATCACAAATCATAGTTTAAAAACTAGTGTTTAGTGACCATGAGACAGCTAGAGGTGGATGGACATTGCATTGTATTATTTTTACATGTAAGCAATTATTTAGGGACCAGGTTTATATGCTAGGGAGCATAAAAGGTGGGTGTACATATGTCGATTTTTTGTTTGATCAACTGCCGATTAAATTTTTTGATAGATTTTTTTTTGTCGAACATGGTTCTACCATTTATTGAATGTAACATTAGATTTTTTTGTTCATCCATTCCGATATCGAATAAAATATATTCAGAATTACTACGACCGATAAAAATTTACCAACATGTTCGATGACCTTTTGAACGATTTTTTGTTCAAGATCGAACAAAATTTATCCATCGAACAAATTGCCCATTGTATATTTTTGTTTAATCAACCAAAAAATCATTTATTCTTCATTGATTGGACGAAAAAATCTACACGTGTAAACCCACCTTTATTCATACAGCATGACACCAATAAATGAGTGTGGCATTAAGGGCCCTTTCACACTCTATAATTTTTTAAAGGCATGCGCTTACGCATATATACATATACTCATACATTTTGCACATTACAATGGTAACATTGGTTTTCTATGAGAAAATGCAGTACTGTAAAAGGTGTGCGTTAATAAAACCCAGAGGGGGGGAGGTAACCATCCTTTATTAGTGAGGCTTTATTAACATTGTAGAACAGCAATAGTAATGCTGAGTTGTCACTGGTGCATTGTACTGCTTCTAAATATAGATAAGCATATAGTAAGCAGCAGCTTAAGCAATCAAAGAAAAACAAGCTTAATGTGATATTCCCAGACCTTCTCTGTAAATAGGCATGGTGAAGTTTAAAGTACTTATCTACCTTAAAGTATTGGCACCATGTGCTATCTTCCGTTAATTCTTCCAGCAGGCATGTTTACTGACAGCAAAGTGCTCCCAGTGTCTTCCTCCATAGAGCTCAACCGGAGGTCCGGAGGTCCTCGTCCGGAATCTTCTTAGAGTGGGAAGAGAAGGAGAGGCTATAAACTTACGTGATAGGCGTACGTAAAAGCCAATCGGCGACCCAGATGGCGTCTGAGCAAGTCCCTCGCCCTTCCTCATCTTCTCCTCTAGTGTTGGCGGGGGATCAGCAGACAGGTGAGTGCCTATGCTCCCACTATTCTACCAATGAATGGGGGATGATGGTATAATATAAATTGTGGCACATAACCTTTGAATCAAAGGTTGTTTGCCCCATAGATATCATCATCATCAAGGCTTTGATATATCTATGAGGCACATAACCTTTGATGATATATATGACACAAAATTCGCATTACCATACTACAGTGTTCCCTAATGCTGGAAGTATCATTTAAAACAAGTTTTGTTATTTAAAAATTTAAAATAATGTCTTAAAGTTATGTCTGCTGTACATTTTTTATTATAAAATGCTTATATAAGTCAGTATAGGTTGAAAATGTTATGTGCGGCCCTTTAGTGATGCTGAGGGCCGGATTTGTGGTCCTCCATATCAACTCAGTTAGCCACCATGCCATAGAGGTTTCAAACTGTTTTATTAGATTGCCCTGAAATTATTTTAGAAACAGTAACAATACAAGTCATTTGAAAACTCCAAGAACTGTAGTTGAATGAATGAAGAGAGTCGGTAGATTATAGAAAATTCTTAAGAAGAAAATGAGCTGAGCTCTATCTTACTTGCTGCAGCTTCTAATGCACAATGTAGAAAGCTTGTTGTGCACAGTAAAATCAGACTAAAGGTAGCTGGGTAAATTTTATACTCAATTTTTGCAAAACAAAATCGAAAGCGACCAAAAATCGGATTGAACATTGATCTGACATGTCAGTTTCTTTTTGTTCCATCATTGACAATCTAAGTACGTTGGTAGAGCAAATCGATCACTTTCTGTGTGATTGACCCATAGCTACCTATGCAGCAGCCTTTCCGATTGATGGATTTTGAGGAATCGGCTTTCTGGCGATCAGCTCCTGCCAAATTGACCCCAAATCGGATTCCAAAGGTGGTGTGCCATCGGATGCAAAACGATCAATCCAGAATTAGGAATCAATCGCAGACAAATGGAGGCGTCTATTGCTACCTTAAGGCATTATGGAGCCCAAACAACTATGGAAAATATTTTATATAAAATTTATATAAAAAAGCTCCCATCCATGACCATAACTAGCCTGACACATCTATAGCTGGCTCCAGAAGGCGGGAGGCTACCCCCCCCCCTTAATAGGAAGGGCTGTCTCCCTCCCCCCTGGAACGTTATCTTCTCCCTCTCCCCTCTCCATTCTCTCTGCCCTAACCTACTTACCTGGCTTTCTTTTTCTATACCCTGCCTTCCTTTTACCCTTATTGGGGATATTCCCCCCTTCTTGTTTGTTTTCCTTAAGAGTAACCCATTTTGCAGCCATAGTGCCTTTTGCATTTAGGTGCAATTAACTCTGTACTGTAGGGTTGCTCCTGTTTGTAAGGGATTGTTATAGAGATTTGCTTGAGTTTGTTATTATCCCTTGTTTGTACTTGATAAAACGTATGCATTGCGGGCTAGAGCCCTTACTTCTTATGTCTTGCTGTAAGATTGTAAAAAGTTTAATAAAAATTATTGAAACAAAAATTTCTAAAGCTCCTTGCTTCCCAAAATACATTTTGTATAAGTACAAGGAGAAACCACAAAGGCTCCGCCTTCCTTGTGCTCACCAAGATTTCCCCTACTTATGTTCAGGGCATGGGGACTTTGGAGGCCAACTGAACATTGTAACATATCAATAACTCATATACCGTTTTTTTCGGACCATAAGACGCACTTTTTCACCCCCAAAATTGGGGGCAAACTCGGGGCCCCCC
>CM070036.1:80570889-80613067 GCA_036250615.1 Ptychadena robeensis | reverse complement strand
AAAATCTGGGACCAGGGCAGTCCCAAGACTCCTTCTGCTTATGGAGTCACTGTAAAATATATTTTAAAAGCTTTAATCCAACAGGACAGCCATACAACATGTGTAGTCTCCAAACAGATACAGAACACAGAGATACAGGAAACAGGAAATCATATACACCATAGAGATGTTGCAAAGTAATGGTTATAATGACACCTACAGGTCAGAGGTATGAACATCACATACATTGTACAGATAAACACACCAGTACATACCAGTCACACACTTTACATACATTGCAGACATACACAAACTGTATATAAACTGTGTGCACATAAAAACACACTTTACAGATACACACATTATTCTGACTCCAATTGCTGTATAGCGATTTCCCTTCCTGTGACTCCTATGCCTGGCCTGTATAGCAGAGAAAATCACTGTAGACAATCAGATAGCTGAACTCACCAAATACTTTCCATCCACAATTACAGTATCTTGAATACTAATCCCACAGGCAGACAACAGATCTGTAGATGTAAAGAAGTAATAAGGCGGGGTCAAAGGAATATTTCCTTCTTGCAGGAATGATGGAGAAAACGTACAATGAGGGAACAGGTAATTTCATCATACTAATGAAGGGAAATTACAGAAAAATAAGTTTAATAAAACAATGACCAACAAATAACTGTTGGCAGAACACACATATACACTACATACAGTTGTGCTCATAAGTTGACACACCCTGGTGATTTATGATTTCTTAACCATTTTTCAATGATAACACACAAACCTTTTTTTCACTCATGGTTAGTGGTTGGGGTTGAAGCCATTTATTGTCATAATTTAAAAATATAATCACTACACAAGAAAACTCAAATGACCCTGGTGATTTGGCCTGATAACATGAACACAACTTAGGCTATGTTTACACTGGCGGTTTTTTACCACCAGGTAAACGACCGTTTAGCGCCAGTGTAAAGTTAGCCTTAAAACAAAAGTGTTAGAATGGTTGTTAAAGGTAACCGTATTCACCTGTGATCTGTTTGCTTGTAATAAGTGGGTGTGTATAAAAGGGAAATTACTTTCTGGGCACCTCAAAGTATCCCGCTTACAATATGTCAAACAGCACAGAGACAAGTCTTCTAGCAAAAGAATCATTTGGAGTAATGAGACTAAAATGTAATTTTGGGCACAACCATAAATGTTACACTTGGAGAGGAGTCAACAAGACCTACTGTCAAACATGGAAGTAGATCAGCGATGTTTTGGGATGTGTGAGCTACAACGGAACAGGAAATCTAGAAAACAAAAGTTGCACTTATCTGGGTAGTGTGACCAACATCCCAAACATATATTCACAGTGAAACTAGATAGGAGGAGAGAACCCCACAACTAGTTGGATTCCCCCTGAGAACATCTCAGGGGCAAGGGGACTTTAGCGGTCACTAATGTGTAATGAAATAACATGTGGATAATTAGTTCAAAACAGTGGCGATTTATTCGATATTAAAATTCAAAGCATGGGACAATGCAGTGTTGGTCGATGTTACTTCCGCATGTATTGAGTACATAACAAAGTATACATAGATAATAAAATAAATAAATTATATAATACAATAATCAGTAAGTCAGGATAAAAGTCCTGTATCAACAGGATTGATTATCAACAGGATGGAAGTAACATCGACCAACACTGCATTGTCCCATGCTTTGAATTTTAATATCGAATAAATCGCCACTGTTTTGAACTAATTATCCACATGTTATTTCATTACACATTAGTGACCGCTAAAGTCCCCTTGCCCCTGAGATGTTCTCAGGGGGAATCCAACTAGTTGTGGGGTTCTCTCCTCCCATCTAGTTTCACTGGGAACAGGAAATCTAGAATTGATGCCACTGTAAATGCAGTAAGTTCTCAAAGGAAATCATGGATGAAAGCTTCATCAGCCTTGAAGCTATGATTGGAACATCCTTGGACATTCCAAAATTAAATTCACCAAAACACAAAGCCAAATTGACCTGTCATCGGCTGCAGAAAAATAAAGTGAAATAATGGACCATAAGTGGCCACCTTAGTCTCCTGACCACAATATCATTGAGCCACTCTGGGGAGAGCTCAAATGTGCAGTTTATGCAAGACAGCCCAAAAATATATGGGAACTAGGAAGAATGGGCAGATTTACTGTTTAAGAATTGTCATTAATGTTAAAGGGGACAATACACAGTATTAAAAACTGGGATCAGGGTCATTTTGTTTTTTTGTGGTTATGATTTAAAAAAAATAAACATGGGTGCTTCAGCCAACCACCAATCATGAGTGAAAGGAAAGTTTTTGTGTTCTCAGTTATTATACTGCCCTTGTAGCCCTTAAGGTTTTCTTAATTTTATGCGAGTTTATTGGCTACAGTCTGACAGGAATCGCATGTGTTAGTGGAACACATGGGATTCCTGGCCTCTCTGTAGCCGATCTCTACGGCCGCCCGACTGAAAAACTATAGGGGGCGGGGCCTGGTTGGTTTGCTCCCATGGATGTGGGAAATACTAACCGCCCACACTGGACCCTCCCCCTCTGGAGATTGATTGACTCCCGCGCTTTGGCTTTTTCCAGTCAGGCGCCGTAAGAGAATCGCTGCAGTCACTCCTGCGCACTCTGCCGTCTCGGTTCCATTTTCTTTGAACATATTCTGCCCACTAATCGTACCTACCCCAGCAAGAACCTTTATTGATATTGTTTCTGACCACCGGAGTACTACACACTTCTTAGAACAGCATCTATGTCTGCACCAAGAACACTCTTACAATGTCACACCAGGACCGGCACAAGGCTCAGACCCTGAGGCCAAGGCTGAGCTGCCCAAGTGCGCCAACCCCCCCCCTCTCCAAGCCATCACGAGCGGGGGGGCGGGAAACACCGCCGATACCACCCATGCTCCCACTCCCCGTGCGCTCACATCACACACCCCCCCCCCCTCTGAAACGCTGGAAGCAACACGAACACCCAGCCGGTCAGCAGCGGAGCGGGGGGCGCCAACGGGCGGGGAACATGGGGATCGCGAGGAGCGAGCAGAGGGGAGATATGCGTGCTAACCACGTCCCGGCCTTATACGGCTGCACTCCAGGAGGGAGTTTAAACCCCCCCCAACAGCAGCGCCCAATTCACGCAGCGCTCAAGGCACGTGCACTCTTCGCCTACTGCCTGTCCCGCCCTGATGTCACCCACTCCCAATATAACCACTCCTACAGTATTTATGCTTGGAAACCCCGCATCCCTTTAACACTTAAAAAGACCAAGTGTCAGGTATTGGATAGCTCCTCTCTCCTTATCATCCTCTGCATCCCACTTAACACCTAAAAGACAAGTTGTCGGTATTGGGATAGCACCTAGCTACCTTTATATCTCCAGAATGAAGTCCCAGACATATACACGAATACAAGTTTTTAATACTTTTAATTCTTTGTTGGGTCATCAGATTAATTACTATCTATGTTGTTTTATTTACCATATACTCACTTAGGGTTCTGCCCATTGTGACCAGCACTGTAGTGGTGGCCCCTGCTATGCAGGGGTGCCATATCCTGCCTCCCACTCCTCGTCCGTGATTTTACTTAATCCGATTAGGCGTTTTCTTCCCACGTTAATTTCAGGTACGCTACTAAACTTTTCTAACATCCTACTGACAGTAGGCTGTTACCCTGTATATCCTTTTTTATGTTTATATTTATATGTGCCTCTTTCCTCCAAATAGATTCGCACATCTTCTGTGGGTGCACAGCCTGAGGAAGCCAAATTCGAATGGCGAAACATGAAGCTGCCATATGCACCCCACAGTGTGGATGCTTTATAGATAGATTGCAAATAGAGCATGTGTACACATTTTATTTGATGTTGTAATATGTGGATTAGACCATATCGTCTATATTTGGATTTGTATGTGCTTTTTGTATAGCATCTACTGTGACATTGCTTATGAAACTTAATAAATTTAATATTTTTAGGATAATGACTTGATTCTATATCAACAAGGGAGTCGGTGTTCCAGTTAAAGTCCCATGAGGGTATTTTTCTTATTTCATCTGGCAAGATCGAGCAGGAATCTCCCACATGATGGATCGCACTGTGATCTGACATGTTGTTAGATTCCCGGCTGGATCTTCTTCAATTACTCCTTACAGGTAGGTTTATGCATTCCTCCCTATTATCGGCACAACTAGTGCCATTTATGCACAACTAGTGCCATTTATCATTTTCTGGTGGTAGGTCCGCTTTGAGTAGATTTTGGGAACCATACCTTCTTATCAAACAATAGTGACCTCGTAAATGCTCTTAATGAATGGGCTGTCATAAATGTACTTTTGTTCATATATTTTCTATTTGATACAAGGATTTCACTTTAAATTCTTACAGATATTCCACTGTCGAATATTAATTGTGCATTCTTGCTTTTTATATAAAATTTAGATAAACTTGCTTTCTGCCTTGTCTCAGCCTTTAAATCTGCCAATCAAATAGCATTGTGCAAAAATGGATAACGCATTCTCTGTGCCAGGAGTGTGAGGTTTAGGAAAGTGCCAAGAGTCAGGGACAGTTCTGAACTTCTTGGCATATTATCAAGCCCTTCGATAAAACAACATATCATCAGCATCTCAATTCATGATTGAACACAGCTCGCTGAACTTGCAATATAAGATAAGTTTGCTCAGCTGACTTGCTATTAAATGAAAATTTAGCAATTACAATATCACTTTATGAGAGGCATGTTGCAGCTTACAGAGCATCGCACCTACATGTTCAGTCTTTCTGAGCCAGCTGCATTAGGCTATGAATGGTCCAATCTTTTCTCTCTGTCAGCAGTTCATTTCTCAAAAAGTTCTTTAAAGCAGATTTGAGGTGCTTATATACCATTTACCAACACAAGATCATAAAAAGCAGCCTTTTCATAACAGAGACGTTTCATATCACATTATTTTACCATTATATTAGTGCCTTAGAGCATCAGTAAGTACTCTTACTTGGTAAAGTACATTTTAGGCCCACTGCCATTAGATATCTGCCAAATGTGGTTTTTAAATATTATCAAGCTGTAGAATTTATGCAGAATATTTTAGGACTAACTCATCTGTAGAGATGCGCATAGTATGCCCATTGTTTTTTTATTTATGCTAGCCAATAAAGGTAATATGATAAGCATAGTTGTATCACCATTAAAAATTTTATGGGATCTACCAGTAGGGACAGTGAATTTGAACACAATCTTAAAATAATTTTCAGCAGTGGCAAGGTAGTATGGATTCCCAGAATTATGGCCAAACGTTTATGAACACCTGACTGTCAAACTCATTTAAGTTTGTTAGGGACCATTCACATGGGCACCTGAAAACAGAGCATTTCCAGTGCCTGGGTGTCAATGACACGGTCAACTGAAAGGGATTATATGGGGGTGTTTGTTAATTCCCCCTGAATACCTGCACAGGCAGGCATGTGAGTGTAGTTTTAGACCTATTCTGAAACCATGTGCCGTGATTTAGAGATGGTCTAGCTTTGGAAAGCTTTTCACAGGAATTTAGATTGTGTCAGATTAGATGCTATTTAGATGGATTTTGTCTCCTTTATGTTAAAAGACCATTTGTAAACTCAGGAAGGAATATTGAATGAAAACATCTTCTCTAAGTTCATGGCTATGTACAGTCCACTTACGGTAAGTTCCTTTACACCAGATGTAAAGTACCTTGTCTTTATGCAGATGACTTTGTCCCTAGGTGAGTAGTCCTATGGCGGTGCAGGAACACAAACACACATACAAGAATTGCCCTATGAATTATTCCACAACAAAAGTGAAATGTAGGCCACAGGATGTTATTGTGTATATATAATCTGTTTTCATTTACTATAAACTCAGATTCGTCTACATGGCGTCATCACAGTCAGTTGGGAGCAGTGCTCCATGTGAGCTTACCCTCACTATTTGTAAAAATAAGTTGTTTTCTTGTTCAAACGCACCTCCATCTGATATTGTTCAGTCTTAAGGTAACCCACACGTGTAGATTGTGGGTACACGTGTAGATTGTCATTTCAATCAACAAAGAACAAACGTTTTTTTGGTTGATTGAACTAAAATCTAGAATGGCCAATTTGTTTGATGGATACATTTTGTTCGACCTCGAACAAAAAATTATTCGAAAAGTCATCAAACATGTTGGTAAATTTTTATCTGTCGTTGTAATTTATCGAAATCGGGATGGACGAACAAAAAAATCTAATGTTACATTTGATAAATGAACAAACGATGTTCCACAACGACATCATATAAAAAATCTAATTGGCAGTTGATTGAAGAAAAAATCTACACATGTAAACCCACCTTTACTGTAGCCATGGGTCGATCGACCACAAAATCGATATTTTGAATTCAATCAAACAGGATTCAATTTCTGACCACCTGGTTTGATTAACAACAAGTTATTTCAAATCAAACATTAAAACGTTCGAGCCGTGATCGGACATGTCAGTAATTTTATTCAATAGTTGACATGTACTTGTGGTTTGTTGGAGGGTTTTTCGTAAAGCGGTAATGATGCTTTGTGCCAAAGTACTGGTCGTCTGTGAGTCTATAACACCGTGTAGCTGTGCCTATAGGGAACCACTGTGTTAATATATCATGCATTTTTGGTGCAGCGACAACAAAAAAAACACACTCTGCACTGTGTTAAGGCCCCCATACACCTTACAATCTTTCCATACAATTTCTGTACAATCAAATTTTGTCAGTGAGGCCACTACACTACACAGTTGTTGGTAGATCTAATGGAGATTGTATGGATCCATCATAAGGTGTATGGGGGGATTTAGACAGCCTATTCAAATAAGGGATTAACATTAATACAGCAAGGCCTATGCTTTGCCCAAGTGTGGTGACCAATCAGTTACTTTCCCTCCTAAGTTCCCACCCTGCTTGTGCAGATAATGTACAGGGTGTGAAGTTTGGAGGGAGAGACACACCCCTCTCCTTTCTAAAGGCCCCCATACACGATTAGATTTTCCATGCGATCGATGTAAAACCATTGTTTTTTTACATCGATCTAACAGAAATTTGTGTCCATATGGTTCGATCGTGTAACTTCGACCGAAATTTTGAAAAAAATCATGCCTGACCAATTTTGGTTCGAACTAATTACCATACTTTTACTTCCTGATTCAGACATTTTGGTGTGTGGAAAAGTCAGGAAGGATCTACCAGGTGGTGGCAGGATGTAACTTTGCCAGCTAGCAAATAGCTGGGAGTAAATGGTAAACCGCCCAATGCTGGAAGTGATCTCATGTCATTTAAATTTGATGTAAACTTTAATTGTTTTAGGTCGATCAAACTCTAAAATCGATCCGTGTATGCCTAGCTTTACGGTATTTAGAACAGGGAAGTGGCACTCCATTTCTGCACTTCCTGATTCCAAATCCTCTCTGATGTCCCTTCCTGTATGTTGTCCTTTTTAAGGTAAGGGGAAACTTGACAGGTATGTTATTAGTGGGTGGGGTTGGGTGCAAATCCCATTTAATGCCCTTGTCTTTAGTTATTGGTTCACTTTAAGGAATTTAATAAAAATAAAAGCATGCAGCAATTTAGTTTTGCCATGCAGATGACCAGCTGATGTGAACAAGTAGTTCTAGATTCTTGGCAAAGGAATTACAGGGAAACAAACAAAATCAGCTAAATATGGAAGTATGAAATGGATGTGGAAGCAGTAGTAACGCAGACATAAGCGAAGCCAAATAGCAGTAATAGCATCTGATATGACACAGCTGGCAATGATGAGAATGGTACAATTAATCTTTTCAGCTCCAAGCAACTGAGTGTTTCCAGTGCCCTGAAGCTCTTGCCAAGTTTGGATATATGTAAAGTGTACAGAAAGCGGTACTAGTGAGAACAGTTTTATTAATAAACTTTGTGAGTCAATGACTGCTATTTCCTGAAAAAGTCCTAATCCCTGGTGACATTTCCGGTAAATTCTGACATCTATATTAACCATGAGTGCCCCTTAACTCAGATCACTCCATACAATTTCCTTTAGATCTTCCAACAACTATGTAGTTGACCTCCCTGATAGAAGACAGTGATTAGAAGGTTTAGAAAGGTCCTCATATTACATGGTTTTGGTAGAACAAAAGTGGATTGTACAGATATTTTATGGAAAGATTGTAAGGTGAATGGGGGGGGGGGGGGGGTTGGTACCTGTGTAAAGCCCCCCATACACCTTACAATCTTACCATACAATTTCTGTACAATTTACTTTTCTTCTACCAAAACCATGTAATACAAGGACCTTTCTAAACCTTCCAATCACTATGTTTTATATCAGGGAGGACCCGGCACTACATTTTTGTTGGTAGATCTAAAGGAAATTGTATGGAGTGATCTAAAGGTGTATGGGGGATTAAGATATTATCTGTTATGGTAGGATTTGGTTCATTTGAATTTATGAAATGATCGGTTAAACATACATATTTTCATAAATTATACATAAATAGGGTTTCCTGGGCAAAGCATGCATTACAGTATTTATAGTTAAAGTGTACACAAAGTCAAAAACATGTTAATTACCTGTACAGGACGCCAGAGGTGGGTCCTGAATGATTTATATGTGTCACCTATTTTGGGGCTGTGTCCCCTTTAGGGTAACCGCTAGGATGCTGGGTGGACAGGATTCTAATAAGCAGTCTGGGGACTGCAACATGGTTAGGCTACTGATGAAAGAGCTTTGAATAGGTAGGATGTTTGAGAGGCCTCCTATTTACCCCACCCAGTACCTGTGGAGTAGGTTTGGCTGCACAGCAGCATGGTAATGAGGATAGCTGATTTTGTCAGTGGGAAGACCTATGGTCTTGTGGACAAATGTTTGTGGAAAGACAAAGTGGATTGCTTACCTTGTAGGATACACAGACACGTCTATTGGACACCGTAAGCTGCCTCTTTGTTTTGGGGTTACAGAAGACTGTTAATTTTGAACGGCTGATGCGAAGCCTGATTGTTGTTTTTGTTCACTCAATAAAGCGTTGTTGGGAAACTTTGTTGAACACCGGTGTGACTGTGAACCCCTCGGACCCCCCCCCCCCCAAGTTCACAAAACGCATTTTTAAAATGTGTTGGGCAATGTACATTTCTGTACCTCGTAAATTTGCAGAAAGTTGTTGACATTTGCATAATATGCGCCTCAGTCTACGAATGGACTTATTGTAAAGGTGACATCCTATGACGTACCACATTGCAATTCATGCAGCTTCAGAGAGTGGCCCAGTCTTTTACAAATGTTTATAGAAGAAGTTTGCATGTCTAGGTGCTTGCTATACACCTGTGACCATGAAAGTTATGAAAACACTGAATGAAATGATTTGGAGGAGTGTCCAAACACTTTTGGTTATATAGTTTTTCAATACCAAGAACACCTAGGCTTTCATACTATTTTTATTACAATGCCATTCAAGCTAGTGGTTTAATTTTGGGTTTGAATATTCAATTCAACTCATATCAGAACACTATACATTAACTGAGATCACTAGTGCCACTATAAGAGATATTTTACTACTAAAATTCACAACTGTATAACATTTGCCTGGTTTAAAAATAATGTATCTTTAGTACTTATAGTTTATAAATTCTGTCTTGTTTTATATTGATGTTTTATAATTTAAAAAAGGACCATTTTTGCATTAGATCATAGAGGTAATTTTTAGGCTTCGGCCTAGTCTAAACTGGTATTCACCACCATTTTCTATAAAAAGTAAAGGTAGGAATATACCTATGGATTTTTGTACAATCGATGATAGATTCGATCAGGATGTTCAATATTTAGATCGAATATCAATTGTGCCTATATTGAATGTATACACTCTTTGTTCGACCGAATGAAATTTAGTTCCAATGATTCTCGAACGAAATATCATTCTATTTTTATTTATTTATTTATTCTTCATTCAAATTTATTAGATCGAATAAAAATGATCAAATTAAATAATTTGACATGTTCAATTTACATTAGAGGTTTACCAATTTGATAAAAATTTTCCAACATGCCCTACCGGCTTTCGAACGTTTTTTGTTCAATATTGCTCAGTTTTGTTTGATGTTGGTCGATTAAAACCTTTGTGCAGTGATTTTCGTTCGACCAATTAAAAAATCTATCTTTTTTTTTATCTATCAAACAAAAAAATTTACCTGTGTATTCCTACCTTAACTCTACAGTCACCACTTCCTGGCTTTGCCTTGCTTCCATTATCCTCAGCTTCCACACAGCATGCCGTCATTTCTATTTTGTGAAACCACGGTAACATTTCAACTTCATAGTTGCCCTAGTGCAATCTTGGAATATTATTAGTCAATTCGTGTTTGGCTTTAAAAAGTAACAAAATTTTAAGAAAAAAATGTAATAACTTTTGAAATAAAATTGTGAATTGGCCTTGAGTTGCCATGAACTATTGACAGCCCACACTGAGTTCATAGTTCATTCATGACATCATTTGTATTCCTAATGCTTAAGAACTGCATTGGTAAGAAAAAATGTGTAACAATGCAAGGAAAATGTGTTTGCTTTTTCATAACCAGAGCTTGAACAAAGCCAATGGAGACAGACTTGGATACATAAAAAAGAATAAGGGAGGGAGGACTATACTACATAGACTATTGGATAAGTGCCACACCCCTAATTAATAGGAAATAAAGCACTGGGCCCGTGGTGTGGGGGTATACACCCAACCCTTCCACCTTTCAGGACACAGTGAGATGGGCAGTGGGCTTTAGAAGCACACGGGTGGATTAGTTAAAACCATAATTTATTAAAGCAGTTTAAAATTTGATCTGAACAGATACATCAAAAGAGTGAGGTCAGAGCCACGCCATACATTGGGATGACCTTGATATTTATACGTGAAAACACACCAACTAAACACAATGACAACAAAGGTACTTGCTATAGGCGTGAATGCTACAGATGTGACGGACTACCTCCGACATGTTTCGCCCTGACTGGGCTTCTTCAGGGAGGGTGCAAGTCTGTGAATGGATATCACAAATTTCAAAAGGTGTAGGATTGATATTCAGGACATTTCATTGAAACCAAAGTCAAATTGTTTAAACAAAGAAATAATCAAAACCGGTAATAGCATAACACAGATGGTAGGATATATGAAGAATTGTAAAGAGCCATATAGATATATTTAAAGTGTCCATGGTTACCACATTGAAAGTGAAAACCTCTAGACTGGTAATGTTGTAACAGAGATAGCAGAATATATAGAGAATTGTCAAAAGCCATATCACTAATTTTTAAAAAGTGTCTATAGTTGCAGCATCCTACAATGAACGTTAGAAGTGAGACCTCTCTACAAGTGGTAATACATCAATGACCACAAGAAAAAATCAAACATATAAGAGAATATATAGTAAGACTAATATTCCACCTACCACTGTTACTGTAGCGATGTTCAAATCACCAAGTTGTCCGAAAAAGGGGGGCAAGGCAGGGACCAGCAGGAGGTAGGGCGACTCCCCAGACACACTGTCACGCACGGGATGACCCACAAGGGGAAGCTCCCCTGTGGGTATCGGGGATCCCAATAAGGGACGCCCGAAGACAGACCAGGACGGCCACCTAGGGAGAGGGAAGGGATGAAATACATAGGGAGCCATGGAGGTGGATAGAGAGACAGACCTGCCTGGAAGACAGGGGTCAGATGTGAAGGAGGGATACCTCAATTGACGGGAATCCGAAGTAGTGTTGTTATTGGTTAGGATTATAACTGAATATTCCAGTGTCCAGTTCTTGCCTCCCCCTCCAGTGTCTGTGATCAATTCTCTCCTGGTGACCTTTCGTTTGATGGATTAATTCTTTCCGTACATAACAGGTTCCCTTTTTCATTACTGAAAATTCCAGTGTCCAGTTCTTGCCTCCCCCTCCAGTGTCTGTGATCAATTCTCTTCTGGTGACCTTTCGTTTGATGGATTAATTCTTTCCGTACATAACAGGCTCCCTTTTTACATCAGACTTAAGTGATTTAACATACACCTAGTATGTAATGTAACACCAAGATGTACCACACCTTTTAAAATCTTAAACTGACACTTAGCAGGGACACATTTATAGTTTGGTTTTGAATGTTTTTTGATGGTTTATATATACACCTGGACTCAATGACGTAATTAATGCATTTACATTGTCTATACTGTGATCGTGATTTTAATATACATGGTAGATAAATGTCTTTTTATCGGGTTAGAACGGGTTAGACATTGAGAATCCGAGGTGGATTAAGTGCCAGTTACTAACCCGGAATCCTAGCTAATCAAGCTCCTTTACTAATTTGTTAGATTGATACCTTTATAATTTTTTCTCTCTATACATGAGTATATATACCTTATTCTGTTTTACTATCATTACTTCTCCCATGCCTTGGGTACCTATCTAATAGGCGGACCTGGCCCGGATGCTGGCCGAGGCGGGGATCGCAAGCTAGTTGCGGACAATATCGGCCGCTCGCGGCCAGTCCTCCCTCACCCGCCCCCTTATGTTATGGGTGGGGGGGCTTGATGATAGGGGGGACCTTAGAGGAGCTTCTTCTGTACGGCTGTGTCGGCCCACACTGGGGGTGGTTAATGCCCGGCGGTAGTGGAAGGCATAGTGGATGGTGATTCACTTCCTCGTCCCTGGCCTGTCACTCTGTGGGGCGGAGACACGCTCAGGCAGTGGACAGCAGTCCATCCAAACACACAGCCTGGAGAGCCCTGACCTAGATAGCACCAGAACTGATACGTTCCTAACTACCTCTAACCTGTAAGTAAGCCTCCCTAATGTGGTTACCTGTACTTCTACAGTCACCCTTATGAATATATATTCTGATCATGGTTTTAATCTTACTAGTATACACAGCTGAATCCTTTTTTTTTTTTTTTTTTTTTTTTTTTTTTTTATATACATTTTATTGGCATTTTTTGAAAAATACACAGACTTTTTCCAAAGAACGAACAAAACAAGGCATACAGTGTTTATCTTATAACTTAATATCTGTATCTTGTGAAGTTTTGCTGTATGACTAAAAATAATGACGTTACTATTACACACATAGTACGTTCATATCTTAAACCCTTGAGCTCAAGACCCTTGGGTTATGGCTCGTCCTTAGGAGAAAAAAATAGGTTATTTAAGGTTGATTGTTTGCTTGGTTTGTTTCTCCAGGTAGGTATTGTCTTTGTTCTTTCTTAGTGTATTTCTTCAAGTTAGAGCCTTTACCTTATGGCACTTGTGGAACGTATAACATAGAACATAGAATAAACCATATGAAAACCATATAAAAAAAAAAACACACACATAAAAAAAGAAAACACAGAAATTGGTCTTACAGTCGATTTTTTGTCTTGTGTTTATGGGGTAGTTGTTTTTGGTTTCAAATATATCTTGGTCTTGCCTTTTTTAGAGATAAGGGGGATAAGGGGTCGTCGTTCCGTCTTCATCTTTTGGTCTTTAGTTTGTCTGTGTGTATTTTACCCCTGTCCATTGTGTTTTAATACGTGGCTGTCTAAAGTTTTACTTCTTGGGTTTGCGTAGAAACCAAGATAGGGATTTGTGTCGTGTCTTTGTTCGAGTGGAGTTAGTTCGTGTGGTATGTAGGCCTGCCAACGTCTAAGAAATTTTGAAATGGTGTGTTCAGGGAAAGATTCTGCCTCTAGTTGTTCCATATTGTATAGGTCTCGAAGTGATCTTTGGAAGAGGGCCATATCGGGAGGACATGAATATAGCCACATCTTCATGATGCATCTGCGGGCGGAGAGATAGTTGTGCCCACTGTGATATCGGTTTCTTCAGTAGAGGTTGAGCTCCCCTCTCACATTGAGCAAATAGTATTAATAATGGTTCAAGACAGATTTTCTCGTTTGTTACCCGATGGATATAATTTAGAACTGATGTCCAAAATTTTTGGATCGGCTGGCAGGACCATAGACAGTGACTCACTGGGGCCTTGAATAATCCGCATTTGGGGCACTTTCCTGCCTCCTTTATATGCGTTTGACCAGGTCTTGTGATCGGGTAAAATCCTAAGTATGCCTTATGCGTAATTTTGTATTGTGTTTCACGCCAGATTTCACTATTGATTAGGTGTGTGGTTCTGAGGTATCCTGATATTAAGTGATCTTTTAAATTGGGGATATCAAAGTCTTTGGTCCATGGAGATTTCAATTTCTCTTTCCTTATTGTCATCACTTCTGATATCAAATACTGGTATATATTAGATATGTTTGCCCTTCCATGTATAACCAAGTTATCAAAGCTGTGTGCTCCTATGGCTAGTTGAGGTGTGACCTCTAAGGATTTCCAAAATCGAGTTACCTGCCACCAAAAGAAAGCATGTGAGGGTGGTAGGTTAAATTGAATCTGGAGCTCTTGAAATTGCAGTAGATGTAATTTAGATCTATGAAAGAGTTGGGCTATATCTGTGAGTCCCCTGTCCCGCCACAGGCAGTAAGCTGAAATTTCATTGCACTGGGGCATTAACTGGTTGCCCATAATGGGTAAGTATTTGGATACTTTTGCAGGAAGTTTTAAACTTTTACGAATCTCTCGCCATGCTATTATCGTGTCTCTAAAGAGTACGTTATGTTTGAGATGTTCCGGCAATTTAGCGGGAGGGCAATGTAATAGGCCTTTCAAGGACCATGGAAAAGCCATTTCTTTTTCCAGCGATAGATTTGAATATATTGATGTTTCTCGGGTCCAGTCCACCGCATGCCTAAATAGGCATGCCAGGTTATATAATCTTAAATTGGGCATACCCTTTCCTCCCTCCCCTTTAGGTAGGCTAAGTTTCTTATAGGCAATCCTTGGTTTTCCATTTTTCCAAATAAAACGTGTATACGCCTGTTGGAGTAGGGATACATCTTTATGTGTTAAGAGAAATGGTAGTGTTTGTAATGGATACATTAGTCTTGGGAAACTCGACATTTTCACCAGGTGAATCCTACCAAAGAGTGGCAGTGGTAAGGACTGCCACATGTCTAATTGTTTGACGATGTCTGTAATCAACGGAGGGAAGTTTAATGAGTATAACGTGGAAGGTGTATTCCCAATATTGATGCCCAGATATTTATTTATTTCCATCCATTTTTGTATGGGTGAGTCTAAAGTCGGTGTCTCTAGTCCATTCTCCGCTCCTATTAGAGGTCAGGGGTAGTATCTCACTTTTACCAAAATTGATTTTTAGGCCAGATATCATTTCAAATTGTTGCAAGGTTGAGGTTATAATAGGAATGTCCCATCTGGGGTCCGCTGTAAATAACAATATGTCATCTGCGAACATCGCTATCTTGAGTGGGATGTTCCCAATCGGTATTCCCCGTAATGATGTCGCTGTCATCAGATATTTAGCTAGAGGTTCTAACGCTATGTTAAAAAGTAGTGGCGAGAGCGGGCATCCCTGGCGTGTGCCTTTTTGGAGGCTAATGGGAGGGGATAAAATGCCCATAGCATTTATTCTGGCCTTCGGGTTTATATATAACTGGTGGAGAAAGTGAAGTACAGGACCTTTAAATCCCATCTCTGATAGGACCCGAAACAGCCAACGTATGTTGACATTGTCAAAAGCTTTTTCGGCATCAAGTGACAAAATTACTACATCTTCTTCTGGAAAAGTTTTAGCATATTCCATTGATAGGAGTACTTTTCTAATATTTGAAACAGAAGAGCGGCCCTGTCTGATCGGGTCCTATCAGAGATGGGAGTGCTATGGCCACTCGGTCAGCTATTATTTTAGAAAGTATTTTTGCATCCACATTAATTAATGATATGGGACGGTATGACCCCGGTTCTAATAGGTTTTTATCTTTTTTTGGAAGTACACGAATATACGCTTCTTGTCCTTTTGGAAGGTAGGGACCCCCCTCCCAGACTGAGGTATATACTGATGTTAAGGTCTGGTCAATCTGTGGTTGCAACGTTTTGTATATCTCCGCGGGGAAACCATCAGGGCCAGGTGATTTATTATTCGCCATATGTTTAATTGTATCTGTCACGTCCTTCACTGTGATAGGTGCATTAATTCTGTCTAAAAGGTCTGGTGCTATTTTGGGCAATAAGATTTGAGATAAAAAATCTTCTGTTTCTGATAGTGGAGGGGTGTCAGTCGAGTCATAATAAAGAGTTTGATAGAAATGGTGGAAAACCGATATTATTTCTGCTGGAGCAGTTACCAAAGCACCTGTTGTCGTTCGCATGGAAGATATCTGGGATACTCCTTGTTTGGTTCTGACCATATTGGCTAATAGCCTGCCTGCTTTGTTTCCAAAATTATGCATGTGTAGTCTATAGTAAGCGTCTTTTATTGATTCCATGCGTATTGCCCAGATATCAAATTTCCTTTTGCATGCATACCATTGATCCCTATTGCAGGGTGTGGGGGTTCTTTTCAAAGTAATGTGTGCTTGTCGCAGGTTTACACTGGCGGTCTGGTAGTGTTGTCTTATTGCCTTTTTCCTGTAAGTCGCATATGACATTATCTTGCCCCTTAAATAAGCCTTTCCTGCTTCCCAAAAGAGCGTGGGATTTTTCTTGTGTTGGGTATTATGTATGGAATATTCTTCCCAGGCAGATCGTATCTGCTGAGGGAATTCCTTGTCATTTAGCAGAAATGTAGGACATCACCAGATTTGTGTTCTTTCGCATCTCTGCTCTGTTGGTATAGAAAGAGATATTGGGGAATGATCTGATATAACTAGATCGTAAATCGTGGTATCTATAGACTTATTTAATAGGGATGTGGAGATTAAAAAATAGTCTAGCCTCGCCAGAGAGCTATGGGCCATGGAGACAAAAGTAAACTCTTTGTCCACTGGATGTTGTAATCTCCAAATATCCGTTAGATTAAGTGTTTCCGTAAATCTCTGTAATAGCGTCGGGGTAGTTTGTAGGGTATCGCGGTGTCTGTTTCTTTGGGTGCTGCGATCTTCTGAGTTGGACATAACCGTATTTAGATCGCCTCCTAATATTATATTTCTTGTACCTGCAGATGCCACCCAGCCTGCTAGTTGTTTAAAGAAAGCCACGGTAGGAGAATTTGGGGCATAGATATTAAATATGGAGTATTTTGTGTTTGATATATTCATATCCACCCGTATTCCCCTACCGTCTGGGAGTATGTCAGTTGCTAGGACTTGGTATTGTAAAGAGGTTCGAATAAGTATCAATACTCCTGCTTTGCGACCCGCAGCAGGTGATCCTATGACTTCCCCTACCCACATTTTGCGCGTGCGCTGGAAATCAGCCCGAGAGAGATGTGTCTCTTGTAACAGAGCCACATCTGCTTTTAGGCGATTTAGATGTCTCAAAACTGTATTGCGCTTTTGTGGAGTGCGGAGCCCTTTAACATTCCACAAAATAATGTTCACTGTCATTACGTCTTAGGTGAAAAGTTGTTGTAAAGGCTGTCCTGTTTTCTTAAATTAATATATTCTTTCTTATCCCTTGGCCCCTTAGGATTGTTTACCCTTCTTTCACTATAGATTTGATAGGTAAGTATTGCTAGAAAATTCGACTGTACACAAAATTCTAAAACATCAAAATAATACACAACAAAAACATAATGCTTCATTTCAGAACCTCTAGCTAGGCAGTAATCTGCCATGTAGAGATTCATGTTAACAAAAAGATTACCAAAACACATTTTGATCCACCAATTATAACCTAATAAGGACTTCTCTTTTTTCCCCATGTAGTATTACCAGCTAAGCCATTGGAGAAAAGCCTACCGGGTTAAAATAAATTGAAATGGGGAAACCATTCGGGTCACTTATAATCTACGTAAAAGTTTAGAGTATAAGATTGTTAGTTAGTGGGGGCCGTTTTACAAACCGTTACCACGGTGGAACAAGTCCAGCGTGGTTTTGTCGTCTAGTCCTAAGTCCTTTCGGCCCCTTTGTAGTTAGTTCCGCTGCAGCTATTTGTGGATTCTGTTTCAGCCTCACATGTTGATGTTATTGCTTGCTGCATCCAATGTAGGTTGATCTTTTGGTGAGGCCGGTTTTTCTATTGGTAAGGTGGTGTCTGAAGTTGAAACACCAATGAGTGAATTACGGGAGTAGTGCAGAGGAGAAGACGGCAGAGGAGAAGACGACATTTTACCCCTAAGAATCAATATATGAAATAGTGAGTGGAAGAACTGAAAAAAAATAAAACTATGGTAACAGTGACTACAAGGTTAGAAATAGAAAATACGATATGTGAACAGTGATGACAGATATAGATATGGACCCTATGGACCCACATAAGATCGCTCAGGAGGTAGCTTCCTTGCTGCAACCGACAATACAGCAGGCTGTGGAAGAGGCAGTCAAGCGGGCGCTGCACTCAGTTCAGCAAGAATTAACACAACAGATGACGCGTATTACTGAACTAGAGTCCAGGGTCTCAACATTGGAAGACACTATACAGCAACAAGCAGCGCAAGAAAAAACACTACAGGGACAAGTAGCTGAAATGAACATCAAAATGGAAGACCTAGAGAACAGATCAAGAAGAAACAATCTGCGTATCCTAGGGCTTCCGGAATCTCTACGCCCAAACCAGCTTTTGCAGGTGTGCTCTCAGGCGATCCCAAAAGATTCCTGTAAAGTGGAACGGGCACACCGTATAGGGCCCATCCAACCAAATCGCACTACCCCAAGACCGGTGATTGTAAAATATTTGGAATATATTGATAAAACAGCTATACTAAAAGCATTTAGCAACGGCAGCCTTAGAGTCATGGGACAAAGTCTGATGATCTTTGCAGATTATTCAGCAGAGGTATCTCGCAAACGCAAAACTTTTTCAGAAATCTGCACTTGCTTGTTCAAGCGCAAAATCCGATTCACCCTGGCTTATCCTGCGACTCTACGATTCCAGACCGCCAATGGAGAACAGCACGTTTTTCAAGACGCAGAAAAGGCAAAAGTGTTTCTGGGTTCTTTGACTGATGACCAACTGGACATGACGGGGCGATATAAACAGACAACTTCAGACACTACACAGCTGAATCTTCAACTTTAATTCAAATACCCATGGTTTACTCATTACCAGGTACCCTCATATTCTTATAACTCTACACAGTGTTAAACGTAACTGTCATCACTGTTCACATATCGTATTTTCTATTTCTAACCTTGTAGTCACTGTTACCATAGTTTTATTTTTTTTCAGTTCTTCCACTCACTATTTCATATATTGATTCTTAGGGGTAAAATGACCCGTCTTCTCCTCTGCACTACTCCCGTAATTCACTCATTGGTGCTTTACCTCACCAACTTAATGGCCATCACGCATATTATGCTGTCACGGCAACACCTGGTACCCCCTCCAAACCACCTACACTGGATGTTTTGTTCCTGGTTTGTTTTGGCTTTTTCACTTATGTTCACTTTTAGGGTGCTTATAATTATTTTCTCACTGATGTACACACCCATTAACCACCTAATCCTTAATCACTTAAACTTGTTGGTCACTCACTTGGCACTTACCTGGAGATTCACCGCCCTGGGGTTCCCCCCTCATTTCTGAACCACTACTATTATATCTCAAACAGTACATTTCTCTGCTGGCATACCCCTATCATGCAGGTTATGTTGTGGGCTATCTGGAATTGCTGCTTGTCGTACGGCTTTGTGGCCCCCCGTTCTATGCTTGACGATTACCCCCGGTCGGATCTTAGGCCAACGCCCTCCTTCTTTTAGGCATTGGTGCGTGAACACTCCTTTGTGTAAGTAATACACTCTAATTTATCCGAAGTAGATACTCCCTATGGATTCCGATACACTAACTGGCCCTCCCCCTGTTTTCTCTTGTCTATCCCCAGCTGGTGTCTTTTTATGCTTGTGACTTGGATAAAGATTTCCCCCTGATGAAGTTACCAACACGAAACGCGCGTTGGGGTTAATCCTGTTTTTGTTCAGGAACTTTATTCCAACCTATTCATAATCACCGCATACTTATATGTTTCATTGATATGCATAATGTTTGTTACTCCATAATGGAAAGACACTGATTGTAGAAGATCCACCGGTTATTTATATGTTCTTGTTTTTAACTATCTGCCATGTTTAAATAAATGTATATGATTCTTTTGATGAACTATTTCTACCTTCTATACACCCTCACATCAGTGGCCGTTAAAGTTCCCTTGCCTTGGGGCCCACCCAAGGGAAATTCAGCAGAGGGAAATTCTCTCCTCCTGCTTTCCTTGTATATGTTTATTTGGGATGTTGGCCACACAAAATTAAGTAGTGCAACTTCTTTGTATACTGTTCATTGAATGCCTTGAAAATCCCACCTTTATTTCCTTGCCCTTCCATGTTATGAAAATATCTGAGCAGTTAAGGGCATTAAAGTTTAAAAACGGACACACCCCGATTATAAATGCACTGTAGTTTTTGCAATGTATTGTTGCCTGTGCAAGTGTTGGCAGTGTGTGTCTCTGTTAAAAACTATTTCTCAAGTCCTTACAACATAAACAGTCAATATACAGTCAGGTCATAAATATTGATTAGAATCATGTGTGGGAACATACCCTTAAAACAACCAAACTGTTGTAAATCCTACACCATTCACCTGATTTGGATGTAAAATTTCGCATCCAAATGCAGTGCTCTTGTCAATTCTGAATGTTTTTTTCCGTACCTGGGTAACCAACTTCATAAATACTGAGGAATGAGTGCAGCCACTGAGGGGCCAAGGATTAACAATAAGTTGTTTTGTTGATCTACTGAGGTCGGTAGATACATTTCCTATAATATTTATAAAGGTGTTTTATTAATACAACAACCTTGTTGTTGATTCAAAAAAAAGGGATGCATTACTAGCTACATAAATATTCAATGAGGAAGTGTCATGAGAATGATATATATTCTGACAAGCACTATACAGTATGTCACTATAAATTCGCAGGAAATGACAGGTTAATAGCCTGTCTGTACAACATAAGGTCTATGAGCAGCAGATTCCAAGGCACGGCACTGGTTTAAAGTATGTTATATGCTACCGGTGGCATTAGCAGCTACTAAAAGAAAATGTGTTATAAGTGTCTAGTACAGGGGTGGGGAAACTAAGGCCTGTTTTTTGTCTTTTCCAGGCCTTTGTCACCTTGTTGAAAAGATGCTCCACTCCACTTGTTCTCTGCAAAGAGTTCATATAATACCTAGAGGTTGCCTTGGGATGATGCAGTAACGTAATCATGACACCGTGGGCGCATCCTCAAAGTGCCCATATTCGCAATAAAAATTCGCTATTTGAATATTCAAGCTCAACTCTACTTTACAGATGGAAATAATCGCTGACGGTTTATTTGTGCAGATTAGGACAGTTTTAGGTGTAAAAATGTTTACATAACTTGTACAACTTCCTTGAACTGTAAAAAATTAATCAGGATTTTAAAAGGAAGTTCACATTGGATTCGGATATGTGCCAGGACAATTGATATATGAATGTATTTAATGTCAAGCAAAATTATGTTTACTTTGATCTCACAAAATGTAAGAAGCTTTTCTGTCTAATCTGTAAAACCAGCCTGTTCAGTTGCTTATCCCTTCTATTTCCACATGATCCAATAACAGTCATTTGATCGCAAAAAGGGGTATTTGCTAAATAAAACTAAAAATTACAGCGGAATGTAATGGACCTGTTATTTGCATGCCTTAGACAATTATATTAAATGATGGATCGGCATGGTCAAACTTTTCTTAATATTAACAATTTCTTGTATTTTCTTTGTACATCCAACCATTTGTAAGCAAGACCAAATATGCTGTAAAGTAGAGATGGCGACAATTGTTGGCTTGTGAGCTACTTTTAAAATGACCAAAATCTACCATATTTATAAATATATATACCAAGTACACCAAGCAAACGAGCAAAAAAAACAGTTGAATTAGTTAAAAACAAAAAATTAGTGTAGTGACCCAAAAAAATGCCACAAACTGTATATAATGTGCTGTGTATATATACCTGTAAAGTGCTTTATATAGTTGGTGTATGTCCCTTTAACCTCCTGAGCGTTTCGCCGAGGTCCAGATTTCTGAACCAAAAGCGTTACGCTGTTTATCATTGAAAAAGAGGCCTGTAACTGACAAAAATCTGTCCAAAAACAGGTCTAGTAGACATGCTGAATATATAAAATTTCAAACGCTTAAGTATTTTTTACAAATCAATTTAATGATCAACTTTAATAGAAAACACAAAAATCTGCTCAAACTCGAATTCATTATTTTAGTAAACCAAGACTGACAGGCGGTCTGATACACAGCGCCAGGAACAATGTCGCACACTGGCACATTTGCCAGCGGATTACCTACAGCTTGCCCATGGCTTAGGGCTCGCTCCTGCTGCATTGGGAGGAGTGCACCCTGTTGAGCCAAAATGCAGAAAAACTGCGTCTGTACTGCATTCATACATGCGGCACGAGCGCTGTTTTTCCGCGTCTGAAGACCGCACATTGGCAGCATCCCGCAGCTTCATATTCTCCTTCATTGTGGTGAGAACCTTAAAGCACCCCTGTCCACCAGTCTTCCCTAATGACTGCAGCTTCCCTCAGATGTGTCCCCAGACAAGAATCCCTGGGTGAGGTAACCTCCACTGTGCTAAGCCTAACCCCCAGGCTGGACTGCCTATTTCTCCTTCATTGTTGCCTACGGCACCCGTCCACCCATCTCAGCATCTGGTAGAAACGCTCTGCAATGTATATTCCCTATGCTTGATCCCCATCTCTGCCCTCGGGAGTTGGTGAAGCTCGATATAGTCCTTTAATAAACTGTAAATAGCCCTACCAGCTGCGTGGACATTCCGTTTACTGGTGTGTGAGCCATGCCCGGTGTGTGAGCAGAAGACATCCGTCTGAAAGAATCTGGTTGTGTAAGTTGCATTGCACCTTCACAACATTACAGTAGCAATATGGCATCAGAAAAACACTGCCAACCCAGGGTATCTTCTTGACATTGTACTTTTTTTCCTTCCTTGTCTTTAATCCTTAGAATGAAGTGCCAAAGAAGAAATTATTTTTATTTTTATTTGGAATAACTGAAGACCATGGTATCCCTTCAGTACTACCTGTAATGGTTGTTAGACCGCCCTTAACATATCACACCACAGTCCCCAGCTGCCACTGCTCCCTGATCTCCGCACTTCACTACCTTTCCTTCCCACTTTAGTCTGCCTGGAATATTTACCTATTTTGTCTTCCTTATTACAGGCACTGTCTTCTCATAAAGAAGAAAGCATTACATCAGTGCGATTATCAGCTGTTCAACTAGGTATGTTGAAGTGTTTTATTTCTAGGAATATCTTTAGAAATGGGCAAGACTTTAAGAATGGGCATAGAAGTCTAGATACCTTAGCTGATTTCTCAGCAGATCGACCTGCGTGGGGACATCATCAAGCATGGCCGGTCATGCCGAGAATAGGCCATGCACCCTCTGTGTTCCGGCAGTTACTTTGGATGGGGACACAGGGTGGGGGTCTGGAAAGTGTTAAACTTGCCAGGCAACCCCCCCCCCCCCCCAGGCCTGTGTGAACCTAGCCTTAAGAGTTTATCACATGAAAATTTTATTTGTGTCTTACAACTGCTGGAACATCTTATGCCTTTTTGTAAGTTTAAACAAAAAGATGACAATTATTACTGCTGAATTAAGTAAATAGATTGTGTTAGTAATGGATCATGCGAAACGTCTACAATTTCACAGTTCATTTTTTATGGAAATTAAGAAAATAGCATCTAAAGTAGAACTAATTGCCTGCAACCGGTATATTTCATGTGACTTATCTTTTCTTCTTTGTTTTGTTTGCAATCAACTATTCCTCCTTTGTAGGCTCAGATGAAACAAGAGAGACACCAAAGGTGAAATAGTTGATAGTTGCTCTAAATAGCGTATGTTGTGGCTGCATTGCTATACCAGTCTATTGATAGCATAGGTTTACTAATGAAAGTAACTTTTTTATGCTTGACGTATATAAGCATAGAGGTGTTAATCAAGATTTACTCCAAAAGTTAGTGTGGCACTCCAATGCACTGTACATAGGGTGTTTGGCATACTGCTGTGTGTTCTAGTGCTCTCCAGGGTCATGTACGTTATTGGATGTGTTGTGGTGCATTGGCATTCATAATGAATGAAGCATGTTGCCAAAATGCTGGACACATACCAAGCTCTTGCCCGAAACTAGCTACTTCTAACAGCATGCACTTCCCCAACCCAAGATAACAGTAATAGAAAGCACCCCCACAACATTTGTGTGTACCCTTTTTTTGTTTTTAGAATATAATGACTGTCCTAGCTATGTGGAAAGTGCTGCTCACATATTACATTAGAATGTTAACGCAAGATTAAGAAAACATTTTCCCTTTAGATAAACTAAGGGAAAATGTTAAGCTTTTAGGCTTAGGCTCCACTGTCCACTGGGATCTGCTGAAGCCTCGGTTGTGTTCCCATAGACGTAGCTTGCTGCGTCGATTTGAAGAGGACGGAGGCTCGGACCAGCGGGACCGTGGTTCTGACGGTCCGTGGAGACAGCCCTGTCAGAGCCCCATTGCCCGCAGCTTGTGAACTCCGTTAAAGCCCCTGCTTTCAATGGTGCTAACTGCATTAAGCGCATTCCTTGGCAGGGATGACAACGGACCCGTTGCACATTACCTGCCTACAGCACCAGCTGTTCCCATTGTGTTCTGACGATTTGCCGTCCGGAGGTTAACGTACTGCACTACCTTGACCTTCCAGACGGCAAATCGACAGAACGCTGTGGGAACAGTCCGTGCTCTAGGTAGGAAATGTGGATCAGGTCCGTTGGCATCCCCGCAAAGGAATGCACTTAGCACAAGGGACCCGATAGTGGTGTCGAAACATAGCCTTAGGCTCCACTATACGTTAAAACACCCTGCGTTTGCCGTATGTTGACGCATCAATTGAAAGTCAATGGATGTGTCTACACATCCATTTGTGTGATCCATCAGCTTGCATTGCATAAAAATCAATGTAGGGCACTGCGTTGACATAACACAACGTAAGCCAACACAAGTTTGGGCGCGTTGACGCACCCATAGAAAATGAAATGCAATGGTATGCGCTCGATGCATTGATCAATCCGTTTGTGGTATAAAAAAAAAAGAATGTCACACACGTCACAAATGCATCCCTTAACGCATGCCTAACGCATGGGTTGCGCTTATTGGATCCGTTACATCCTTACGCATAGTGGAGGCTCCACTGTAGGAAAATGTCAGATTTGTAAACAACTGTAGAAGGCAAGATGGCAATACTTGAAACTCTGTCTAGACATCATGCACTAATTAATGTTCAAAAATAATAATACATAAATGTTATGCAGAACATAACAAAGAAGAGATCACAAGAAGCAAAGTTTAGTACGGGTTTGCTTTAAGGGTTTATATTTAAGTTCATCAAGTATGAAAAGAGCATTCCTAAGATATGTACAAGATGATGACACAAATAATCAGGCTGGCAGAAGTGGAAGCCAGATTGTCATCATGAATGTGTATGCAATAGAAGAACTGAACTTTACACAGACCTCCAGGACACAGTCTGTTACATTAGTTTGACACATGAGCCTATAAGTAAGAAAGAAATTAACGTGGTCAACCAACTGAGTAATTAGAAAGACATCTGAATACATAATCCTACACAACATTACCTGAGGCATTTCGTTTTATAGAATCTTTCTTCAATTCAAAATAGATTGCACAGCATGGTCTGAAATGTGTTGTGTCAATTTGCTTTCACATTGTAAAAATCGAGAGGGTTGTTACTACAAAAGTATAAACTTCTCCAAGGCAATTGCTGTCTGTGGTGTAAAAAATCCATTGCAAAAGAATCTCCATGTAACAACAGAAAGTGAAATGGCCGATTGTAACCAAATGATAGCTACATAAAAACATAATACCTGTTTTGAAAATCTAATTTGCAGAACTGATGAAAAGGTGAATTTAAAGTGCACCTACCACCAGAAATGTATCCTTTCATGAATGGCACTAGAACTGCACATAATAGGGAGGAATAAAACAAAAATACTTGCCTGTAAAGGAGTAATTTAGGAAGATCCCTCTCAGCCTTTACTCTCTGCCTGTCTTGTGCCGCGGTGCCCTCGGAACTCACCGTAGAGATAGATGGGTAAATCTTTAATCTTAGCTCTTCATTAAATTGAATGGAATGTATTTTCCCATAGAAAACCATTATAAATCCCCCCAGTGAACACTCGCGATATTGCACCCTAATTAAAGCCCCGAAAGCCTAGCAAACAAATATAGAATGTCTCATAAAATTCTGCAGGTAAGTATATATTTTTTGGGATTGTGGAGTGCTATGCCACCACCATATCAGAGGTAAGTCAGACATGTAGTTTACATATGTATTTTTTTTATTTTGAGTCTGCTTTAAACAGTCTGCTTTTGTATTTGTTCAGTCACAGGCTGGCCATGTTTAAACTTAAATATTTCTGCTATCTGCATTCTGAGAGGTTTGCACACTATTAACCTGAAGCCTTTTATTGTTGCAGTCCCACCTATTGTTCAATACTAAATTCTGTGCAAATTGTTGGCCTGGGGGATTTTCTTACATGTTTTTTTAATAGTGCTGCACTGCCCGATGATTGTTGGCCATATAAAAAGGTGAATGGTATGTTAAACTCAACTTTAAGGCCCTGTTCACACCCTTTTATTTTTTACACAAGTTGGGCAACGTATGCAAACTGAGAAGCAGTTCCACACTTGTGTGTTTTCAGTGTGGTGCGCTGTAGTGTATTTGTAACTGGTTCATGTGCATTTTTTTTTTGTTGCAATTGTTGGGTCAAAACAGGACAAATGTCAAGACCATGACCGATAATCCTTCCGTTTTGGCTGAGAAAGTCAAATGTTTATGTGTCTTTCCCAGCCAAATCCTGATTTCAGTAAATCCTGGATATTTTGTGGGATTTTGAAATCAGGGTAACTTGAGAGAGACTTGGAAGGGGCGTTACTCTCCCTCTGTTATGTTCTTAACATGAGACAGGTTAACTTAGAAGACAGGGGGTGTTACTCTCTCTCCTAAGTTCCCACCCAGCTTGTGCAGATGATGTGCAGCGTGGGAAGTTTGGAGGGAGAGTAACGCCCCCTGTCTTCTAAGTTAGCCAGAAAATAGGGAGCCACTATAAGGGAGGGGACGGTAAACTTCCCGATGCTGGAAGTGATGTCACAGACATAATTTCCTGTATTTGGAATGCAAAAGAAGCACTCTGCCTCAGCACTTCTGTTTCAAATACAGTAAGTGACGTCTGTGATGTCCCTTCCTGTAAGGGAGAACTTGACAGGTATGGTCAAGACCCCAATGTATAGTCAGGAATAAGAGTTTATAACTGGAAAATCAGCAGGAATACAGGGATTAGGAGCAAAAAGGATAATAGGATAAAAGGATAACACTCAGGGTGTACTCAGGGCCCCACGATCACAGGATGCACAAGAGACATTGGATCACATAGGTTCAAAGAAAGGGCCAGGCACTAGCATTAGATTGCTACATTTTCAATGACCATGCCAATTAGATGTGTCTTCTGATTGTCCATGGTGCTTTACATACAAGAAACCTAGAATTGCTGGAGGCTGTGCACCTGAGTAGAGTTCTAATGCTGGAGGCCAGGAACACTATGTTTCATAGACTAGTTACCTGAAACACAAACAGATAAAGGATTCATGCGCAACCTCATATTACAAAAATCACATTGCAGCAAGGGGAAAAACTTTGATACATATCATGTTAACGTGCTTAATGTTAGTAATTCTTGATCATGCATGGACACTACTTGTGTATTTGCATAAGTCTATCTTTTGTCATTCTCCATCTAAAGCTAGCCATACACGTGTCGGATTCCATGTCCAATCGATTCATCATCCGATCGATTCCGGCGATTCTGCCGGGAATCGCAGGTGTGATCAATCGGCCAATTAAGAGTATGCATCGCTGCATACCACCTTGTCCAACGGATTCCGGGACGATTCCGTGTCCGATTGTCCGCCTCACAAATGGCAATTCCCCCTGATCTGGGCAGAATCAATCTGATGGAACCAACATGTTGGTTCTCTGTCGGATCCGATTCTGGGCCCCTGAACGATCGGACCTGATCGATTGGACAAGGTGGGCTGCATGCGATTCCGGCACAATCGTTTGGCGTGCACGCGCCCGGAATCGATCGTGCCGGAATCCGGTGGGAAACTGACCCGTGTATGGGGGCCTTTAGACCAACAGAACATCTGCTGTGGCTGAAAAGTATGTTCATTGCATTTCAGCAGCAAGCAATATATTTCAGGTCATAAATAATAAAAAGCCTTAACAGCTGTCTGTTGCTTCCTTGTTCCAGGCAACCATTTATCTTGGTTCATTAATGAAAAACTGTCACAGAGTCTACCTTTTTTATTTTTTTCTCCAACAAGCGTTACATTTTACATACAGTCACGTCCATAAATATTGGGACATTGAAACAATTCTAACATTGTTGGCTCTATATGCCACCACAATGGATTTGGAATGAAACAAACACAATGTGCAGACTGCCAGTTTTAATTTGAGGGTATTTACATTCAAATCAGGTGAATGGTGTAGGAGTTACAACAGTTTGCATTAGGTCAAAGAGCTAAATCCTGAAGCTTACGTTACCCTATATGAAGAGAGTCACGCTCTGGCCCTTCCCTTTGTGCCTAGTGTTGAGTTGGGCATAGTAGCTTGTTTCAACAGTCGAACTTTGGGCTATGTTTCCATGGTGTCTTGGATGTGAGTGCATACTTAACTTTGCATGCTCTCCCGATGTGTTTCTGATGCACTCACAGGGTGTTTTTGAAGCAATGCTTTTTTTTTTAACACACATGGAGAGTGCAGCGACCATGAACAATGTGGCCCCCCTTTCAAGATTTATATATATAAAAAAAAAGCCCCCCCCCCATCACTAACCAGATCCCTTTTTTTGCATAGGGTTTGAAAACAACATGGGGTACCCCCCTTCAGAGCAAACCAGACCTCCTCCCAAGTATAGAGTGTTGGATACACAGACAGCATGCCCCCCAGTCAAAATTAAGTTACTATGCACTTGTACCTCTCTTCTGTCTTCCATTAGATGAAATTAAGTTCATGGAAAGCCCATCATTTGGTGAAAGATATGTCTGCCCTCCTGATATCTACATTGGTCTAATGGCCTGTGATTTCACAGGAAGCCATCCCCACCATAGGCACCCCTGCTGTAGAGTAAAAGTGTTTTGTTTTGGCCTTCCTCAAAAGTCAGGGGAGGCCGTGAGATTATTTTAGACTCTTGGAAAGTAGGGATGAAACCCTGACATATGGCAACAAGGCTACAGGAGGGTTGGCGTTATGGACATGACTGTGTCATGTCCATGACGCTGATTGCATTTTGCCCGCTATTCGGGTGCTGTTTTAGGGCATTGTATTCACCATGTTGACAATACAGTGCCCTATTAATTTAAAAGAACACACAATGCCCGAATACACATTGGATGCGCTTTGTTCACATCTCATAATGCGCTGCGTTTGGTGTAATGTGTATTGACACAGGTAATGGCATGTATAGACGAATGAGGGAACTAAACATAGTGCAGACAAGTACTAAAGGTCTTTTCACACTAGCCACATTGCAGCTGCGGTGAGGTACAGTACCACAATGCAGCGCATTTATTCAGGTGCGTCTCCCATACACTTGTTTGCATTAACGCTAGTATGTCTGTTGCAGCCGCAGTGTGAAAGGGCTCTTCAGCTCTATTTCCACACCATTCGATACCATGCATTTTCAGCATGTTTTGTTAATGCACTGTAGAAGCATCCATTGTAGTCAAAAGTAATTGTAGTTTTAAAAAAGTGCACCAAAAGGCATGGTATCAGATGCAATGCAAATAGAGCCTTCGTGCCCAGGTGCCCAACCTGCGGAACCCATCGGTCTTCCACTTGCGGCCCCCAAAACGTAACCGTTAATGCATAGGAACTCCCCTATCCATTGATCCCCCGCTAACGCATCCTTGTCCCAGGATCTTCTTAGAGCGGGAAGAGGGACAAGTGACTTGCTCAGACTTTGGCTGAGAACTCTGATTGACCCATACAGTGCCTGAGCAAGTCACTTTCCTCTTTGCTCTTCGAAGATCCTGAGCAAAGACGTGTGGGGGGGGAATCAGCGGGCAGTTAAGTGCCTATGCTCCTACTATCCCACCAACGAACAGGGGATGATTGTAATATATATATTGCGGCACATAACCTAAGAATAGAGATCATTCATGGCTTAGATGATATATACGACACAAAATGTGCATTACCATACTACAGTGTTCCCTTATGCTGTATGTAAAATTTGTTTTTATTATTTAAAATTAAAAATGTCTTTTAGCTATGCCTGTTGTCCTCTTTTGATTATAAAATGCTTATACAAGTCAGTAGAGATTGAAAATGTTATGTGTGAAAATGTTTAGAGATGCCAAGGCCCGCACTTAGCAGGTGATATTGGTTCTGGGATTTTCCCAGACTTCAGGAAGACACATGGTATTAATGTGGAAAGGCAGTGATGTTTAGCATTACCATCTAATTCATTGGTGGGCCTCCTTTAACCTCCTGTGCGTTCTGCTCAAGTTATCTCCGGGTACGTTTCTCAGCTTATAAAACTTGACCCGAAATAACTAGTAAATCTTACCTGTCCGCCGAATTCCCTTTGGAGATTCTGCTCATCGGCATACTCGCTGATGCTTTCATGCCTGCCCCCATGATGTCAGATATTATGCCGGGGGTTGGCTTCGCTTTTTCGAGCAAACCTTAGGCATCACTAGTGATGCTGGAGTCGTGCTCGGGACCAGAAAACACCGCGAGTGTGTGCCATGTGTGCAGTGCCCAGGTTAATGTAGGAGAATTCCATGGATTTATCTTACACTGTGTATATGGCAAAGGTAGAAAAACATGGTGTACTTGAGAGCAGTTAAAGAGACATTTAATTGAAGACATTTTAAGCTATTTTCTCTCAAGTAAAGCATGGTGCAGCTCAGTGAGCAATCTTAGCACTCCTTAAACCTTCCCAAGCTTTTTGTTCACAATAGCTGCGGTGTGGCAAACTACCGCACGCCTAGCGTTCCTACAAGGTAAACAGGTTTCCATAGGGAACCTATGTACTTTTCACACTAGCTGTGCTTGTGTTTCTGATGATTTGCGAGATGTGCAGTACACATTTTTTTCGCAGGCGCAAAATTTGGGGGTTTTGGGCGGTAACAGATGTTACCATGTCTGTTATTACTAAAAGCCGCAAGGAGAGCGTGGCTAGTGTGAATGAACCCAAATACAGACATTACCTCTGCTGAATATGCACCAACACACTGTGTACCGTTTATTACTATGAATAAAGTAAATGGTAACGTTGTGTTACAGAAAGAGAACGCACAACTTTCCATCTACACAATATACAGCACAGTCCTGCCTACCAGACAATTAGGTAGGTCAACAGGCAAAGGCAGGTCAGGTGACACAACATCGCAACTCGCTGGTCAGGAGCGCTCTGTCAGTGAATTACGCACGTACGCGGCGGGCACGCGCACGTATAGGCTAGAGATTCATGCCTGCTGCGGCACAGCGGAAGCGTGCGCTGGTGTTCTGGCATAAAGTGCTCGTGCAGGTTTTTAAACGTGAGACGACAGTTCCTAGCGGCGTGGACGGAGGAGTGTTCTGTGAGTCCGGGAGAGTAGAACGTCTGTGTTTGTACACGGAATCCTGCGTGGTGTTAGTGCATGCTGGGATTTGTAGTACAGAGTAGGTCTGTATCACATGAAATGGCCATGAGATGTACCCTGGTGGTGCATTCAGCGGCTTATGCGAGCAGTTGTTGACGGTTTAAAGAACTTGTTGAAACTCGTATTAAATTAAGGGGATTATAACCTTGAAACACTTCATGGTCCAGTTCCCTGGACAGCAGCATATTCTAGTACCTGAGCTAATCCTCGTGGTCAGTTATTGAAGGCTGTGTATGTAGTGTAAGGACTGCCTGTATGTGTGACCAAATAGACTGCGTGTCACTGCTGGACTGCTAACATGAAGTCTTAGTCCACGTGTGTTAAAATACAGTTACACAAATAATACAATAAACATTGCATCAACAGCATGTGCAGAGGTTCGTTGATATGTCCGAAATATGTCTTAAGGGCAACAACTGTGTTTCTGATACCTTTGTTCTAAAGTATTCAGCTGTCCTATTCTGTGCTCGTTTTTAAATGTGTCAGTAATAAGAGCGTCAATATGCCAAATCAAGACTTTGTGTGGCCTTACACATTTTGTCAAATAAGTTTTTATTAAAGATTTCAGAAAATTTAACAAAAGATACAGTTAGAAACAAAACAGGCAGATAAACATATCCATAGGCAAAGAAATCACACATCACATACAAGGTGCCCCCATAAGCCCACCGCCAGGAGAACACGCCCGGGCCACCAAGCCCATCAGCCTTACACATTTAAATTTTTTTCTGTTTTATTGGGTGGTCAGTTCGTTTATTTAGAAATCGATTTCTTTCAGAATTTTGAAATTTAAATACTTTTTGGAAGCCAGGTGCCCAACCTTTTGGTGTTTTTCAGCGGCCCCCCTTGGTCCTCCACTTGTGGCCCCTGTAACCCAACTGTTAAGGCATTGGGTATATGAGGTCACCTGTCCACCGATCCCCCACTAAAGCGTCTGCACGGGAAGAGGAGGAGAGGCTCCAGCTGAGCATGTTGATTGGCTTATGTGAAAGACCATCAGCGACTCACACAGCGCCTGATCAAGTCTATTGCCTCTCCTCCTTTTTCCAGGCTATGATGTGTTGGGGGTAGGAATCGGCGTACGGGTGAGTGCCTATGCTCCCTCTATATATTATATACTGTGGCACATAACATTTGATTTAAAGGCTTTGATTATATACATGACACAAAATGTGCATTACCATACTACAGTATTATTTAAAAATGAAAAAAAAAAACGTCTTATAGCTCTGCCTGCTGTCATTTTTTTTTATCAGAAAATGCTTATACAAGTCAGTATAGATTGAAAATGTTTTGTGCGACCCACCACTGATCTAGAACAAAAACAACCTTTATCAGTCGAGTCATACTGCATGTGTTAGTAGAGGTGCTGCATTTTCCATACTAGCATGTAAAATGCATGCTGCAGCCTGTTATGCAGCAATACATAGTGCAGTGTATGCAAGTGTGAATGGTAGAATAAGGGTCTGACCTGTCTACCATGCACTAAAGCAATAGCGTGCTACATTGCTCTGGGGGCAGCACAGTGTGTATAGTGTAAAGGTCCCCACACACGTAGCGAGTGGGGGCCGACAGATGAGCTGTGGAAAGCAGCGTGATGTCATCATCACAATGCTCTCCATCGCTCAAAGTGTCGGCAGCACCCTGTGTGCCAGCTTTTAGCTTGAACGGAGACACCGGTCCCTATTAAAACTAATGGCATCAGCCAGAGATTTATGGACATGTCCGTTCTCTGACTGACCGAGCTTTGGGGTGACAGGGATCCGTCACCGCATGTGGGCACCTGTAATCGGCAACGAGCGGCGGCCGATTTTTGCCGCCGACTGATGTACGCTCGCGCGTTGCAAAATTGGCCGCCGCTCGTTGCGTGTGTGGGGGCCCCTAAGAAGGCCCTTTTTTATTTATGATGCACAGGGCGAGTTGCTGTTCTAAGTCATTTTCCTTTGTGTAAGTTGTTCTTTTATAGGTAAAAGGCATAAGTTGGAGCTATTTTCCCTGCCACAATATTTGATTTACTTGCAAATGTTAGGAACTTTCCTTAAGGGCTTGTGTCCACTGCTTTTTTCCGCTGTGTCCGCTGCAGGGAAAAAGATGCAAAGAGGAAATGGACGTGTATGGAAGCGTCCACTAAAACTCATTAGAGTCTAATAAAGTTCACGTGTGGACATGTCTGCAAGAAGTGGAAAAGCAGTGCCCGATGTTTTTTTAGTAAATGTAAAGTGTACACAACACTTTTTCACAATTCAGCACAATTGCAACACTACATAATATTCATGAGCAATTAACTACTGGATTAAAGGTAGCCATACACAGACCGATTTATCACCAATCAATTCCCGATCAATTGATCGGGAATCAATGCAACACCACCTTAGAAATCTGATATGTGGCTGATTTGGACATGAGCCGATCTCCAAAATGGCCGATTCCGCAACATCCATTGATCTGAAAGGCTGCTGCATAAAGCTATGGGTCCACCCATGCACTCTGATTGCCAAACGATCGACCAAAAAAAAACATGTCGGTTCAATGTCTGATTCTATTTTGTTTGGTAGATCATTCAGGGTGGGCAGAACCCGATTGATTATCGATCGCCAATCGACCTCGTGAACTTGCGCAGTGATAAAATAAATACTCTTTGTAGATTTGGATGGTTGATTTGTGGTTCGGAACCCATATTAGAATTTTATTATTGCCTGTGTCTGCTCTAGAGAGAGCTTTTCTCACTCCATGAAAATAAGGTTATAGTTAAACCAAACGTATTCACTTTAAAGGAATTTGATCATTTTTAAATTTATTTTATATTAAGGCTTGAGTACCAGAATTTGTGAACTGTTTGTCTTCACATGGCTGAAGGATCTCGAGACTTTCCTTCTGTTGTGGACCGCTATTTTACACGATGGTACAAAGCAGGTAAGGTTTGAAAGATTTGTCTTAAAATAATGTTTTCCAATTTCCTATAGTTTCTGTCAACTTGCCATTCCATCTTATACAGTGGTTCTTAACCTTTTTTTGATTCACGACCCTGGAAGTGACGTTGCAAAGTGTCACTTCTTGTATTCGTAAGTGCCGGTGCGAAGTATCACTTCCACATTACAAATAGAGGATTAAACACTCCACAACATCACTTCCAGCATGATAAGATGAGTGTTATGCCCCCCTCTTTTTTCTCTTTTCCCATCCCACACATCATTTGCACAAGCGTTAGGTAGGAGGAGGCATTACTCTACGTTCTGGAGTAATTTGGGGTTGGGGTCCTGAACCCATAGATTGAGAACCACTGGTCAAATAGTACCTGTGTGCTGGGGTGTGGGGTGATCTGTAGATCTTATAGCTTGCATATTTTCTGAAGCTGGGCATAGACATCTCGATTTTCTGTACAATTTTATTGCAATCGTTTAACAAGATCGATTGGATACAAATTGATGCATGTCCAAAGTGTCCGATCAATTTTTGCCCTAAATCGCTGTAAAATCGATCGTGCACGGATCCCTTCTGTTTGATAAATTCGAGCGCACATTTATCAAATGCTGTTAGTCGCATGCGATCGTTTTAAGCGATCGATCTATGAATGCCACAACCCACTTCCCTTTTATGTGCCCTCCTTTCTTGTGGAAATGATCTTTGTTGAGCGTCCCACCCACATTACATAATTTCCTCTTGGAGCTTTGGATCGCAAGATCAGTTAAGCGATCGATTTCAGGATAGAATCGTCCAGGAATTGAGGAAGTAGCAGTGTGCGATCGATTTTGCAAATGAAATCAATTCTGGAATCGCATGCTCGATCGGTTTAAAAATCGAACGCAGGAAAATTTGAGATGTCTATGCCCAGCTTAACGGACTTGCCATATTTTTGCACCATAAGACCCACACACCCCTGTCCCTAAGTTACCTCTATAAGTAGACCTTGTTTACTATACTAGAACTACAATGAAAGCAGGAAACCATGCAGTAAACTCTTTTTCCCAATCACGTATTTTCCAGGACAGCAAACACTTTTTTTATAATTTGCCTCAATAAATGTTTTAATTTTGTTCAGATGTAAAAGGAAAGTTGTGTGAAGACTACTGTATACTGCAACATTCCAACCGGTAAGAATAATCTGATAATTGTATCTAGAATTTGAAATGTGACTGCATTTTTTATCATTTGTAAAGCACCTACATCACTCTTCACACTAGAGGCTGGCACAGCCAATAGTGGGTCACTGTGTAAATTTGACTTTCCAATGCTATACCTGTTACCTGCTATAGTTTTTTGAATATTAATAGATATCTACTCAAAATATACAATATCATAATGAGACTCCTCCCCTTCTTCAGGAAACACAAAGGGCAAGATCTAAAGGTCGCCCAGAGATCCTCCTTTCCAATTTTTTTTGTTTCCCTCACCCTAAAACATGAGCCTCCTGTTTGTTTTACTTCCCTATGAAGGTTGCTACTTAAGGTTCCGTATGGGCTGTTCAGAACACTGCTTTTTAGACAAAGAAGGTGGGCAATGCCTTATGGTCATTCAGAGAATCATATAACTAATAGCTAATACATTATAGGGGAATGGCATCTCCTTTGTTTCTGTAAATGGGTTAACAAGCAGAGTGCAGGAGTGGGCTTCAGAGGTAAACCTCTTGGAAAGGAAAAAAATCTGGCAAAATGTAGGTTTTGTTTTGCTGTAGCAGTATGCAGGATAAAAACTGCTTTTATGTTGTAAATCCGTTAGTGCAAGGGTTTGGTAGTCTCTGGATTGGGAGAAAGGCCAACAAAGGGTAGAACTCCCACTTCTGCAATCCATTGCTCGTGTTAGAAGTTTCTAAGATTGTAAAAGGTATGAGACACCTTTGGTTGATGTGGGGATAGTAATGATGTTGCACTTGTAGCACTTTGCTTTGTGACCAAATTACACTTAACATGATTTTTCTATTCAATGCTACACGTGCACATGTTTATAGACTGGTGAATTATGTTTTTGGCCTGCCTCAAAGCTAAAGCCTTTTACAGACACAGATAATTGTTACCGGAGATCCTGATTGTCTCTGGACAAATATTGCTTTGCGATTGCTGAACCAGCCTGCCTGATGCACACTATTTTCTATGGGAGAGGATGTAGCTGGTTAAGCGCTTGCTCGTTTTTTAGTAACTTGGAACAGTCATGAACCCAGCAACTAAAATAATCTGTAGGAGAGCTTTGAAGGCTGCCATTCACTTAAAAATCTCACAAATAGATCATGTTAATAACGTATGAACTGGAACACGAGTGCAGAGTGATCCTGCTTGATGAGCAATTCTACCCCTAATTATATTACAAACACTTATGTATCATTTTAATTATAAATATGTTTATTTTCAAGTTTTTAAAAATGGTTCTTTTGTTTTAAGAATATGTGTTGTTACACTAGCTGAATGTCATCCAGTTCTTCAGAGTGGGAAAACCATTTCCTGTGTGAGTTATCAAATCAGTGCCAACTGCAGTAGATTGCAGAATAAGGTGTCGGGGAAATCCAAACGGGTGAGTGTATTTGTGTTCCAATGCATTTGTGTTCATTTCTTAATTTGTTTTACTGGCTTATTGTGTACAGAGCAGTTTCTTTATAATTGTGTGCTGTATTGCATGCAGCTGAAAATTTTAACACTAATGATAATATAATGTAAACAGCTAGTCTAAAATGATCAAAATGCGGTGATACGGAGGGGGTGCACCCTAGACCTCCATGTTAATGGAGAAAAAAAGAAATCCCTCAAGGTGTACAGAAACCCTTGCCCCAGGAAGTAATTTCCCCTGAATTACAGAGGCAGGGGGACGTTAAAGGCCTCAGATGTAATTCAAAAGTATGTTCGTAACATTATAAATAAAAATAAATAATTTAATAGTGCCCATAAAACAAAAACACAAATTCCAGCCACGGTACAATACATAAAAATTGACACGGCGCCTTTATATCGCTGCATGACGTTTCCACCACATTTCCATATAGAGAAGGTGGTAAGTATCTTCAAAAATTGTAAAGCCACCCCGATTTATTTTTCGTATTAAATTACTTCTTCAGGGGGTAAAACTGTGGCAGGATAGTTTATATTTAGAGTAGCAAAGGATAAAAACAGTGGTAGCAGCACCGCATTTCAGGAGTTTCTTCGAGAAAAGTTTGGACCGACCACACCTCTAGAGGCAGACCATAAGTGTGTAGATAAATGATAAGATCTGACAGTGAAGTAATATTCATTTTTATCTGGAATTAGCTGATATGTATCCTCTGTTAGGCCAAATGTAGGGAGCTTCCACTGCAGTAATGGAAGCATGCATTGTGTCCTGTGTGTACAATAGGAAGAGGGGATGCATACTAACAATGATAACCAGAATCTGGTTCCATTGTTAGCATGGTCAGGAGCCAAGAGGGTGTAATACATCAAGAGGGTAACTGTAAATTATTTCTGCAGATGGCATACGGATCAATTAAAAAAGCCCCTTTATCTTTTTTCTATATATTTATTTTCTATAACTAATCATCAGTTTAGGCAAATTAGTCTTCGAGTGGACACATGAAGGGGTACATACTGACATCTTTTTATTTTTTAGGTGGCTCATTTAAATCATCCTGTGCATAGCAAAGATTCTTTGAACACATTAGAAACTGCTAATTTTTTTTCCAGGGAGCTCAGTTCCTAACAGAACTTGCACCTTTGTGTAGAATAACCTGTACTGATGGCGATGAGTTTACCATCTACAGGTATGATTCCTTTTTTCCTTGTATATATTGTATTGACTTGCATGCTTGTTAGATAACATTACTTTGTACAGTTATTTTCTGACACTTTGTAAATTGCACCTTCATACTGTTTCCTTTTTTAACTGTCCAGATAGCTAGTGTCTACAAAAATAAAGCAGGGTACAGACGTGTATATATGGGTCAAATCGATGGCTGATTCGAGCGTCGTGCACGCTCACGGCCATCTATCTGACCCATATAATCTGCTTCCGCCGCTGTTTTCATGTGGGACAAATCAATCCCGCTCAAACAGCTTTATCGGACATGACCATAGTGACACCAGATGTCCAATGCTTTGTCTAGAGATTGCTGGTCTCCAAGCAAAGCTCCAGCTCAGCCAGGGAGAGAGCAAAATGAAGGCATTATTTGATAGAATGCGTGATTTGTCAGAGTTAGTGGACCCTCTGTGTCACCAAAAAATGCAGACCAAAGTGCAGTCTAAGAATCGACTCCCAGCAGATAGACAGGCCTATAAATAGGCCTACTATATCATTGTTAGGCAGGCAAAAGGTCAGGCAGTAGACAAGTTGGTCAGTAAATGGCTAGAGGTCAAGAGCAGTAGAAGCAAGCGGGTTCAAACAGTTGCAGTAGTACTCAAGCATTATCACACTGCACTTCCCTTCTAGGACTGTACTGAAAATAATTTACAGTGAAACACAGGACCTTTTGCTGTTTCTAACACAACAGACTGACACCCCTTGTGGTTCAGGTTACCGAAGTGGACTATTTGAAAGTTTCCCTTTTAGTGTGGGTGCAAAGTATTTGTAGATCTTCTGCATCTGCTAAAGTGCAAATCTTATCGATGAGATAAGGGTAGGGCTAGACTTAAAATACATTGTAGAACAGTACGTTCATGGTCGCGGTGGTTTAGGATGTTGAGGTATGAATCTTATATGGCATTATTATTATTTTGAGGAATAATTTAACATGTATGCTGTATATATAGTTGGCTTCTGCAAGTTTTTGTAGTTTGACCTTGTTTAGAGGCTTTACTTTGGTTATCCATCTCCTGGCAGCTTTGTAGTAATTGTATTGGAGTAAAATTTGGAACTGGAGTAGGATGACCTTTATAATTTAGCAGGGCATGCAGGGTTTCTACCATTGCACAGGCCACTGGGGAGGTTAAGAGTTATGAGGTATCTCTTGGGGAGGGTTTTTTGGTAAATGCTAGCTGGTATCCTTAGGATGAAATGTTAAAATGAACTGGTTCTTTAAAACCATGTTCCAATATATTTAAAGTGGCCCTTCCACCCCGTAAGTCATGCCACAGTATTGAATACTGCAGAGCTACGCAATTGGAAATAAAAACATTTTCTGGCGGCAGAAGGGAAATTTTTCTGAGATCTGTCGCAAGCAATTCCTGAGCGGCTCCATACCCTGCTAGTTTCTGATGCATGGCATCCCATACTCTAGCATCTTGTCTAACAAGACCTACTGGACACTAATCCGAAATGAGCTGTGTATGCCCGTTGATGCTGGCAAAACCACTTTCCAGCAGCACTACCTGTGTGGAATACTGATACCTTTTTGTAGGTATACTTGCTATAACTTCATTGCAGTGGTCTCCCACAGATATAACAAAACAAAGCAAGCATAGAACAGTTTGCATAAACAGGGATATCTTTTTTTTTTATTTAACTTAAGGCTGCCATACACGGGTCAATGCCTGTAAGACGGATCAGCCTTCAAGCTCGGCGTGACGACGTCATTCAGCTCAACTGATGCTTTGGATTGTGACCCGTGATTTAGCGCCATGTACGCAGGGATGCCTGCATTCGATATGCGCCAGATAGATGGCCGTGAGCATGCCATCGATCTAGCCCACATCTATGTGTGTATGGGCACCTTAAGTGGTCAGGATTTTGTCACTGTAAAGTCTGGAAGTTCTTGTATAGGATTTCCTCCTATGCACATTGTGAAGCAGATGGATTTTATGTTATTATGCTGCCAGTGAAATGGTGCATTTATGGGATTTTTGCCTGTACATTGTCTTATTTGCTTTTTTTAAATGTCTTTATTCATGTCTTGTTTATTAATGTCTGAATTAGTGCTAGCCTTTTTTGTGGAGTTTGTGTTGATATATATTTTACAATAGGGGCATACATGCACTGTGACCTACTTCAGTTAGTATGTATCTGGGGGAGGAAGGTTCTCCCTGTTTGTGATGACCTTTCAAACTAATGTAGCCACTGCAGGGATTCTTCATGTGCTTCTGCTTGTGACAAATGGGTGTGAAATCTGCATTCCTGGACAAGCATACATGAGTTATACTTGGCATGATTGCTGCAGTACCTGCTTCCAGATTTTACCTAGAGGATCTCTAAGCTGGCCTGTGTTTTAGTATGATGGATTTGTATTTTTTTGGTGGGGAGTTTTTTTAGTTACCATTGTCTTTTGAAACTTTTGATTGATAACTGTGATGCATATTCATCCAACAGAAGCCATAATTTCAGGGATAGTGGGAAGAACCATTTATTTTCTGGTTCGAACTACTACTTTTGCGTATGTTTCTTGACTGGCGAACAGAAAAACAGGATTTGGATTAAGATTGTGACTGCTTGTGGATTTCAACTGCTGCATAAATGATGATTGATAGTTTGTCTGTTTCACCATAAACCTCCTTTTGTGGGATTTACAGTCTTTTAACCTTTCTCCCGATTCCCAGTCCAATCTGAATTCCAGGGACCATTGGTGCATAGGTCTGAAATGTAGAGGATACCTCTTGCATTCGGCTGGTGCCCTGCTCAGCCTAACATGGCATTTCCTGGTGGCTCCTCCCAGTTTTTCAAAGTACCTGCCTCCGACCATGCAGGCTGCCACCCAGCCTTGATATCGTATGGGGACCATATTCTATAATAGGAGGGTCCATGAGTTTAAGATATTTTTTGCTAATGCTCTGTTGTTTAAAATTTTATGGTATATTTGGTTTTAATTAGTGTGTATTTTAAAGTTGTGATCTGTATAGTAGTAATCTGCAATCGCTTTGCAAACATGCCCATTCCTCTGCTGGGCCTCGTCTCCTATTGCTATGTAGGCATACAGCAGAGACCTTCAGATCTACTTTTTGGAAGGATAAGTCATTTTATCATCGGTGTATCCATTAAATGACAAAACAAAAAGCAGTGGTTGTTATAAAGTAGTTGATACACAAATGTAAAAGCAGATTGTGTAGATAACACTATTACCATTATTAAAGACAGGGCCGTTTCTCCCCCTATGCTGAATATGTGTGCACATAGGTAGGGGCGCACATTACTTTTTTAGTGAGCTCCTCAGATGAGAACCAGGAGATGGTGTTTGGTACTCAGCCCATATGTAAGGTGGTCTCCCTCACTGTCCTCTTCATCAGCCTCCTGCATGGTTGATTCTGCTGCAGATGGACCTTCCTGTTCCTGATTGAGCCTCCAATTAGTTGTCTTCATCCACAGGTCACCAGCTGGCTTTGGGTCACATGTAACTCTCACAATACAACACCCTTTGAACCCCCAGACCTCAGTAACTTTTCTCTTGTCAGATGTTACCCATACATATGCCTACTCTGAATTGTGTCCCCCAGATCTCCAAAACCCTTATAAGGATCCAATCTTTTTTTTTTTAGTTACCGTATATGCCGGCGTATAAGACGACTTTTCAGTACCTTAAAATCCTGCCCA
>CM070036.1:80536026-80570789 GCA_036250615.1 Ptychadena robeensis | reverse complement strand
ACGCCGGCATATACGGTAGTAATTTACATTCCCAATTTGACACCCCTAACTGCAACCTTTTATAGTTATTAAAGTTATCCAAGTTATATAAATTATATAAATTTAACAATATAGCTGTAATCACAACTAAATCTGCAATATCCGTTTCCGACACAGGGTGTCACTAGAGATCACTTGCCAGAGCACAACACGCGCACAGCTTCTTTCTCATCGAGGGGGAAGGGGAAAGCCTCTTCTCCAATAGCACCCCACCCTCCAACCCCCCCCAGGAACTACACACTTCCAAAAAAAAGTAAATACATGTAAATGTTGGTACCTCTGCTTTCCTTTTGACATGCAAATGGGTGGAAATATAAGAAAAGTAATCAATCTGTTTTGTAGAAATGTATTTTTTTTGTAGTAATATTCTTAAGTAATAATGCATCAATACCTGTTTTTAATAATTTCATTTTTATCTAGTTGTATCCGAGGTCGGCTTCTAGAAGTAAATGAAAATATTCTTCAAAATCCTGAACTGTTAAAAGAGAAGGTAAGTCACAGATTGCTCTCCCACACTGACAATTTTCTTTGTAAAAGAATGCTGAAATCCTTGTTTACCAGCTTGTTTTTTTGTATTGAGATTATTTTGATCATGTAATTGCAAAATGGAAAACCTGCTATTAACTTGTCTGTTATTTCAATAACCATAGACCCAGCAATGGCAAATATTCTGCACAAATGTAAAAGTAAATATTTTTTGTATTCAAATTGGGAGCTGGGTAATTTTCTTGAATCTCCAGTTTTCTAACTCCGGTTACTGCTAACAAAGGTACTCCTTGATGCATTGCCTCTGCCTTGCACCTCATCATTGTAAATCTGCAGTGTGGAATCTAAAGAAATGCTTCCTCTGCTGAGTGATCACAAGATGATTGTTGTCTTTTGCTGGAGAGAAAGCTGTAGCTGCATCTTCTGGTTTCTGGCTGCCTTGACAAAGCACAGATTGCCACGGGACCTGAACATTAACTTCCCATCCCCAGGAGCATAAATGAATACTACATTTGCCCGCTTCTGCAAGATGGTGTATTTGTGGAGGACTGTTTGTGATGAATTAATTGATTTTCTTTTTTTCTTTTCTCACTGTAGCCAACGTCGGAAGGTTACATCGCAGTAGTACTGCCAAAATTTGAAGAGAGCAAGACTGTTACAGAAGGCCTTCTTTCTCAGAAGCTTTATGAAGAACTATTGCTAAAAAGGACATCTTTGCCTACACAAGACACTTCAGAGGTTTAAGGACAAATATTCATGAACTTGCTAAAGTGCTTTCTCAGTCAATTCTCAGTTTGCATTGGCTATATTAGGTTCTTCGCTGTACTGGATACTGACCACTAACATGTATCATTGTGAATGGAACACTATGGTTAAAACATCCTAAATTAGTGGGCATAATAAAACTGCTTCATGTCATTGTAGAGTGAGATATTGTGGCCTCTATTTAGAGCCTCAAGTTGACATGGCATTGCACCTACTGTCTATGATGATGCTTTTTTAAGGCTTGAAAGTTCAGTTTCTAGCTGACATAAAACACACTGGCAAATGAGATCTTTACAAGAGGAATGCCTTGAATGTGACTTTTTAAAAAACAAAACATGTTCAGTCAGTGGATTTAGTTGAGGAAAACCAAGGAGTTGCCTTTAGTGCCCTCCTCCTTTAAAATAAATCTATTGCTTGGCGGTATAGCTCACATGCAGTCTATTACTTTTCCTATGAATATTCAAATTAGGGAAGGCAGAGGTGCTCCTATGCCTCTTTGTTTTACATCAGGACATTTACATATTAAAATCTGATCCTGCATGTCCTATTTCTGAAGAGAAAGTACTGTATTTTAAGCACTATAAGACACACTTTTTGCCATTGAAATCAAGTCAAAGTCTAAAGATATAAAAAAAATATATATATATATATATATTTTTTTGTTCTAAACCTACTGGGGGGGGGGGGGGGGGGGGGGGGGGGGGGGAGAGTCTGTGTCACATAATTATTTTACTATAATGCAGAATGTAAATACACAACTTATGCTATCTGAGTAACATCAACTCGCTCAGCTTTTACTGTTGTGAGCTTAGCCTGTTGCTGTAAATATCTTATTTAATGCCTCCCATATGTAAATAGCTGCTCATGGGTTAGTGGGAAGAATATAGAGTTAATACCTCAAGGGCCAGCCAACATTGCTGGAACATGCTGTATATTCACTTGATATGTGAATGGCTGTGCTCTTTACTCTAACTTTGTCTCCAAGACTTTGGCTGTTTCTTATGGTCCAGTGTGTCTTAAATAAAGTAAGTCTCTTAAATATATACAAAATGACAGTGGTGGGCAACTAAGTTGATATGAAGGGCCACAAGTTCCGCCCTCCACATCAGTAGAGGGCTGCACATAACATTTTCAATCTATACTGACTTGTATAAGCATTTTATGACAGCGGGCAAAGCTAGAAGACATTTTTTTAATTTAAAACTTGTTTTAAATGATGCTTCAAGTATTAGTAGTACTAATGGTAATGCAGATATGCAGATTTTGTGTCATGTGTACATAAGGATGTGTTTTTATTTTTTTTTAATGCAGCCCAGTGCAATAAACTGCGATTAGAATGTGTAGTGACAGTCATTCTCAGTTGTTTCCTTGCTGCCCCAACTTGGTAAAAAAACATACAATGATAAAGAGCAGCAGTAAAGCTTTATAAATGATGAAAGTGTGCAATGCTTCTAGTAGTCATCCTGACTATAATAAAGTTTCAAACACACAATTATGTAAAAATGAATTGCGGAAAGAATTAATCATGGTAATCAGTTTGTTCATGGACCAGGATCACTTCTCATTGACCTCCATAGAATTGCTGTGTTCATTGTCATATTTTGCAAAAACTCCCACAATTGTAGAAACGATTTGTCTATGTTGTCCAAGTCTTTTATTTTGGCCTCCTGAGTATTTGATATTCCCCCTCTCCTGGTTAGGTAGGGCTGATTCATGTTCGTCTGGTGTAATTAGTAGGCTTGCTGAATTTTTTGAGTTTGTTACAAGAACCCTAAACATTGTATCTCCAGCAATTTTAGTGATGGTACAAAGAATGGTTGGAGGAACACTACAAAAAAAGTATTGTTCTAGCATCCTTCATTAAAAAAATTACAAGTACTAAAGCAATTTTCCTTTTTATAATATTTCTCCTTTTTATCTGCATCTCCAGCAATTTGGAGTATGATACCTTGTTCAGGGGCTTTGCAACTAATTTACAAAGTCAATTCTGAAAAATGGAATTTTCAAGATGAAGCGAAAAATGACTAATCATCCACAAGATGGCAGTGCCACCTAAATTTATCTACATGTCAGGGTTACCCGGAATTCTGGAACCAAAAGAAAAACAAAGATCAGCTGCAGGCTCCCGGGCAAGGATGGTGACTAACAGGTGACTTCCTCTGCAGTCTCCTCCAAAGACCGTCAATTAACGTGAGCCGGGCTGCTTGGACACCTATAAACTAGTAGGAAAAAGGGGATTTCCACATGGATGGGATGAAGCCAATAAGCCCAACCAGTTGATAAATACCCTGAAAAAATAGTGACTATGAATCTGTACATGGGGAAATGGAAATGAATGCAAATCACATAATAGTCTGGAATATCAGACAGAGGGGCAGATCAAAGAAAAAACGTCTTTATCCTAAACAATATAAAGGGCAATGTGTAACTTGCAATATCTTTCTACAGACTCCTAGCAGGGGCCGCTTAGGCTTGTATGTAAACAGGTGAAGACTGACAAGGGGTTGTGCAACATTTTTTAGAAATGTTTAGGTGTGTTTATATATTTTGATGGTCCTAACAGAAATAGTCTTGGTTTGCAAGCATACTTTACATATACTTTAGTATAAGCCGAAAAACTCAATTTGCAATTGGTACACAAATCGGCTTGTATAAAATAATCATAACAAAAACACATTAACTATGAGTTTCTGTGCATTAGCAGTTACATTTCCAACCCTAAGCTTATACTTGAGGCAATCAGAATTTTTTTCAGAAAATAAGGTACCTCGTTGGCTTATACTAGAGTACAGTGGTGGGCAACAGAGTTATGAAGTGCCACATGTGCGGCCCTTGGCATCGCTAAAGGGCCGCACAAAACATTTTTAATCTTATACGTACTTGTCATATTTTCATTAATGAAATGCTTATACAGCAGGCATAGCTAGAAAACATTTTTTGTAATTTGTGCCATGTCACATTTGTCCATTTATTGCAACATGGCATGCCCGTGTTTTTCCAAAGTGGAGTAGATATTAAAGTTGGTGGCAGCATAGGTGCTCACCTGTCCACTGTTCCCCCACACACGCCCAGTATCTTCTAAGAGGAGGAGAGGTGAGGGATTTGATCATGCCTCATCCAGAGCCTAAGCAAGTCCTGCACCTCTCTTCTACCTGCTACAAGAAGATCCCGGGTGAAGACATTCCGGAAGGGGATTGGCAGACAGGTGAGTACCTATTTCAGTTAGGTCACAGGCTGCCAACTTATGGGAAATGGGCCACATGCAGCCTGCGTGTTGGGCACCTAGGCTCTAGTATATACAGCAATTTGTTCTGCAATCATGCTTGAAAAAAGCATTTGTACATCAAAATATTTTTTTCTGATAAAAAAAACCTCAGATAATTCATTCTAAAACAATAAAAATTATATTTATGAGATGATCCCTATGTATATTGATAATCCAAGTTACACTTGCCAACATCCAAGGGATTTGCAGAAAGATATCTGTACTTCAATTTTGAAAGGAACATTGCTGATGTGAGGGAAGTAAGGGCTTGTTTCCACTGATGCAATCCCACGCGTTTGCAGCCGCAAATGCAGACAACCGCATCCATTGGAAACTTCAATATAGTTTCCACTGGTGCGGTTGTGCGTGTTCGGGTGCGGATGTGGTTTAAGGAGCGTTTCCGAACGCTAGCTGCAGCGTTTTGAAACGCATCCGCGTCCCAACCGCATCCACATAAAAAAAAAAAAAAAAAATTGCGTCGCAAAAATGCACGACAACTATGGCAAGCGTTCAAACGTGCGGAATTGCATCAATGGAAACAAGCCCTAAGAAAGGAGAGGATGAGGGTTGTGTAAAAAGACCATTATATAACTAAAGGTCCCCAGAAATGGTTGATACTAGAAATAGTTGCATTTTTTTTTTTTTTTACAAATTCGACCATTTCGATGTTAATCAGCCCCTGAACATGGTATCATTACTAAACTTGCTGGAGATGAAGAGAAGTGTGGGGGGTGTAATACAAAAAAAAGTATGTCTCTAACACAAATCGTTTTTGCTTACATTAAGTTCAAAGTCAAGTACAAATTTCAAAAATCTGAATCTTAACTTTATTTTCGAACTTAATTTATGAAAAAACTACATGTGCTAGAGCAAAACCTGATGATACCATTTTCAGGGGCTTTGCAATCAGCTCACAAAGTTAGCAATCAAAAAATTCGACCATCTCTAGTTGATACCTGTTCAAATCGATGACCTGCTCGAACGCAGCATGAAGATGTGATTGATTGAACAGGAATCTATGCCCACCACTTTGCATAATAGATTCCTGTTCAATACTTTGGATGGGGGCCCTCGTAAAGAAGATCGAACAGGGATTTACCAACATATTGGTTCCATGTTCGATCGAGCTGTCAATTAATAACCAACCCTATCGATGGCTGTGAATGTGCACAGCATGATGTCATCTATCACACGGGTCATTGATTGAACGGGTATCGACACCGTGTATGGGGACCTTTACAATCTCTGTTCTCTGTGTCTCCCAGTTGTGTGTGGGCTGGAGGGGTTTGTCTCTGTGGTACTGACAGACTCATATTGTAAAACATTGTGCATATATCAAGTTAAAATGTAAGAAAACGTCTTGCTAATTTGTTTGAAACACCTGCACAACAAGTTACCCACAATCCATCGTCTTACTGTAAAAGTATTGGCAGAATGGAAGGACCTGGATAATAATGTAGTTTAACCATCAGAAAAACAAATTCTATGATGGCGACCTGTGACATACGCACTTCGATTAAGCTGGATTGTACCTGCATGTTGTGTCCGACGTTTAATGTACAGCCCAGGGTGGTATGTTTGGCGCTTTATAAAGTAAATAATAATAATATGTATATAATCTATTTTATTCCCAAACCAACTGCCAGCGCTGCAACTTCTGGACATTTTTGCTTCTTTTCAAAACTGCTAAGATGAATGATGATGGTTAGAGATGCTGAAGCGCAACGATCATAAAGAAACAAAACCAAAACATTGGATGAAACTTTGTTTCCTCTGACGCAGCATGCTAATGAAGTCCTCCACAATCTACGAGAAATGGACTTACATTACAGCAGAAAACCAGTAGGCAAGTCACTAGGCAGAGGTCTGTTTTTACTTTGTTTGAGCTTCCTATTGGTTAAATGTAAATCCGTACTGAAGGCAATGGAATATATTTCATGTGTTTAAATGAGTTAGGGAAAAAATCAAGTTGCAATCACCTGGACCATAAGACACAGGCACCCCCCCCCCCCAATGTTGGGGGGTGAAAACATGCATCTTATTAGTTTGGAAAATATGGTAAATCTTTTTGTAACCAAATGTTTAATATAGTATATATGTACTTGCCATCTGGAGGACTTATTGTATTACATGAAAACCACACTCTGAAAAGGTTCATTAAATTTTATTTTAAAAATAGAATCTTACATTGTAAATGTTAATGTAAAAAAAACTACAATTTCATGAAACTTAAATATGGTATACATTCTGAGAAAAGATACATTTTTGTTGACATGCATCTCAGATCCTACAAGTAAGATTTACAAGGGTGAGCTTAGCAAGTCTACAAGGGTTACATGATAAACCTTGGGCTACTCTGCAGCTGCCGACCCAAAGCAGCTTCAAGCCTGAACAGCCATCTTCAGACCAAGATCTCTGCATAATCAGAAAATATTTCTCTGAGAAAATCTTCAACAAAGTTCAAGAATCCAGCAGCAAGTTACAATAAAACGTTTGAATTCAAAACTGTCAAGGTGCAGGTTGTGATGTGTGCCATTTATTCCTTGCTGTGACTAGGGCATCACAGCAGCCCTTCAGACGTGAGCCAATCAGTGCTTTAGACCACAGTACATTGCCCTGATACAGGTAAACGAGTACAGTACAATTGGGGGAAACAAAGCAAACCAGCAAAAATGTCGACAGCAAAATCTTAACACAGCAAAATGTAAAGGATGAAAGTTGTGTTTTGTTTCTGCATATTACACGTATACAAACCATAGCAGCATCTTTGGGTTAAGGTTTCCATTAAGACATTCACAACAGTTTCTGGTAACGCTTTAAAACCATGTGATTGGTGAGTAGAATAAAATGCAAACATTCACATTTAATAAAGACTTATTACAACCTGACATTGCAAATCTGTAGAAAGTACAATGGTACCAAGAAACGAGGCAACCAACACAAAAATAGACTTCACGCCGAGTTCAGCTTCCACAGAAGTGTTTCAGGAAGCTGCTTGTGTAATGCTCCTGCGTGTGTAATGCAAGATGGAGGCTACTTGCTTTCTAAAAAGGTTAGATTAGCTACATGGTGCTCCAAAGACTTCACTCCAAAAGCTTCTACTGACTTCCCATCCAGACCATCTTCATTAGCCACATTCTGCAGACGGTTTTCTCTCCATGGAGTCGTTCGGTAACATCCATTGCCTGCTTTGCACTGCAAAATTAAATCTGGTTACTGGAAGCATTTGTTTGTATTCAGGGTAGAGCACAATTCCTCTGCTTCATTCAACAATTTAGAAATATTTTAACTGATCAGGCTTTTCCACCTCTAATCATCCAGTACCACCTAAGGAAGGGGGCTCTCTACAACGTTTTGTGATCCCTACGTTAAGCGCAGTGCTTGGAAGGAGGCTCCGACGGATCCCATACACTTTACCTGCTCGGCGAATGCTCTGTTCTCGAGCCATTTGCCAATGCAGGGATTAACATAATGCAGTACGTTAACCCCTGCATCGGTGGATGTTTGAACAAAGCATCCGCCGAGCAGTTTAAATGTATGTGATCTGTCAGAATCCCCCGCCAAGCACTGCACTTAACGCAGGGGTCCCGACGAAACGCGTTGGAGACATGGTCTAACAGGTTACATTTGCAGGAATGTCTGAACTTTAACATCAATACATTCTTATCCAAATTCCCGTAAAAGATATTAAAACATTTCTTGTATGTATAGATCGTCAATGAGATTTGTACAATATTGTTACATTAGCATGCATATGTAAGCAGATTGAAGCAGAGCAATTCAAGCACAGGAGTGCCTCAGTCTGTGTACAATCTGCACACATTTGCCAATATTTCTGCATCTCATTGACTATCTCCACTTATTAAAGCTTGCATGCAACCCGCCTTTATAAAAAACAAGAACACAAATATTTTAGTTTCTTAAAGACGGTGTTTCAACAAAAATAAAGCTTTAACAGGCTTGAACTTATCCCATCCAACAGCTTAGCCCTGCACAACCAGTCTTGTATTCCTCAGCATCATGATGGGACACAAAAATAGGTACCATATCACACAGGAAGTGGACACCTCAAAAAGAACCACATTTCCTGTATACAGAAAAGGGTAAGCATCACCTGGTTTTCCATTGTGACTGGAGAGCCAATAAAGTCATAAATACTATCTATCTATATTTCGATCTATCTATATTTCGATCTATCTTTCCATCTGCTTCTTTTATGTGAAGGGGGAAAGAGAGAGGAGTATCTCAGTGTGCCACCAGCAAAACACTCAAGCCTAGTTGAGAGCTGACTACTGCTACCCTGTTTCCCCCGAAAGTAGGAGCTGCTATACCCCCCCTCTGTGCATTTAATAGAAGCTTCCATATTTAGGGAAGACATGACAGGAGGCGTTTTGTCACCTCTTCTAAAGCCAGAAATCACCTAAAATTTATAAAAGTATATAGGTGTCTTATTTTCGGGGAAACAGGGTAGCTATACCATAAGCTGGATAAATGAGAACCTTCACCGACACATGTTTCTAAAGACCCCCACCTCCTGCCAGCTTTAAAAATGACCAGCAATATAGTAATACTTGGGTGTATTGCAATGTGATGTCTGTGTGTAATTGTGCACATGTCCTCCACTCATCATTTACAGTACTCGGGCCTAGTAATTGGCTCATAGACCCATAGTCTCCCGGTTTAGTTCCCAAACAGATTGGCAGTAGTATTTTCATCCTATATTTATAAAGATTTGGTATAAAGATTGTGTATACCTTTTACTTACACCAACAGGAATGTTAACTAAATATAAATGTGCTTCTTCAGAGTTTTTTTTTGTTAGGGAATAATCATTTTTTGAGAGGCACCTCACCTTCCGCAGTAGTTTGCAGCAAATTGGAAGAACTTGGGATAATATCATCATAATTGCCTTCGATTTCTGAATACATGTGTCAACCTGTAAATATACAAAATATAGTACACAATATGTTGCTTTAGGTATCAGTATGTGCCGTATTTTTCGTACTATAAGACGCACCGGACCATAAGACGCACACAGTTTTTAGGGCAGGAAAACCAGAAAAAAAAGATTTAATATGTTTTCACATCGCTTGGGTTAATGAAATGAATTCAATGAATGCAATATTCAATTCAGCCAGTAGGGGTCACTAGCAGCAGTACATTCTCAACCCAGCGTCCTACTTCACACTGATCAGCAGGAAGGGGGGCAGAAATCTGCAGTCTTTTCCCTCTCCTTTGCTCTGATCAGCTGTTACTGTGTTCGTGGGAACTGCAGAGTTCCCACTGACACTGAGAGAGGGAAAGATGGCAGTTCATCTCTCTCTCTATTGCCTATGCCAGCAAAGCTCTGCTGACATAGGCAATTATACAGTACAGCTGGGAGAGCCGACACCAGCCGACATCTGTCAACTGACAGCTCCTCCAGCTCCCCGGCTAATCTCCGTGCAGGGAGAGCTGGCAGGAAGCCAAGGTGTGACCATCGGCGGCCGCACATTCGGACCATAAGATGCAGCCACTTTTTGCCCCCAATTTTGGGGGTGAAAAAGTGCGTCTTATGGTCCGAAAAATATGGTAATACCTTGAAAACGGCAATGCTACAATGGCTCCCAAATCGGATTTTCCATTTGCAAGGTTAAGTACCTTGGAGAAGGTGGCAGTTTTACCCTGCACTGGAGTCCTTGATGTCATCTGAAGCTGTTGGCTTAATGGAACAAGCTTCTCAATTTCTAGGAGGAGTAAAGGTTTATCATCATCTTCAAGCTAGGAAAAAAAAAATAACAAAAATTAGAAAATAAAATAAAAATCCTAAAATTTGCTTTTTATTTACACAAATATACAGCATGCTAAGGCAGGGGTGGCCAAACTTTTTGACTCGTTGGCCACAATGGGTTCTTAAATTTGACAGAAGGGCCCACCCAGAAGCTAAGGCTATCTGTACTTTGGCATTCAAAAATGAACAATAAATGAAAGTATTGTAATTAATCTTTCATCGCTGTGCTTTTACAAGCAAAACACATGATTTATATTTGCTGCCTACACCTTAAACTTTGAACAAATTACCGCTAGGTGTAGCAAATGATCACATGGTTACTTAAGAAATGCACTACACAAGTAGAATCATGCAGCAATTAATTACACATGAATAAAGCATTTTGCAAACATGGAAGATTGACTGCAGCAACATTCTTCTACAGAATTTGGAATTCTTTATTTACAGCAAGTTTGGAGTTCAAGTGATACTGTTTATTGGCTAACTGAAGTCATTAGAGAAGCAAGCTTTCGGGATATCGCAGATCCCTTCTTCAGGCTAATACAATCCTGGTTTTTGAAACTTACATTTATACACAAAATAACATGGTCATAAATATTTGAACAAAAGTAACAGTTTTGCCTTGACACACATGGCTGATGGAGGTGAGAGTGAATTCTTTATTTAAAAGAAAAGTTACTTATCTGCAAATTGAAATAAAACAAAATTAACATTATAGTTACCTGGTTTGAAAATGTATGGAGAACGGATGAAAGTTTTATACCAGCTGCAGCAAACACCTAAGAAAGATGATAAAGTAGTTCAAATGTAAAAAAAAAAAAAAAAAGAAGAACAAAAAAGTCATAATAAAAAGTGCTTTGCCGAGAGCTGTAAATGCCTCTTTAAAACTCCTTTCTAATACAAATCCATCTTTTGTTGCACATCTTACCAGTACAAGATTTTAGTAAAAATATATTTTGTACACCTAACATAGAAACATATTCTAGGCTGTGATTTTCCATATTCAATATACACTTAGCACATCTGTAGGGCAGATTCAACGCAAAAACCCCTCAATAGATTGTTCAGCATGATCTCCAAAAAGATGAAAAACTGTTGGGAATGGCTCACCTCGGCTTGATGAAATAAGTCTTGGGTAGTCTTCAACAAACCTTCACCCCTACAGAGAAAAGAAATATATGTTTGCGTGAGGTTAAAATTACCTAAGAAATGTCCGCATTAAAGTAACAACAATCTTAGAAAAGCTCATTCATCAAGCAGATTGTGTCTGTAGGCAACCATACATCAATTTAGCTATTATTGCCTTCGAAATTGACCAAGTAACTGCGGTTTTCTTCAATTGTGCAATACATTTCACCACTGAAAATCCTGCAAAATATCTAAATAAACAAACTGATTCATTTACTTCTCCCTCATCCCTCCTTCCTCCCTCATCGAGAGGAAACCGACGTGCTTACTAGAGGCTGTGGCCCCAGTGCCTGAAACTGGTATTGCTGCTAAAGCACATTCAATACCTATCTGAAGTGTATTATTCAAATCAACTGGACTTGCTGTGCTTTGTTTCTTTCTCAATTCAGAGTTGGTGGATGTTTGGTCGGATGACTAGCAAAACGTTTTCAAGAAACAAAAACACAGCAAGTCCAGTTAATTTGAACACTACAGATATACAATGACCTGGATGAATGAGAACCTTCACAGACACATTCAATACCTGTTTATTAATACCTGTTAATACCTGTACACAATTTCACTGTATCATGTATACAAGAAACATCAATAACTATGAAAGGTTGCAGTTAGGGGTGTGAAATTTGGAATGTAAATTACTCCCATTCATTAGAATAGGAAGTGTCCTTTACCCAAAGGGTAAAATCTGACAAGAGAAAAGCACCGAATAACAAACATTACAATGTTTATTGTAATGTATTATTTCTTATTATGCTAGCCACTGAACCTACTGCCAAGTAACAACTGATAAAAATATGAATAATTGTCATACCTCGTGAAGAGATACATTGTGTAAGCCATACTAGACATGGTCTGTCCATGCCTTAACAGTTCATTGTCTTGATCTTCCCATTTTTCAGCTTCGGAATCCACATCTGAAGTCAGCAAGCGTAGTTCTAACCCTAATTTGGCAATTTTGCCTTGCTCCTGGAAGAAACAAAACATTTAGAGTATAAATAATAAAAATAAAATATGAACTCTATGTTCTGGGATTTCCTTATAAACCCAAGATGTCCTAGCCAAGAATCCTACATGATAAGTGTATATTAAGTAATACTCTATGTACAGCGTACCCTTGACTTTTGAACTAAATTGATTACTAAGGGTTGGTTGTAAGTTAAGGAAATACCCATAATGTGTTCTGAACCTACGAAAACACCCCATTACCTAACCCTTTCGTAATAAAAAGGGTTGCACAATATGTGAAATTTACCAGAAGCACCAAATATTTTCCTTGTGTTTTCACTAAAAAATTTAAATGAGCCAGCTTACCAAAAACAAAAAATTGTAATCACCAATTAAGGTGACATCTTTAGCCACCTTCCATTTTATTCTGTCTTCCTGAAAGCTAATGTATAAAAAGAGAGTTCCCTTCTATAAAAACATCAGGAAACTGGCCTTGTAGCCTTTTTTTAGATTGTGGTGATGGTCCATATTGATGTGCGGTAATTATTAGCGACATCAGGTCACATGATTGCCACCACGTAAGCAAAACCATGTTTATACTCAGCCATAATTTTAGTTGGAAGTCAAATCTTTGGTTTTACGTTAAAACGAAAATTCTGGTTGTAATGCAAATTGGTCAAGCTGGTTGTAACTCAAGAGTCCACTGTCACCCGCTAATCTCTGCTAATCACCCGCCAACACTAGCGGAGAAGAGGCGAGGGACTTGCTCAGGCGCCATCTTGGTTGTGGATTTGCTGAACACCCAAAGGGCCACATTGGGCCCCCGCGCCGCAGGTTGGGCACCTGGGCTTTAAGGTGTGTATACATGGTTTGATTTTCCCGTTCAATCATCAATTCCTTTTTACCATCACATACTGTGATAAATTCAGAACAGATCGATTCCCTTTCTTAGCCATTCGTGCACGCAACATTGTACCATTGGATACAAATCGATCAAAATACCTAGAAAACCTGAAATTTACCAACATGACCTATGACTGATCAATCAATTTAATGTTCCATTCCCACTGCTTTTGGATGACCGATTCAGGTAAAAGGAATAGATTTTAAAATCGATCAATGCGTGTAAGGCCAACTTTAAAGTTTACCATTGGATCAGTATGGTCTGATAGAATTTACAATTTTAAATAGAATTTTACAATTCTAAAGTGAACTTTAGAATTTGGTGCCAGGGTGTAACACATTCAGAGGCATTTGCGGAATAAAAGGGGGCATTCAGCCAGAAATGCATGTGGGGTTATGTTTTGGGGTAATTCTACAGAATATGAGGACCTCATTGTTCTTGCATAGGAACTCACCTTTCCACCACTCCACACAGAGTAGGAAAAGGAGGAGAGGCGATACACTTACAGGATAGGTGTACATATAAGCCAATCAGGGACCCAGAAGGTGCCTGAGTAAGTTCCTCGCTTCTTCTCTTATCTAGGGTTGGCAGGGGATCAGCAGACTGGTGAGTGCCTATGCTCCTATTCTTCCACCAATGAACAGGGATGATTGTATAATATATATTGCGGCACATACTTTTTGAAGCAAGAGGCTTGGATGAGGTCTATGAGGCACATAACCTATGACAATATGGCACAAAATGTAAAAGTAAAAAAAAAAAGTATCATTTAAAAACATTGAAAATAATGTCTTCTAGCTATGCCTGCTGTCATTTTTTATAAAAAATGCGTATACAAGTCAGTATAGGTTAAAAATGTTATGTGCGGCCCTTTAGTGATCCCGAGGGCCGCACTTGTGCCCTCCATATCAACTCAGTTGGCCACCACTGGCCTACACATTTTTAAGGAAAAGTTCATTTATTATATCAGAAACACCCAGCATTGCTCTCTAGTCCTTGTGATCACCCTTGGCCACACACACTCCTGCAAGCACATTCCTCCTCTAATGGCAGCCAAGCTAAATTAAGGCATGTGTTATTTTCCATGTTAAGTACCCATACTGTTAAAGCACCATACTATTCAATTATTAACTAGAATATCAGTTTGATTGTTCAACTTAGGGTAGTTTGGAGTGCTCCTCTCCCCCAGGTTTGGCCGGATTTGCAACTATATATTTCAATTGCAAGAAAGGATCATCATTTAAGTATAGAATACTAATAGCAGATAAAACAAGTGATCCCTATGTCCTTGTATTTTACTTACTTGCCTAGGGATATTTCTGTGTTACCAGGCATAACCAAATTTGATTTAAGAATATTCAAGACATTAAAACTGTGTGAAGACACCCTGAAGATCACTGGTACATTGAGTCCACAGGAAACACTCGGCTTTTCATCCGGAGATCAGCTCCCTATTTCAAGTCACTGTTTCAAGACCTTTTTTACAGTGCACACTTACCTCTACGTCAAGCTTTACTGGCTTAAAGGTTTTCAGGTTCGCGCTATGTTTCTATAAAAGAAAAATAAGAATATTAAAGAAATAAAATGCATAAAAACTATATACTTAAGCAGCTGAATGCTAAATACAACGTTGAAGGGAAATAAAAAAGCATTTCTTAAGAATTATGGGAACTTTAGGAAAAGAACAGTCTATTGTAAGAAATGTGGAACATTCCTAGTATGCAGCAAACATACAACACGCATGAAAGTCTGACATGAATTAAAACATTCCACCAGTAAACCTCTTAAGAAGCTTTGGGCGCAGAAGCCTCTGGTAGTGAGCAGGGTAAGCAATACTGCAAGGATTGGTTTTCTATTTAGTGCATACATGGGAAGTGTTACATTTGAGGGATTTAACCCCCCTGCTGGTATCCCCAAATGTATCCCTCATGGCTGATTTTCAGTACCAAAAGAGGTAGCCCCGAGCCACACTCAGTATGGCATACCTGATCCACACAAGCCTGTGGTCTCCTCCGGTGGGTGTCTTCTAACCTGGTGTCCCCAGTGCCATCAATGTCCAGTTGATGACACTGGGCACATGCAACAGCCTTTACAAATGCCTGTCTGGCATATTTGTCCCCTGGCCTTGCTGGAGACATGTGATGGCACATGGCAGAGGCACTGTAACCTAGTCAGTAATTTACACCGATTACATTGTAGTCTCTTTTAATGTAAAACTTTTACAAAACAAAATAATATAGGAATTATGCCACCAGGAAGTTTAAAGGCTGTAGGTCCATAAATATTGTGCTTTAACTGCAGACTGTCAGCTTTAATTTAATTTAAGGGTATTTACATCTAAATCAGGTGAACGGTGTAGGAATTATAACAGTTTGCATATGTGCCTCCCACTTGTTAAGGGACCTAAAGTAATAGGACGACTGGCTTCTCAGCTGTTCTATGTGTGATGGTGTGTGATATTCCCTCATTATCCCAATAACAATGTGCCATTAAAGGTCAAGAGTTCATTTCAAGTGTGCTATTTGCATTTGAAATCTGTTGCTGTCAACTCTTCTGATACGATCCAAAGAGCTGTCACTCTCAGTGAAGCAAGCAATCATTAGGCTGAAAAAAAACAAAACAAATTGTATTGATGTCCTAATATATATAGACCTGACTGTAAATAAGGGTGTTAAAAGTATCAATAACACTATTGGCCTCTTTTTCTACACACACTACGAATCCTAACACAAAATATTTATTTCTAAATCACTTCATTCGGACGTCATTGCCCTCCTTTAAAATCAAACTAGTCCTATCTAGGAAATCTGAGCAGGTTCTGATTGATTTTTGCTGACCAAGTATGAACTCTTAGCATAAACATGTGGAAATGACAATTTTTTTTTTATATTTTCTCTGTAAAGAAAGGACTTTGAATGCAAAAATACACTAATGACAAAATAAATTTTTGGTTCATGGATGAACATCGTGCCAATCCACCACAAAGACCATAAGGAACACAAGGCGATGCTCCCTTAATAGATGAGGGAAAGACTTAAGCCAGACCCTCAGCTGATTGGCGGGCACCTTTTGTGTGCCGGCCATTACTTTGAATAGGGACTGCCGGGAATTTACCGCCATGTCGGATCACCGTGCAAACCGACATGTGGGAGATTCCTGGTCAATCTGACCAGGTGGGCTCTCCTTATTTTCAGCCGAGTGACTGCAGGACGATTGGCGGGAGGGCACACAGTGGTGGATCAAATTGGGTGAAATCGGGACATGTATGGCTACCTTAAAATATTGCTAATAGACCTTTTAATAAACAGGATATTAAATAGTTGCTTTTTGTTCTGCCTATTAAAGTTATCAATTATATGTAAGTTGCTGTAATCCATAGCGATAAGCCACATATCTTAATTTACATACAGTACACTACAATTTCATTAGCTGCTATTAACTAAATATTGCCACAACAGATTGTAATCTATTCCATAAACCTGAATGTGTTATGATTAACATACATATTGTTTCATGTCAGAATACACTACTATAATTCAATGTGCGTGCCTCTAATTTGTGCTACTAAAAGCCGAGCGCACTGTGTCAGTGAGAAGACTAAGGATCCCTTGGAGCATGTAGTACAAGCTATGGATTTTATGTCTGAGAAATATCTGACAATCATTTTCTCCCCACAGCCGCTGACATGTGATTGATAAATAGGGCAGTAATTCCTCTGAGCACAATGAATTAATGATAGTGATGTACTCGGCAGGCACTGGAGTGATGTACAGTGAATCGGGATGATTCACCTGTCACAGGCGTTAGTCAGTCAGTCCATTTCATTTTGTTACACAATCCAAATCCATTCAATACATCATACTAGCCAAACTGCCCGAGAAATAAACACAGTATGAAACAGATTACATTGTACAATAGGAGATGCTCCCTAACACTTTATATTCCCTGTACTTCACAAAATACAACTAGGCACAGTGGAGCCACACTGCGTGTAGCTACATATTGTTCTCCAACACGGTTAGATGAATATAGATATATGGCGATATAGATACTGACAGATCAGAATTACAGTACTTCTCTCATCTTACAACCTTACTATACAGATAAATATACTTGTATCCTATTGGTGACGTCTTTCCTTGTGAAATAGAATATTCAGAATAGACATGTGTATTCAGTAATATCTTGAATACCATTGAATGAAAGTCATGTATTCCAATTCCCTGTCCTGCTGGTTAAAATTGCATTCTTTGCTCAGATGACAACAGTTAACAAAAGTGGAAAATGGCTAGTGATTGAGAAGAGACCACAAACTTTTAAGATAGTTTACAATTTTAAGATAGTTACAACATAGAACATAGCTCTTTGAGCGGACAATTTGATACATCACTAACAACCCAAGAAAATACAAGGAGAACATACAGGCTAGACTAGATTTGAACCTTGGTGCTACCAGAGTACTAGCCATTACCGTATTGTTCAGACTATAAGATGCATCTGCCCATAAGACGCACCCAGTTTTTAGAGCAGGAAATTCAGAAAATTTTATTTGTTTGAATGAATTGGGGAAAAAGTCCCATGCAGAACCCAATTTCAACCACAAAAATAGTTTCACTAGAGAGCTCACTTCAGGCATCTTTTCTTCCTCACACATGGGGAAGGGAGGGGGCCCGTGGGGGAATCTGAACTCTGGTCTCCCTGTTCCCTCTATGCTGTGTGTGTGCGTGCTGCTTTCCCCACACACTCTCTGCATTGGTTATATCTGAGGGGCTCTGCACATACAGTTTAGATAGGAGATCGGCTGTGTGCTCCCACACATCTGCCGGAAGAGCTGGTGGGGAGCCAAGTTGCAATCATTGGCGACCAAATGACCGCAGATGGTCACACATTCGGACATAAGATGCAGGCACCATTTCCCCCCAATTTTGGGGGTGAAAAAGTGCATCTTATAGTCCAGAAAATACGGTAAGTCACAGGGTACATGGAAAAATATGTATAATACACAGTATATATAAAATCATGTCCCTTTTTAACATTTAATGGGGTTCCAATGGAAAATGTGTCACATGTAAACGTTTTATTAACTTAGCTGGGTGCGAGATATATGTATTAAATTGTCTTTTATTCATTTTACATATCATGAATTGTAACTGCTGGATCTACCATGTATTGTAATTCATGGTAGAAGATCTACAAATGAAACTTTTTTCAGAGAAAATAATGTCAGTAATAGACATAGACGCTCTTACACTTATTGTAGTAATAGTCATAGGATTACATTATTAGAAGTAATGTTTAATTTTTCTTACATCTGGCGATCACATTTCCCTTTGGCAAGGATTAATATGCTCTGTAGCTCGCGTTGTAATCAGAAGCGACAAATTCACGTGTTTCCAGATGTCCTGGTTAACACTTGAAATCAACATATCCCGTTGTTGTGAAACATACATTTTTCAACATGTCACAGGACAGGCAAATGGGATGCTGGGAGCAAAATGAGGATTCCTGTGTTCAGTGGAAATTACTTTCATCCAAATTAAAATGATTAAAGGCTTGATAGCGCTGGAAACCAATCCATAGTCTGAAGCATTTCTCATTACAGAAAACATTGCTTTGAGGAGTAAGCATACATGAAAGGAATCCTTTGCAGACATGTCATGCAATTTGAACAAGAGCTTCACAACATTTTATATCCTGAACAGTTTTATAGACTTCCAGCAGGACTAACTGGTAAAAAAGGGACAATTTTCCCCTAAAGTGACACATTGGCTAAAATCTATTAAACTTGAAAGAACATGGAACATACTATACCTAAAGCTACAAACATACTGCCTATGGTTTCTCAAGTAAGCACAAAATGTTCTGTGAAGCAAAGCAAGATCTAGCCAACACTATAAGAAAGAATATGTTGATCATATTTTTTAGTCATATTTTTCAGTTCTTTAGTTTAAAAAAGACGAAAAACTGTTTTTAAATGCTATAGAAGAGGTATGGACAGGATATTACTGGGCAGAAAAAGCAGACACCAGTAAAACAGCGTAATTGTATCAGTAATGGTTCTCACTGGAGACATTTATAGTTTCTGTCCTATTAGTATCCTTTTATCGTCTGCATTGCAAAAAAATCCTAATTATTTGAACGTAACCAGGTGAAATAAAATAACAGAGCATACAATAAAAATAACGAATCCAAATAACTACATCTATAGACATGCCATTTAAAATACATGTTTTTTTGGTTACAGATTAAGTGGTCTTAAGGTGAGCTTACCCCAGGTCTTGGAAGAGAAAGGTAGGTACGTTTCTCACCTGTTGAAAAAATATTCAGGTAAGTAAATTGGTAAGATAAGATTTAATTAAGACGTTTTTAATACTATCATCATCAAACTATTTTGTAACATTTTAATGAACACACTGAGATGCTTCACATCTTTTACATTCCCTCACCATCCAACAGTGAAACAGAAGTAGAGTACCTTAAATCAATTGTAGTGTTACTCAACTCTCACTGTTGAGTAACTTGTGCAGCACGAGGAAGGGGCTCTGTGCACCATATACCTATCTTCTTAATCTACGTTATACACTATATACCTACCTATGGAGGGACCTGGTTGGTGATGGCCCTCTGTGCGGCCGTGGCATTGCGATGAGATATTTTGGTATCTTCTTTGACCCATACCCAAAGGAACGGATCTAGACCTTTTGGCATTCATTTGGACCCCCTGAGGAAGATTTAAATGAAACCTACTTTGGGGTCTCTGCATCTGTTATGGATGACATAGGTTCGCTTCCTTCTCATGTGGACAAGGGCACTGTCAGTGGCATCTCCTGGATCACAGTATCCTGAGGAATTTCCTCCGATCTGTTGCACAGATCATACTTTTGGACTTTTTTTGTTTATTACTTTGGACTTTGGATATTTATCTGAAAATAAATGTGTTACTATTTGTTTTTACCACACTGGCCTTTAAAGTCCCTATGCTCTTTTCTTTAGGGGAAATTTTACCAGATACTCTCCATGTAGGACAGGGCTTTGTAACCCTCCCCTGGATGTGAGTATCAGCATTTGTGCAATATTTATTTGGATGTCGGCCAATTGTTTACACCAAGCCTAGAAGTATTTTTCCTATTCAAGGATATTTGTTGTAATGGAAATTATGTGTTGACTTCCTTTTCTTGGAAATAAATATACACTGTTTTAATGAATAGTTTTGAGCTTGAATATTCGAATTGTGAATTTATTAGACGAATATCAGCTATTGTGCATTAGGAAGCTTAAAGGCCATGCATTGTGAATTTATATTCTCAATGGGAAATAGAAATACCACATTTGACCATGCATTTCGAAAGTGATCGCGAATATATTTTTGCAATGCATGGCCATACACTCAAATTGCGTATATTAACTCGAATATTAGTAGAATTATTCATGAAATATTGCAAATTCCAATATTGCCTATGCAGCTCATCACTATTAACTAATTTACCCTCCTTCCTAATCCAGGGGGAGGAAACTTAAAGTTACCAATTTCTTAATTTTTCTGGGTAACCATGACTCCCTGGCTGTTTCTAATTTTTACTTTATGCAGCACACCACAATGCATGTTTTTTTTTAATTGTCATATTTTAATAGTTGTTATCTTCTTTCTTGTCATTTTTATTTAAAAAAAGCTTTAGCTGGGTTCCCACATGTCATTTTCAGGTTTTTAACATTGTTTAAATAGTTTGGTCTGTGTAATTTTTTTAACTTTGACAATGTGGACTAATTTGAGGCTCACCAACAAAACTCCAAATCAAATCCATTTAAAATGTAGTCCGTAACACTATAAAATGTGGAAATGCCTAGAGGGGTGAATAAAAAAAACCATTGCATTTGTTATTGCCCTGCAGAAAAAAGGACAAGTATAGAAGTATGTTTGAAATGTGTCTTTGTTAAAGGAAGAAATGTCAGCTTTAACACTGTATTTATTGAACATGTCGGTTGTCTTCATTTATATTTTGCTCACACACAAATTCCTGTGCACTGAGACGTAAAAATGTAAGCATAATTTACTCACTCTAGAATAATTGCAGTCAAGTAAGAGCACATAATTTGACATGAAAAGTAATCACTGGGTTGAAATACTTCATGTGAAGTGACTGCAATAGCAGTCATGTATATTTTATATTTATAAAAGTTACACTTGTCAGTGCCCTGAATTTTCTTGCAATAAAAAAAGAAAAATAACACAAAATTAGTTCAGTATTAAATAGGAAGCTTTAAGCTAGCAATTGTGAAAGGAAAAATGTTAAGTAGTATTGTAACTAAACATTACTCCTGATTAAAATGAAGAAACAAAATGTCAAAAGCGGAAAGCGTTTGGTTGACATCAGCTAAATTCAACTCTTACATTTTGAAATACACATATTTGCTTCTATTTGATTTTATCAGGTATATTATTACATGACGCTTAGCAGGAAATGTATGACACAGATGCTGCGTACTTTCAAAAGAATTTACAAAAAATCAAGCAAAAAGAGACCGGAGAAAATTTTGATGTGGTAAGATTGAAAGGAAAGCGGTTTCTCTTTATGTGCGTTAATAAAAAATATTGTTTTAGCACATTTCTAAAATACCTAAACATTTCTCTATGTTTTATCATTTTAATTTTATTTCCTGCATTAAAATACAAACTAAAAGTGTTGTCAGTCCTACCTGTTCTATATAAACAATGTTACCTTAGAACCTGCCCATACAGTGTGTGTAGGGAAAGGGGGCCATTTCTGTGTTAAAGCTTTGTCTACACTTGGTGGATTGGCCAATGCGTGCATTGACTTCCAAAGGACAAATGACATGTAATTCCAAAGGACATGTAATTTCTGGTGATGCCCAGAATCAAGGTGGGGCCTCACATTGTCATTGGTACAACGCCTATTTATACCCATAAGAAAGAACGGGTGGCATTTGCACTATGCCTTGTGCCCATGCACAAGGAAATGTAGTGTAGCCTTAGAAAGCAAATCAATCTTTACTTTTTATGATGGTTTGATTACAGGCCTTATGCTTTATATTGGCAGTGTCAGCACAGAAGAGAAAATGAGTTCCCAATAATGTGAATAACTTAAATATTGATAACAAAACTGTCTTACAGTTCACAGCGTATAGGTAGCCATGCACACATCAACTTTTGCTCCATTGATCTTCAATTGCACCAACTTTAGCAATGTTAATATGGACTGTCAGTCTAAAGATGATGGGTTGTCCTCCCACACAGTGTGATCAATGAATAGCTAACCCACTCCTTTACAAAGACCTGTATACATGCTCTAAAAAATGTTTGCATACAAATAAATTATATGAATTTAATGCTCAGATTCCATCCCTTTTGTTTGATTAATTTGGGCAAAACAAAGCCATTAACCAACATGATCAAACCATGTATTCCGACCTAAAAGGACAATTTCTAAAGTGCATTTGTGTTTTTTTCTAAACTGCTGTTAAAATGCTAGAAGCTCTTAAATGTTTTATATTTTTTGGGTCTAGACATCGTATAAAAAATCTACACTGGAAATATTATAAAAGAATAGCATACAAGGACTGATACTCTATCTTTAGTTTCTCGATATTCTGGCCCTGTGTTTTCTGTTTTGCTTGCAGTGACCCTTTAAAATAAATCTAGTGAATGCTAGTCATTTTCAATGAAACCAGAAAGTGCAGAGCATCAGTTTTTAAAAGGAAGCGTATTAACAGGCTTGTTCTCCAAACAGTAATTTCATGGTCTATCTGTACAGGGTAAAGAAATTGTTTCAGACGTTTTGCGCTAAAGGAAAAACCACAGCTCAAAATATTGTCTAATTATAGATTTGATCCTCTTGCTTGAGTTGATCTGATCTGTTTCTGTAAACTTTCTTTGGGGAGAAAAAGTGTTCCTTTACAAAAAAATATTAGTTAGATAATTCAGTGGCAGTCCGTAAGAGCCACATGCAAACCATATTTTGACATTTCTAAATGATTTCTTATGTCCTTAATGGTTAGAGAATACTTAAAATGTGAATTGAACCGAGCCATTGAAGACAGAGACTGGACAACCTTCTAATAACCTCTTAAATCTTATGCCAGTACTTTGTCCTAATATTTCTTTACCTTTTATAAATGAGGAAATTATGTGGTTCACCGCAGTAAAACTAACCCTTAACATGTAAACATTTGTTACTAATGCCCTCTACTTTTATATCCAACAATATACCCCAATAGAAATTTTTGCCAACCCATTACTTTTAAAACACGATTTTGCATCCACCTCTATAGATAGATAGGCTGGATAGATGACCTAGTGATAGATGACCTGGTGATCTTCCTTACCTCGTCTTCCTTCAAACACATCATTAATCTCCCGCACCAAGATGGACATGTCACTTAGCTGGGACTCCCAAGCTTCACAAAACACATCTAAGTTTTCTTTAGCAATTTTACTAGTTGGATGAAGAGCTAATGTCTCTGCCGCTGACATAATCTGAAAGATACAAAATAATGTAGAAATCTTAGACCACAATAGTTATAATTTTTTTTTAATCAAATAAAATTCATGATAAAATTGCAGTTCCAAAGTGACAACTTGTAAATTGTGATTCATCATTATTGGAACCTGTATCACTAGGCCACACTTTCCATGTTGATATCAACTCCAATTTGAAGAAAATCTGTATTAACTAGATAGAAGATCATTATAACCACTGGTAGTAAATTATTTCTTTGCAGTCTTGTGTATGAGCTCTTTCAACCAAAAGACTAAACAATTCTATAAAGCCCTAGTGACGAGTGCACTGTGAATCAATATGGGAATTGTTTAAACATCTTCTTTGGAAGAAACCATAGATCAATAATGAAAACATATTACTGATGAAATATGCTTATGTGTTGCAGGCACTTATGGAAATATAGGCCAATCACTTAAGCTGGGCATAGACATTTTGATTTCATGCCGATTTCTTGATCATCAACACGCGCAGCCATTCATTCCAAGAATGGATGGGAATTTTTCATGTCATTATCAGAAAGTAATGAGTTCTTTGCCCTATCGATGTATGGCCCAATTTAATGTGGGCACATTAGATGCGCAATGTAGTTGCACAAATCTAACCATCTATGCCCAGCTTTAGCGTAGTTTGACTTGTTCAGTTGTTGGCATGCATTGTTTGGAGGCAGTCAAATGCATTATTTGAAAGGCACTAGCACACCACACAATACTGTGGTGAATGATTGTTAATGATGGCATATTACAATTCAGGAGACATAATATGTGACCTAATATATGTGTGCACGCTGTAAGGCGTGTTTAGGCAAAATAAATGTATTCTATTCCCAGGAAAAAACACCATTCAGCAAATGTATACTTTATAGCACACAACTACCAAGACATACAACTGAAATGGCATGCATATTGGCTTACAAACATTCATTCCTGTCCTTAGGCCAAGAGCTTCACTGACCCAACTGATTCCTTGCATAGTTGGCTCACATGTTGCAGCTTTCAATCTCTCTACCATCTACTCTCTACTATTTGACAGATTTTACATTCTGGAAACAAGATTTTATTTTCTGAAAGACCAAGGTACTCTTCTGCACAATAAAAAAAGAACATGATCAACCTCAAAAGAAGACACAGCAAAAACAAGTTTATGATACAGATATTTCTGAAACTATATACATTGCATAATTGTCAAAGAATAAAGGGATATGCAAACCCTTTTCACCAAAAGGATAGATGATGACCTGAGTCCACCTTATCTAGGCTTTTCTGACAAAATTATTAGGAAACTGGAAAAATCCATTTGTTGTGTTGATGGTTCAGTGTTTGGCTGGGAAACCTTTATGTTAACAGTCTAAGTTTAAAGGATGTAAAACCTCCCTGCTGCCTACAGCTGATTTCCTTCACCATTTATACCAGCTTTCAAAATGTAATTATGGGATTACCAATGCATAACAACCTTAACCTCTCCCTAATGGTCTTTGGACCAGACTTCCCATACTTTCTAAATTATAAGAGATGAAAAAAATGGGTTATGTGGCAATTTTAAGCTTTACAACAGTACGTTTCATATAGATAATTTTTGAATTTTGAACATCAATAAATCTTTTGCATGGAGACGTGGAGGAAGGTAGAGTGAAATTAACTGGTATACTCCTTTTTGTTCCAATATCAGTTAAACTTGATCATCATCAATGATCAAAATGTAAATAATGTAAACACCACACTGGTATCCTTATATACTAGTATTACGTGAAGGAGAATTCCATACCTGAGGACCAGTCACCTGAAAGGTATCTTCGGCATGAATACATGTAATTTCCAAAGGTTCTGTACCGGAAACATGTCTCAACAGCCGGCAACTCTGCAAGTAAAAACACACATTCTTAAGTAACTGAAATAGAACAGCATCACAAAAATGTCTGTACAGTTCTACTGTGATTCAGGACTGGAAATAAAGACAAAACAATACAGATTGTTTTGCTGTGGCAGTTTTTTTCTTGCTCTAGCGATATTTTTTATGCCAGAGGCATGACAAATACAATATGACCCATTTTCCAACACTCCTGCAGCTTTCTTTCATTACATTTTCAGACCAAAGTGGGGAGGGTGTTTGAACATTTAGCAAAATGGTTTAACTCACTTAAAACAAAACCTAAAGCCCCCAATACACGTTCTGATTTTTCATATGAATTTTGCCATGCTGGTCGGTCGGGGTGATCAATCGGGAGAATAATCGGATGCGGAATTATGTATTATTATAGACCTCTTTGGGCCTGTCCGTAAATTTTGGTAGATCTGCTGTTAATAAAATAGTGTTGGAGCGGTCGATCAGTGATAATTCGAATTCCGATTTTTCGTGGCAACTGACCGGCCATAACATTTTAAGTGAAAATCGGGTGACACGATCGGACAAAAAATATTTAGTATTTATGATGGTGTCTAATAGATAGTGTCTAATAATAATAATCTAATAATAAACTGCTTCCTGCCTCCAGCATTATTACAGAATTTAAATTACATGCAAAATATAGCAAGAGAATGGTCTAAAGAAACATGTATGTGTCAGTTTGTCAAGAAATATGCTGTATAAAAAGATCAAATCTGGAAATCATTCCTTTATGATTATGAGCAGCCATACTTTCCTATAGTGTTGCTGGTTTCCCCAATTTACAACCCTAACATCTCTCACTCTACCCCTTCTGTCAGGATACAGTTTAACTCACAGCATTCCATAACAAAAATGTATTGTGGCTCAGAGAATATGGATATACCACTATTTAACATCAGTGTACTGAAAAATTTATAAGGTTCCATTGGTGGTCTGCTCACAAATTTCTATATGCTTTTCAATTTTTCAAGAACTCCAATATACTGACATAGCAAACTCTTCGCAACACTCCTGGCGCCCAGCTCATCCGGTATCTTCAAATCAAACACTGGCTCTCCTCCCTGAGTCCCCCTCCACCTATATTCACAGAACATATTTGCTTTCATACTCCCCATCAACCTAGGATGATTTAGCTATTATATTCACACCTCACAAAACTTCCCTCCCCACAATCACATGAATATGTATGGAAATGGGAGGCTGACTTATGAGTTTCTAGGTCTGGTAGCATATCTGGAACACTTCTGTTGCTTGCTCCCTCTGCACAACAGCAATTGAGCCTGCTTTAAAGTATTAACCAGATGGTATATGGTCCCAACAGATTGGCACACTTGCACCCACAACAATGCAATAGATGCTTCTGAGGCTGTAATGCTATTGGTGATGTATTGCATACATGGTGGACTTGCCCTATGTTGTCTAATTTTTGGGGCAAAGTGTCAAAACTCCTAGACAAACTGTCGGGCGGTGGTTTCTGAGGGATCCTAGGTCCATGCTCCTCCACTTTAAACCAGATGACTTCTCTAAATCCCAGCATAAATTGGCATTATTTGTTTTCTTTGCCTCCAAACAAATAGCCTGATCTTGGAAACAGTTGACCCCATTCCCTGAGGTTTTGCGCCAAATAAAAACTTTCTTTTTACCAATGAAAAGTTGACCAGCATTTTACTAGATAGACATACCAAATGTCTTGATGTATGGGCACCATACATCTCCTGTTCCTACCCTACCTCTATCTAGTGAAAGTGTCTCTGCTTCATAATTGTAGTTGGTCCATTATTTTAGAGCCCAAACCTCATTTACCTGAATCTAGTTCAGTCACGCCCCTAGCCATAATACTTTGACTTGTTAAACTCCCCTTATTTTTACAGGGGAATGGACTTAAAGGTTCTACCCCACCCTTCCCCCTTTTTTATTTCCACTTATCCTGGGGGTGGGTCCCCCCCTATCCTGGGGGTGGCCCCCCCCCTTTGGGGTGGGTCCCCCCTTCTTTGTTTTAGTTGTATTGCCTCAACTTTCTGGATTTTATTGTGTGAAAGTTGGTCATGATTATGCAGAAGACAATATGTTGTAAGTTATCACACTGTAAACTCTATGCTCATTTTACCTTTTCATTGAAATCCTAAGCTTCAATTTATGTTTCACCATCTTGTATTTTTATTTTTATTGTTTAGAAAATGGCAAATAAAATAATTGAAACAGAAAAGCCAAAACCTTTTAGTATATAGGGTGGTAAAGGATTGAAGCCATGTAAAGATTAGCCAGGGCTTCATTAATAGAATTTTCCCTCAATTCCCATTCTGTTGACCTTTTTACCAAGAAAAAGAAAATGTATGCTTTGAAACACGGACAGAAACATTTTGCGTTTTAAAAGTACAGGGAAAGGCTAAAAACTTAGGACAGATGGAATAAAAATCTGAGTCTACTTGCTGTAGATTTTGGACCTACAGGGATAGTATGGGGGAGATTGTCAGAAATCCTGGAACACTGTGGGCAACCACCATGCACAACAGTGGTTTCAGGGGAGTGGCCAGTTGTCAAAATGGCATGTGTCTTTCTATCAGAGCCTTATATACCAGTAAACATATGAAAAATATGGGTTGAAAAACATTATACATTGCTAGAAACAAGAACTAGAAAATACACTCTGGCTTGACCTACAACTGAATAGTACTCGGTACTAACAGCAACACACACTCAGAATAGACACATGGATGCTGTAATGTAATTAGAATGTACTATTCTAGGACTGGCATCAACATTAAATTATACCTTCAATATTATCTGGTGGTTTGCTTGTGGGATGGAACATTAAACATCTCCTACCAAATAAAACACAATACAAGTCAAGGTTTGGATAAACTGAAGGAATATTTAGACCGATACTGTGTACCTAAAACCAAAAGAAGCTCACTGTTTATTGCCTTCTGAATGAATTGATTTTGATTCTTTTAGTCAAATAAATACAAAAATGAATACATGGTGTTAGTTTTAATCTCTGCAATGATTGAGTACAACAGACCACCTAGTTGCTAAGATTTAATAGGCTGCTTGAACTGGAAATTTGCCCTGTGTCTTTGCAAGCAAATTATTTTTAAGTGTAAACATCAAAATAAGAGAAATTTGACTTTGAATCCAGAGATTGATTTTAGACTGATATTAGGCAATATTTAAATTGTACAAGAATTGTAAATTGTCAAATCAAAGATCGATTGAGCAAAAGTTGATGTGTGTATGAGTAGCTTAACAGTCACAGGCATGGAATGGTTGTAAAACTTGCAGAGATGTCAATTGCAGAAAAATTGCAGTGGTATCTGACCCTTACCAGAGCTGTAATTGTGCTAACCTTTGCTTTGTGTGTAAACTTACACTAAACATACTACATACATACAAGAAATTATAGTAGCCACTACTATAATTAACCCCAATACAAAATAAAGAAAATGTAATATAAAAAGTTGTGTTAAAAAAGAAGGCTGCAGTGTACAAAGTAAACTGCCATATTTTTCAGCTTATAAGACACTCAGATGTTCAGGACACACCCTACACTTCGTCTCCAATGGAGGAAAAATATTTTTACTCGGTTGGCCAAAGCTCCGACCGGCAAAGAAAGGGCTGTCTCTAGCAGCTTCTCCCCCTCCAGCCCTGACTGGCAGAGCTTTATGTGAGGTGGGCAGCTTTTTCCCAACTCACATACAGTGCAGATGTAAGAGATGCACGCAGGCATCTCCCCCATCTACATATGCATTGTGTGTAAGCTGGGCTTAAGCAGCCCAGCTCACACACAGTTAACATAGAGCCGGACTAACTAATTAAACAGTGGTCGGCTCTCGATGTGTGAAAACTGAACCTGAAGCTTGCACACACAGGCAGAGCTGCATGCAGTAAAGATGGAAGGTTTGCCTCCAGGTGGTTGCGACTTTGGAATAGAAGACACAGGTATCCTCCCCCCCCCCACCCGATTTTTTTTGGGGGGGGGAGTGTGTCTTATAATCCTGTACTCTAGTGGTCTAGTGAAAACAACAGTCAATCTGTCAAACACATGAATTCATTAATTTAATACTAAATGGTACTCATCCTAGTGTCAAACTGTCCTTCACTAGAAAAAGTTTTACTCTTGTTGAATGAATTCATAATTGGGATAGCAAAATTGTTCAATAGTCATCACTCAGTATGAATTATGTATAAAGCCGCCTGAATGGAAACCAGAAACTCACCTCTACAAGCTGTTCCTTCTGTTCTGATAACTTGCAGGTGTATTCTGCTACAGCTTCCAAATTTCCTTCTGCTCCTGCAATTTTCAGGGCCTTTAGTACCATATGATCTGCGTGGTATTTCAGTAAGTCTGTAGCAAGAGTTGTAGCTGCAGCGTGAAGCTGAACGATATAAGAAGAGTGAATGTAAGTATAATACTTTAAATGTTAACAAACACGCTTATAAAGAGTCTACGGTTTTGGTTACACTATACCTTACACCTTTTGATGCAAATGCAACCAACATTTTACATCCATAAAGTGCATGAGCCCATGGTAAGGGTTAACAGATTTTGCAGATTATATAAAACTATAGTATATAAACTACAGTCAACAAAATTGCTTTGATGTATTACTAGGTGTACTAGTAATGAATATACCATGACCTTAAAAAAGAACTGGGCAGAACTGTCCCCCCCCCCCCCCCCCCCCAAGTATATACAATATGTTAAAATATGCAACATCCAAACAGTTAATTCCGTAGGACCAGGGCCGTTTCTTGTGCTATGCAGACTAGTAGGGCCCATTTGACAACTACTGTAGAATGACCACAGATTTGGTCCAAAATTTGCATTGTTGTAGCTGAAGACCATACCTACAATCCTACACATTGTGGGTGTCTACCACTTGGTTTTAAAAAAATAAAGTGACCCCAAATAGGTTCACTTTTTCTCATAGAGATTTATGGGGAAGTAAAAAAATGGCAATTTTAAAGCCCCGACTTTGAGCCTTAATGGTTAAACGAACCTGATGAGCTAGAGACCCCAAGTTTGTCATGGTTGTAGCGGGATCATGCTTTTTCCCAGAAAGATGAATGGGGGGGGGGCAAAAATGTTAAGTTTGTGGTTTCCCAACTTTGAGTTAAAATATGAAAACAAATACTGAGAGGATTTAAGATGTCCCCTTCCCTCCAGAACCACCTAGCTAACGGGTCCTGGGCTGGGCATGATCTCAACGTTGGGCACATTTTGCTCCAGGCCCCGTTGCTCAAAAAGATTAAACTTTTTTAGTGTGTGTAGTAAAAAAGGTTCGGGAGCAATTTTGGGAACCCGACTTTGGGCCCCTATAGCTCCTGATCTTGGGGGAGTATCTAGTCAAACTTGGTGTGTATCTAGTACAACATGAGGGATGCATGCATGCCAGATATATCATAGCATATAGCTCCAGAAAAATGCCCGGTTAAACTTTCCTACTTTACCTATAGGCTTTAATGGGGACTAGGCCCAGAGGCAGACCTTGTGGCTTTTCATGACTTGGAGCTTTCTCCAATCTTGGCCAACATTAGAGTCAAGGCTTTTCCTCCATGCCCAATTTGGATTGTGGGGATGGTCTTTGGCTACAACCATGCCAAATTTGGGATCTATAGCTCATTGGGCTTGTTTACTGATGAGGCTCCAATGCAGGGCTTGAATGTGTGGACATTGTGTGCTTATAGGGGGAGCACATCTCAACAGTGGAGCTCAGATCAACAGAACACCGGGAAAGTAAGAATTTTTAGGGCTCAGACTGTCAGCAGAGGCAGAGAGAGAGGAGAAGAGAACTGCAGTAGATTGGTTCTGTGAGCTGTCAGTTCTCTTTCTACTTCTACGGAATGTACACAGTTACCATACTCTAGCACTTGCAGCAAATCGGAAGGCAGATGGAGGGACAATAAGGGCTAAGAGGAATGTGGAAGAAACTTCAGATAGTAAATAGACTATTTAATTATTTGTGTGTGTATGTTTATAAAAAGCAGAATGTGTTTATGTAAAGTGTGTGTGTAAGGCAGAATGTGTGTGTCTGTAAAGCAGAAACTGCAGCAGGGCATGCTAGGCAGTGTAGTTCTTCACCAACTGGCAGAAGGTAATGCTTGCAGTTGTAGTTTCTCAGCACAGAAAGTTGGGCATTTGCCATTTGTGTCAGCAGAATGCCATGTGACACGAACAGAAAACAATTTGCATGCTGGAATCTGTAGTCCATCAGCAGCTAAAGATTTACAGGAAGCCTGTAACTGCCATAATGAACAACAACTGAACCCATGACCATTGACCCAGAGTTATCACTATATGTAATTACAAGTTATTCTAGATGGAGCTTTTTGATAATGACTTCAAATGGTCGTTTATGTAATCTTACACATTAATGGAGCATTGTTTACACCTTGTGACACAGAACTTAAAAGGTATGCTCCCTACCCAGCCCCACGATGAGCCTAATACAGCATTAATTTCTAAAACCTAGTGTGTTCTTTTTTTTTTTCTTGAAAGTGTAACAAAGATAATCAAATCACCAAAGAGCACAGATCATTAAAGGGTTTAAACTCCTTAGCACCATAGCGTACAAATAAAAGGGCCCCAAACAAGATCACGCATAGGGCCACAAAAAGCTAGAAGCGGCCCTGCTTAGGACCAATCGTTAAGGGGACAATGTAAATCTTGTGGCCTTACAAGATCAATACCTCTACATAATATTAAATGTTGCAATGAACAGTAAACTGAGCCAACCTCAAGACTATACTTATATAGAACACAAATTCCATATGTTTTTTTTGCAATTACTGAATAAATTAGTAAAGGATTTGTAACTAGAGTTTTATGAAGTAATGGCACTCTATTACACAAAAAGCAAAGCAAATGGAGTTATATTTTCCTTGTCAGGTTTTGAAATCATGTCTTTTCCTTTTAATCATCTAACTTTATATCCAAATAAAGCCATGTAACAACTGTTTCATGTAGGGAAAATAATTGAAGCAAAGCACGACAGCCCAGTGTACGACAAAAGAATGAAAAGGCTGCAATGTGCAAGAACTGTATGCGAGCACTGTAGTCAGGATGGAGATTTCACTTTCCTGGGTATATTACACTATATTTATCTCCTGGGTAGCACATCTAATGAGTGACATTTGTTTCCAGTTCCGATTTGGCAGAAGAAAACATGACTTCAACAAAAGGCAAAACAAAAAATCTATTCTAAAAATGCAGCTCATTCAATGAAATATCACAGATGCAATGCTATATTACCACAGATTTTTGCTATTTGTTGGCCATAATTAGCATATTCCAACCAACTGACACAAAAAGAACACGAAAACAAAAAAAATATATCCTACCCCCACCTTAAACCACATGAACAAACAGGATGTATTTTCATGTGTACCCTGGGGCAGGGTTGAAATAGACTGGCTGTGTTTCATTGCACTTTAAAAGCTTGTTTTTACTTATTACGGCATCAATCATGGAATGCCCCTCCCCCAAGCTTGAAACGCCGTGGCGGTAAAATGGAAACCCCAGCAGCTTTTGGAAGATCACATTAGTGGGATCAGTACCATTTACTGCCCACCACTTATGGACAATGTGGCATGGCATACTGTTAGATTTCTTCAATAAATAAAGTAAAGCAGTTAGGGGAGTATGGGAATTTTTTTAGGGTCATATACAAGAATTTAAAAGCTGTCTTCAGAGGCAAAGCAAAAGCTTATCAGGGGGGCAGGGTGTCAACATCAGAAAAGATAGCACATGTGTAGGGAAGAGTTTTTAGGGGCAAATATATTCTTAAATGGATATCTGTATATAAACTAAACATTGTTTCAATGGGGCAAAAGAATCATCCAAGTGCCAACCATGGCCTAAAACAAATAGCAGGGACCTTGAAGAGGAATAGTAGAAAATATATTTTATAAGAGAAGTATTTGATAGATGTACTACCATCTTTAAGTTCTATGTGTAATATAGTTACAGCAAAAAAATGGCAGACATTATTTTAAGGTATTGGCATCTATTACTGAACTTTGGGTGCATTTCAGACTCTGACTGTTACTTTGATTTCAAGCCAAAAGTTATAATTATGCCTCCTGTATTTAAGAAGTGTAAAACATCTATACAGATTATTATTGAGATTCCGAATCAATATACAATATGAGGCCAATTTCAGTTCCTTACCTGGCAATTTTCTCTTTTTTATTGATATTTTGGACAAAGTATATTTTGTATGTACAAAAGCTATTTGGATTAAAGAGCTGCTGTCTAAGAATCAGTGGAAGTTAAATATTAATAAACAGTGAAGGATCCAATTGCCTGTCACTGGGAGACCGGATGTCTGTTCTATATTTGGCTTTGTGACTGCTTTCCAGTTGACCTTGTATGTTATACAACACTGTGTGCTCTATCTCAGCTTACCTAAATGTTCAACTGAGCCTGAACTACCAACAGGCTACACTACTTGCTTGTTAAAAGTTTTCAATTCAATTTAAGTCAAAGTTGTTTTTTATACAAATGTGTTAAAATCAAAATGTTTAACTGTATTGACACTTTTATTAAACTGTAATGTACTGGAAGATACATAGTATGTCTCTGCTCTACTGTCAATTCATGTTGCTATTCTTTATTTATTTTTATTTGTACATACTACTTTGTAAATTGTAAATACTACCACAACCATTGTACTTTGAGTATAACCAAAAATTCTTGGAGCTTGGAACACTCATGCTCCATATGGTGGTACATACAGTGGTGTGCAAAACTATTCGCCCCCTTCCTGATTTCTTATTCTTTTGCATGTCTGTCACACAAAATGTTTCTGATCATCAAACACATTTAACGATTAGTCAAAGATAACACAAAATTCAGTTTTTAAATGATGGTTTTTATTATTTAGGGAGAAAAAAAACTCCAAACTTACATGGCCCTGTGTGAAAAAGTAATTACCCCCTGAACCAATAACTGGTTGGGCCACCCTTAGCAGCAATAACTGCAATCAAGCGTTTGCGATAACT
>CM070036.1:80504293-80524141 GCA_036250615.1 Ptychadena robeensis | reverse complement strand
GGGGTGGAAATGCCTGCATATTATGATGCAAGGTACGACCAGCCCAAAGACGAAAAACTGCTATGGCCATTAATGAACAAGCGAATCAAACTTTCACAAATACCTGCTGTTCACATGTTTGTGCCAAACAGCCATTGACTTGGAGGCCAAACTTCACAAACCTTCAGGTCATAATTGTAGCCACAATACCAATAAAAAATGTGTCAAAAGCCACCTGGACTGTGTCATGCCAGAGGGGTATCAATGGCTAAACTCAAGCTCAATGCTGTTTTTTCATGTCAAATGGCCAGAAATCACAGGTTTCAAAAGGTTAACTGGAGTGGGCAGCCAGCCTGACAGTACCTTCTGCAGCACAATACATTTAGTCAGATCTCTTCGCTATGTCCTGCTCATCTTGGGTGGCCCTACACGATATAGCTCATTGCTTCAAAGTCTTTTTCAGGGGTATCCCCATATTGTGAAACTGACATTATATGTGTTCAGTATAATGTCAGTGCTGAGCTGCTTGGTGTGTCATAGTTCTGTATAAGGTCAGTGGGGAGCTTGACAGCCCATAATTCAGGAAGGCAGTGCTGAAAAATGTGTTATCATTATTTATAATAATGTCAGTGCTGAGCTGCTTTCGTGTATTTAAACATGATAATAAAATGTCAGACTGCAGCTTTATGACCCTGTGGTGCTTTTTTCCAGGGTTTTGCTCACTGCGTAGAGCCCACCAGGTGATGCCTAGTGTACAAAAATTTGGTATTAAAGCGGACCTACCACATTGTAGGTCACTTCGCACTATCGGCATCAGGCTGCCAATAGATAGGGCAATCACTGTCCCAAATAAAAAAATCTTAAAGCAGGAGAGACTAGTTTTTCCGAGGGAGCCCCTCCCATGCTGTGACGTGTAGCCTGGGCACTTGTCATAGCTGAAAGGGCTGCCGGGAAATCAACTCACTGTCTCTGCAGCACCATAATGCTCTGCTCTGCCTGTCCTCTGTGATGTCACTGTCACAGCCGGTGCAATCCCCCCTCCCTCCCCCTTCTCTGTCTCCGGAGGGAGTTCGGCATTCTTGTGTTGCAGAGCTGTCAAAGTGTTTGTGATAAGAGCAGTAGGACACGGGAGCTGCGAGGGGCAGAGAAGTAAACAATGACAGTCACATGGGAGGTGTTCTGTCAGTACAGCGCCCAAATCCTCCTGTCTGTCCTCCACCATCACCTCCTATCTACCTAACCTCATCCTCAGCCTACCTGTGTGCCCCCCCCAAATCCATGTCACCCCCATATCACCTGCACACTGAACCCCTTCACCACCACTTATCTCCATCCTCTCCTTCTCTTTGTGCTTTCTCTGTCACCTAGTGTCATCGTCATCCTTCTTCACATCAAATTCCATCCCTTTGGGATTGGCAAATATGTCTGCAGGGGAGGGGCACCTTAGTAATGTCCAACAGAATGGGCGGAAGTGGCTTCAGGTGCCAGTACTTAAGATGGTGCCTTAGGGAATGAGGAAGTGAAGATTGTAAGTACCTTTTTTTTCTCTGTGTAGCAGTTTTCACAGATGTATACTGCTGACAGGTGTGTAATATGTCCATGTAATGTATGTGGGGGATTTTTTTTTGGGTTTACAACCGCTTTAAGACTGTCTCACCTGACTGGGGCGAGTGGTCAGGTGAGACAGTAATGTATAGGGGGCAGATCAAACACCCATGTTTGCCGGTTCGCCGCAAACTGTCCGCCAAGTAAATAGTTCGGCCATCACTACCCTTCAGTAGTTCACGGTTTATGTCAGCAAGATATGCCCAACTCACACACTGCAGAAGATGCAGATGGGAAAGCCATCCAGAGCATGTTCCATCTGCACTGTATGTGAGTTGGGCTCAAGCTGCCTAGCTCACAATTAGCTCTGCTGTCTTAGAAAGCTTCCCAACCTCCTTAATGCCCATTTTGTCAGTCAGAGCACAGAACTCCAGCCAGAAGAATAGGAAAAAGCCTAAATATTTTTCGCCCATTAGACGCTTCAATGTATAGGGTGCACCTTATGGGCCTAAAATATGATGAGCTTTAAAGATGAAAAAAAGTAAATTCTTACTTTGAACTCTTTGATTCCATTATAAATACTGATAGGTGCAATTTCAGTCTCCCCGTTTGGTCTTGAGTCAGTTACAATTTCAATGACCTGCTCCAATGCTAATCTCATCCTTTGGAAAACACCTTCTTTGTTAAGACGTGCGGATTCACAATCAGGATGCCTTAGACATGTCTATAAAAAAATTGTTGACAGGTATTATTGAACACGCAAACTCTCTATAAAAAAGGGGGGTTCTTTCACACTTAACTACGCACCGTAAAAACCCATGTGTTAATCAAGTATTTAAAAAGGTCAAAAGCTGTAAACAAAAAAACAGGGAGAAAAAAAAGATCTTTTCAATGTTAAGAGGATCTCTTCCCACAACTTTGATATAAGGTGTTGTGGGATTATGGATTTGTGGGTCAGGTGCAAAGTCACTTAGAATCAGTCAACATCTACAAGCAGAAAGAGGCTATTTCTGTTAAAATGAACCTACTAGGGATAACAAAAATATGTGCATAATCAATAGTGTTGAGCGAAAATATTCGAAATTCTAATATCAGACATTCAAGAATTTGCAGTATTTTGCGAATGTGCGGTATGCATCATTTTATGCTTCAACATTGTTTACCGGCATACATCGCGCATATTTGTGCACATTGCAAATGGATTTGCGCAATACGCACAGTGCTTGTACTGACTAAGCTCACAGAATGAAGAAGAGACGCTGCAAAGCTGGATTGCGAATCTTGGCGAATAATTGCGCACAGATATGCGTGATGTAAGGCAAAAGAATGCAGTTGAATCAAATTTTACAAATTTCTAATGTTCCTTTATATATTCGCGAAATTACGCAAACTTGAATATACCCTATGCCGCTCAACACTAATAATCAACCGCACATCAGGGTATGGGCCTGGAGGATCTGTTTGGTCACTACTCCCATCCCTAACTACTGACTCCAATTCTGCTCCCTGTTCCCTCGTGGGACTTTAATTGGAGTAGTGGCCCCTTAAGTGATGATAAGGTGAATAGATCAGAGTGTACATATGTAAAAGATTCAGCTGCATCTGAAGCTGAATCTTTTACATATGTACACTCTGATCTATTCACCTTATCATCACTTAAGGGGCCACTACTCCAATTAAAGTCCCACGAGGGAACAGGGAACTAATAATCAACCTGTAACCTTGGCTGTACAATTGTGAATTTTTTGTTTGTGGTAACGAGTAATCTATTTAAATGCCCAGTCCATTTTAGGATCCCCAACCCCCTCCATGGTCTCAATTTTTGCAGATATTTTAATTCATAAGAAATGCTAGGCAAGATAAATTTTACCTTGGAGGCTGTGAGCAACATCATAGTACACTTTTCTAATACAGCCCTTGCAGCCGCCATGCTGGCCTTTTTTTTCTCGCTCTTCAAGTCCTGGAAAAGTTTATAAAGATCATGTTCTTCTGCTCAAAAAACATATTTAATAAGCAATACAGTCAGTGATCAGTGTGGTAGTGTTTTTAACAAATGTTGCAAGTACAGAAAAACTCATAGCTCATGTCACCAGCTAAAGAATGTGCAATGTTCTCATTAAAATCTCTGACAATGTCAGAAAGAAAAAAAAAACATTTTCTCCCACCCAGATTAAGTCTTAGATGTTTTTCTTTAATCAGCATGTGCCTTATGTTCCCACGGCCAGTGTCAGGTACAATACGTACATTTTGTCTGTCTCCAGTAAGATGGGCAAATTCCACCATTTCATTACCAAACTGGCTGAATATCTGAACAAATTCTTGAAAGCTGCTCACTTTTTCAAGAAGCTCCATAGTTGCCAGGACCTGAAAGAAAACATTTGTTTTAGCTAAACTAGCCCATAAGGAAAAGAAAAGCACATTAAGATGAATTAATGGGCATGAGAATGTGGAGAAGCATGTCTTTGCATATTTAGGGGTACATTTAAAAAACCTTAATGACAGTGCTCGATTATCTAGGATTTAACACACATATGCCAACATAAACTATTCTTATACCCTCACTTCAAATTAAGCAAATGAGTTTCCAACAAAGGCCAACCTACTATAGTGATTTTTTTTTTAAAATATATACAAGGCAAATTAATCTGTGTATGGCATAGGTTCCATGTATTAAACATGTGAACTAGCATTGTTTATCTTTAAGTATATTATTGGATTATGGATTTTTATAATGCAAAACTACAGGTACACCTGGGCAAGGGTGGCAAGGTGAAGCAAGATCTTTTTGGTGAAAGCTTAAATATGGATCAAAAGCCAAAAGGAAGAAACAGTCAAAGGAACAGAAGAGGGAATCGTGAAGAGGGCTCACCGGACAGGTCAGGGTGAAGAGTGTAAAGCTAGCCACACATGGTTCGATTTTAGCGTTCAATCAATGTTTTTCGATGGAAAATCGTTTTTCTGCCCACATAGTACAATTTGTATTGATCAATTTTTGTCAAATCGTCGATTGAATCATTTGGTCAATTGTACAATCATCGCACTACATTCCTTGCAGCTATCAGAGTCAATGATACTCAATGTGTGTGGCTACTTCCCTTTAACACATTGACTTTTCAGTCGAATTTGAATAATAATCGTACTCCCCATGAGATGTACATCGATTAAATTAAAATCGATTTGTCGATTTTTTCAGCGAACTACAAAATGTAATCGAACGTCAATTGAATGCTAAAATTTAACCATGTTCAAATACTGGGTTTTTAAAATTATTTTTGGTCAGCGACTCAAAGTTTTAAAGACTGGGTATCATAACACCAACTAGGCATGCAGTTGGCAAAACATAAAAATATTCTTCTATAGTTAAACATTTCTGTGTTGTGCATTAGAACAGGTGTTCGCAGGGAGTGGCACCATCAGTGGTGTTGGACGGGGGGGGGGGGGGGGGGGGGGGGGGGGGGGGGGGTGACACCCTGTCATCATGTTCCCTCTCTCTGTAAGCCGAGTCCAGCTTGGGCTGGAACAACTCGCTGATAGTAAAGCTGGACTACGGCTGGTTAAATGTAAACAAGCGGCAGCACCCTCCTGTGGACAAATTTTTCTTGAAATTGTGGAATTTATTTATGGAAATGTCACTTCGGAATTTTGCAAGTTAATTACAAAGCCCCTGACCATCATATCACCCCCACAATTGATCGCGATTGATTGAGAGTAGCGATGGATGAACATCGGCCACATTCGTTCACGAACAGGCGGATCGGACTTTAAGAAAAGTCCGACGTTGGCCTGTTCGCGGGGAATTTGAATCAGAAAAAAATGTAGTATTTTAGTAACAAAGTATGCAGTTGTAACTACCCCTGATTATGTACTCCTGTACTCCTTTACATGGACTCCGATTGTTTTCTCTGACCACATGTCCATCACCTGCATGGTTACTGCGAGAGTACACACTCAATCACTCAAGGTCTATGACTGTACATGCGCTGCTAAGGCTTGGAATTACTCCACCAAGGGGATAATACAGGGGAAGACAAGAGAGGGGAGCAGCCAAATAATGAAACATAAGAGAATATGGAAAAAAGATGTTTTATTACTCTTATTGACATCTTAAATATAAAAAGAACCAATATATTATGCAGTCCATTAACATTAAAAAAGGGGTTAAAATCAAACCCAGCTTACATACAAGTACAAACTATGACAGAGGAAAAAAGGGGGACCCTGCCCATGGAGCTAAAATTAAAAAAGTTGTGAACAGAATAAATAATAAATAGGGGAGGTGGCTGGTAGCTGGTAGTTTTAGGCAAGCCATACACAGACCAATTTTTGCACAATTCATGTTGTGCGATTTAAATATCGATTGCCAGTCTACCATCGATCCATCTTATCACCACACAGTGTGATCCACATAGACACAATTGATTCCATGATCGTACAATGATGCTCATGCTCCATAGTACAATCGCATACAAATTGAAATACCTAGATAAACCTGTCAGATGCTTGTATGATCTAATTAAATTTTAAATAAAATGTCTGTATACTTTTCAAAGATTTTATGTTTCGATTTCCATCACAATTTCAGTATGATTGACTTAAAAATCTATTGTTTTGCGTCAATCAAAGTGAAATATCGAACCTGTGTATGGCCACCTTTAGCAAAGGGAAGTAGATGGGTAAACAAGATATGAAATTGGTTTTCAGGACTTGTTGGGTGGTAAAATAAGAACAAGTCTAATAGAACAAGGGTAAGAGTTCAAGAGAGTTGGTGTGGCCCTAGAAAGGTCTTCAAGCCATGCAACATTATGAGTAGTGATGTCATAAATAACTCAATGGAAGTACATGGTGGCCAGTTATAGGTATATTTATGCACAAGGTGTGAGATGTAAGATGGACTAAAGGAATGAAATAAAGTACAGAACTTTAAAGTAGGTATGTAAATCATGCTCAGGGTGCATGGGACATGAAGTCTAATGCAGAGAAGAAATTCTGATGCATTTATAGATTTCTGATATTTGGTATCTTAATTTTTTTTACGGTATATGATGAAATCCACAAATTATTTGTAAATTAATTTGAGAGACTATTTTAAATTGTTGTTTTTTGCCTTTTTTATACCCATTCCTGTGACTGAACTGTTACAAAGTATCATAATTATTAGTGAGCTATTTCATATTATATTTCATATTATCATTTATTTATATAGCGTCAACATATTACGCAGTGCTGTACAAAACATTAGGGTGGAGATATAAACACACAATAACACACAGGTACAGGTATTGCCAGAGCAGTCTTTGGCTGAGGCTCTACTATGCTGCCACATGGGCGAATGGGCTTGTCCCCTTGGGAGGCAATTAGTAAAACACTGTAAGCTGCAATGTGCAGGTGTCCCCTCACCTTAGCTTTTTGGTGAAGCCTATTTCAACTTTTTTTTTAGACTGCGTTCTTAGTATTACATTTCAAATTAGCAAATAGGTTTAAAAAACAATACCATTTTTAGCAAATAGATATACAGTATGCATTATTTTTTTATAAAACATTTACACTGCATATCAACATATATGCATATTTGTTAATTTTTTGTATTTTCATTTTGCAACGGTTATAAATTGCAACAGTTTGTATTAACAAATTTATCACAGGGTGGTATAACTTTTTATAAAAAAGATATGTTATATGTGTGTACGAGTAGAACATATTACTATTTTGTTTCTGATTTCCAGGAATAAAATAGTAAATTGATTACACAATGTACTAGCTGTACAACTGTTTCAATATTTCAATCTCATAAATATAACAGACTTGAAAATGTCTGACATAAGCGATAATGCCAGAAGATAACTGTTGAGAATGCCAGTAAGAATTGTTTACCCAAGGAAAATATAATCTGATGTCACTGACAAAGCTGCAGAAACACATCTTTCTTTTGCAAATGGACCGAAGCCATTAACAATAAACCTAAGTACCTTGTTTCTGGAAGTGATAATTTGTTTAACGACAATTCTGTCTGCTAACACCAGCACCTTCGTAACTGAAGAAAGGAGAAGTCTAGCAGCTTTTACCACTCCTGTCTTATCAGTGAAAATGGTAACTCCACCATCTGGATCAGGACGTTCTCCGATGCTCATATCGGTCAGCTGGGCTATTGTTTCACCTTAAAGTAAATGTAGATTGTGTTACCATGTAGGTCAATCAGGATATGTATATGAGCGCACTCAACAAAGTGAATAAAGTTGTTGAATTATTCATTATATTTGGTTTCAAAATACTTTTTGTGTATAACTGGTACTTCCATATGCCATTTGACATCATTGAATTTAACTTCTTTGGTAGTCCCCACCCCCAACAAAATAGTGGGTAGGAAGCAGGGCCCTTTCATGCGCTATGCAGATGCATAGGGCCCATTTGACCACCAGGGGGCCCCCAAGCTCCATTAAGATGTGTTTCCTCCTATAGCACAGAATGCCCACAGATTTGGAGCCTTACCGATTGGACGATGGCCAAATTAAGCACGGCAAACATAGGTAAACATAGCTAGATTTTACCCCCCTTTGCGTACTGCTATACCAATAATGCGCAGCCCTGACTATAGGCATTTTCTATACAGTTTAGTTGAAAGCAATACAAAAAATGTAAGCAGATTACATCAATGATGCAGGGGACGCGAGGACTTGGCACATCAATGCTGGGCACCCATTACAGGCTCTTTGTCCTGCTCCTCTGTCAAATTTAAAAACAAGTCAAAAATCTTGCCCACCCCTGGTCTATTTTATAATGGTTAGAATTGAGATACACTTTTGAGAAGTTTGCATAAAGAAAAAATACAAGAAATAATTAAACAATTACATGAATACAGTATGAGAGGCCTTGTGGGTTTCAGAAAACACACATATGCAAGTATAGGGTGTAGGAAATTGGACGGGTCCAAAGCCACATCACATGACACATATGCTTTAAAGCAAAACATGCGTCCCTTATATCACTTATTTATTTAACAAAACACTATAGCTTTCATGTATTTGTAAAGCAGAAAACCACTTTAAATAAGCTTGTATATAGGATAATAAAAAAATGCACAGTTTTTAAAATCGCTGACTATTTGGATGGTTATCTCCAAGTTGCAATGAACATCTTCACTTGAAACTAGACTGTAAATGAAGATTATCCACTCCCTTTTACCTCTTCTATGTGCCACTGCACAATGAAATCTATGCCTCATACCAGCTTGCCGCAGCCTGCAGGAAGTCCTAAAATGACACAAGGCACTTCTCCTTCTACAATGATCTCCTTTGCAGAATAGTCCTGCTCTTCACATTATTGCTTCTGTAATAACAGGGAGGTTTTACAATGGTAAATCAGCTGTTAGTCTGAGGATACCGGTTCTCTCTGGTAAAAGTAAAAGGATTTCCCCCTGGGAAGTCTCAGCCTATTAGCATCAAGCTGAGATGCCAGTATAAGAGGATTCTCCCTCTCATACAAACAACAGCATGAAGAAAAAAAATGCTTCTAGTAATCCATGGATACACAGAATATGTGTGTGTAATATGCAAAGAGATAAGCACAGTAACAGTTATATGAAAAGATCTAAAAACAACCAAATGTCTTCAAAATAACTCTGCCACCATGTAGTCCAAAACTTACAGTTGACAGCTGTGAAACTTAAAATTGCATTTACAAATATGACAAAAAGTGGGAGAAGGTATAATTAAAACATATTGTTTTTTTTTTTTTAGCATGTAAATTTTTATTAATTTCAAAATACGTGGTACATGAGTCAGATAACCATAACCAGGCATGTACAAGTTGCTGGGCACAGAGATCACAGCACCACCCGTAGGTGGCGCAAGCGAGTGACATAAATAGAAATACAGATAGTGCAGTCCGGCGAAGTCCAAGGGAGCCGAGTAGACATCGAATCCGTGCTTTCAAGCAGCGGCTTTTGTGGCCCATGACCTACTCCGTTATGTCACCCACCACCCAAATACTGACCACAACTCGTATGAACGAAAAAAAAGAACATAGAAACAACCCAACCCCCCCTCCCACCCTTGTGGTGCTACCCCCCCAACAGAGGGCCCGTGGTCCTACTCTACGACCCCAGGTAATCACTCCATAACCTCTGTCAAAACCACTCTCAGCAGCGCCTCAACAAACTCAAGACCTGGGCGGTGCCATCACTCCCCCCCCTCCCAAAACATCCAGCTCCCCAGGTCCCCGCAACTGTCTTCTGCGTACCATTTGGATGCTCGAAACATATGCATAACAGCCTTGAGTTGACGCGGGACAGCACCTCAATATGAAATTCTTCAGGTGCTGAAAAACCTATCCACCTTATTGTCATCCTTGATGGGCATATAATTGTCCATGAGCATAACCTATGAAGGTGGTTATGACCTCAGCTCTCGATGGGGGGGAGGGATCCAGCCACCGGCACAGGATGGCTTCTTAATACACAGTAGGCAGACGTGCTCCACCGCGAGAATGGGGTGTCCTCACACTCCCCCTCTCCCAACCGACCCGGTTGAACAGGCCGGTTGCCATAGATAGTACCCGGGAGCCACCGAAACATATTCATAAGGTCCCACGCAATGGCCCAGAATTGTGTACACGGGCACTCCCACAGAAGATGAATAAATCTGGCTGGGCAGGGCACACTTGGGCATGCCCACCAGTTCTGATCAGGATTGCGGAGGGAACGAGACCGCATAGGCTGGTGAGCCGTTCAAAGTACACCTCCCTCCACAACTCGCTCACAATTGCCCTACGGACCAATCCGCCAGCTGGAAAACAACATATCCTCCACTCGTCCGGAGGACACTGAAAGGTGACCGCCCATTTCTGAATGTGGGAGTCCGGATGGTAGACTGGTCCCTACTGGTCCTGATCCAGAAATAAATATGCGATAACGAGCGACATGAGTCCCATTCGCGAATAGTTATTGATTCCACATGGGATGGGGAAACTAGAGAGGGCCAACCACCGACCTGCGAAAGGCCGGACCTGCAAATAATAAATAGGTGGGGTGTGGGGGATCGAACCTATCTCCCACCTCCGCGAATGAGGAGGACACCCTGCTCAGACAACAAGTCCTGGAGGGTGCGGACACCAGAGGCCTCCCCAGACACGGTAGGCTACAGTTGGCTCCATGGCACACAAATCCCGGGGAGGAGGACAGAGGCATACCCGGCGACACCGACCCGGCAGTCCCAGTAACTTCCGCACTTCCCGCAGGGACAATTATTGTGTCTTCAAATAGGTGATGCCTGATTACGGGCGGCAATCTAGTGAATTGGGTGTTAGGAGACCCACGTAAGGACCAGGGAATCGTCCAGTTGCGCATCCAGGGGCGTGACGGTGTGGTGCGACGTGTCATTCCACCAGTCCCTGACAGAACCGCAGACAGAAGGCCCGCAAGTTATAGATCGACATCGGCAGGTTAGCCCAAGGTCGCCCGTGGGGCATGCAATTTACCAAGCGCTATCCTAGGCTTTCTCCCCTTCCAAATAAAAAGGCTAAAGGCCCCCATAATTGCCCGGACATCCCGAGCTTCAGGAGTAGTGGGAGGGTATGAAGAGGGTACAGGAGGCGGGCGAAGCTAATCATTTCAATAGGTTGGCAGCGACCCAGGACCCCCATGGCAGGGAATGCCAGGCCTCCAGTTCCCCCCAAAACCTTCTTTATATCGGCGTGTAGTTAAGTGGTTAAAGGTTTAGACAGATCTCTGGGGATTATGATTGCCAGATAATTATTCCGAAACTCCACTTTTCAGCTGGCCCATGCACCCGAACTCCCGACCCCCCCCAGGGCCCCTTCCAAGAACATCACTCCCTTTATTAGAAATTAATACGTAGGCCCGCAAACCTACCGAACTCCTCAAAAAGCCGGATCACACCGGCAACTCCCCCTCGGCGACTCATGAAGAGCAGGATATCATCGGCGAAGAGCGCCGAGGGTGATGGACTCGTACCCACCGCCAGCCCTGAAAATGACTACCACTACTCAAACCCTCGATAATGGTTCAATCGAGAGATTGAACAGCGCAAGGGCGGAGAGGGGACACCCCTGGCGCGTGCCCCTGTGTAACGGAAAAGGCTCCGACAACGCACTAGAGGTGTAAATTCGGGCAGATGGATTCAAATAACATGGCCCGCACATAGCGTATGAATTGGCCCTGAAAGCCCATAGTCTCCAGCACCTGATGCAAACCGGGACAGGGGAGACGTTGTCGAATGCCTTCTCCGCGTCCAGGGACAACCAACGCCCAGGCGCCCCTCCCCCCTTTCCGCACCCTAAAAACTCCATACCAGCTAGGACCTTCCTAATATTAGTACAAGCGCTCCTTCCCCTCACGAATCGCGTCTGCTCCCTGGGATGAGGTCGGCAGGATCTCCGCAACTATCCGCCAGCAGTTTCGACAGGATTTCACATCTGGTTAAAGTAAGGAGATAGGTTCTATAAGACCCTGGGTGCAGGGGCTTCACGCTGGTTTGGCAACAAGCGAATATATGCCTCATTTGCCGGCGGCGGCGATATCCCGTGGTCAGAACGTGATTGAAAAAGGTTAATCCAAGGTCCCTCCCAGCTCCGGCGCCAATAATTTAAAGAACTCTGAGGAAAAGCCGTCTGGACCAGGGGCCTTGCCCGACGCTCCTCCCTTGATGACACGTAAAATCTCGCGGACTCAAACTGGTCTGTTGAGAGCCTCGAGCTGCTCCTGTGTCACACGGGGCAACTGGACCCTGTCAAGGAACGCTTACCCGCCTCCTCATCAGGGGGTTGGGGGCATAAAGATCTTCATAGAAAGGCGCGGAGGGACCGCCGCTACCCGGGGCGGGTGTCGGTGCAATCCCCTGAGAATCCCGCAGCCTCGGGTGATATACGTCCGGGGCTGCCGGCCCTTGGCCAGGTTCGCCAGAGTTTCCCCGATTTGCTGCCAAATCGAAAGAGCTCCACTTCTGTTCGACCTAGTGTGGCTGTCATACTGTGCTGCCCAGTGGTCAAAAAAACTGCTTGGCCCGACCCAGGTCTCCCGGGGTGGGGTGTCCCGCCTGGTATTATTCGGGTACGCACTCCCGACCTTGCACTGGCCTTGTATAAGTTTGAGCGTAGTTTCTTCACAGAGCGCATACGCAATATCGGCCCGAGATGCCTTCGCCGTTCCGAACAGGACGCATTCTCCTTGTGGGCTGAGTAGGGGTCTGATCAAACCCACCCCCCCGTAGATGGGCCTTAAAGGTTTCATCCCTCGCAGGGTACGAGGGGGAATCGCCACACCTGGCGGCCCGGCCCTCCTGCCCTTGCCACCAGACCACTGGGCAGGTCGAGAAAACAAGTCCCCTATCTCTATGCGAGGAAATAGGCCATAAATCGTGGGGAGGTCAGGAAGGTGTCATGCGAGGAGAAAGACTGCTGGGGGAGGTGCGAATGTGCGTAAATCTATCATCGGGTGCCAGTGCCGCCAGAGGTCCCATCCCCCCCGCTCGAAGCAGGACTGGAAGTGCTCTGTGCGGACGGGGAACACGGGTGTCCCCACGACCATCTCCTCTGTCAGCTGCAGACAGGCGAGCATTGAAGCCCCACCCACCACCAGGGGACATCACCTCACGGGGTAGACAGAAGGGGCAATAAGGAAGTGAAAACTTGCGTTATGCGCGTGGGGGCGTGACGTTGAGGACGTCAGCGGGTAGAATGGATTTCCAGGCAGTGAGGACCACCTGCCCCCATTTGATCCGAACAGCCGAAGAACTGTAAGGTGGACTACGTTTGATCAACAAAAGGACCCCTGCTTACGGTCCTGAGCAGTGCCCCTAACACTCCCCCACCAAAATCTCTCAAATTGAAATCAGACTCCTGAGGATGGGTCTCTTGAATGGCATGTCCACCTTTAGCTTGCCGAGTCGCAAAACACGGGACCTTTATGGGGAGAACGGAGCCCCTTAATATTCAAGTGACAATGCGGAGGTCCCACTCACCGGACTAAACAAAAGGGGGCGGAAAAACCGAAGACAGAAGACAATCTTGCGGGCGGATGGGTGTCCCAGAGTCCATCCACGACCCTAGGGCATGTGTGCACGTGTGCTGGCGCGGCAGGGCCTCCCCGCAGGTTTCCCCCACCCCGAGATAATTACTACTCACCGATAGGATGCAGAGGCAGCAGCCACAACCCCCCCCCCCCCCAACAATAACCCCCAAAAACAAACATACAAAAAAAACCGTAACAAAACAGGCATACGCGGCAAAGCCGTCAGATATGAACACATCCCACCATCAAAAATGCGACTCCTTTTCCCAACAGAGAGCCCACCACCCGCCCCCCCCCCCCCCCCCATAACCAAGACATTTCAATGATTCCTAGCCGTATGAGGCGAAAAGGTGGTGGGGGCACCACCCAGAGCGCCCCCAGACAGATCCGGAGCCTCCGGGGAGAGACCCCTGTAGAACCAAGTATATGTACGGCAGGGTCCAGTAATGACCGCTCCTCGGCCTTCGCATCAGGGCAAGTAAACCCCCCCCCCCGCCCCAAATCACCCCACCCCCCCCCCCCCGCAACCTCAGGTCAAGTCCCCAAGGCTGTAACCAAACGTTCTGGAACAAGGCAAGGGAAGAACCAAATAACGAAATAGAGGCAGGGGTCCCCATGGTTGGTAGGTAGGATAGAGCTATAGACAGCCCCGCCGGTGTTCCTCCTGGGACCCCCACAACTCCAAGCCGCATTCCCAGATCCAGGGAGCCCCAAAACCCCCCTCCAAAGAAAAAACCGCAGCATAAATTACCACCCTCACGCTGAAGAGACGCCGATGTCACTGACGTCCATCATCCATCCGATCCCGAGCCCATCGGGTACGCAGCCGGTGATGACAGCGCTACCCTGGAGTACGCGGGGGGAAGGCGTCGTTGCTTGGCGGGCCCCCTGACCGGTGGGTATCCGATGCATCACCAGTGAGGAACTTCTCCAGGTAGGTTTTGGCCTCAGTCGGCGACTGGAACAGAAGGAATTGCCCCTGGGGGTTACCGCAGGGACGCTGGGTACATCAAAGCAAATCGCATACCATGCGAGACAAGCATCTGGCAGATGGAGAAAAGGCTCTGCGGCGCTTGGTGACCTCCGCCGAGAAGTCTGCGAACACCAGGACCTGGCCCTCGACGTGTAACTGCCGATGGCCCTGAACAGGCTCAAGATCTGGGTTGCGATGTTATAGTCCAAGTGGGGCTATGACAGGTCGGGGACCCTCTGGCCTCTTGTTTGTAGGACCCACTCTGTGTGCCCGTTCCACCCGACACGGTTTCAAGCCAGTGCATGAGGAATGGTCACCGCGCAAATTGTGTAGCTCGCCCCCGGCACCGACTGGGAATGCCAATGAAGCGGAGTTATTCCTCCGGACCGGTTCTCGTGGTCATCATCTGCCCCCTCATCACTCCTATCAGCTCATCCTGGGCAGAGTGTCGGTTTTCCAAGGAGATAATCGTGTCAGCTTGGTCAGACAGCACCTGTTCCACCGAGGCCAGCCTCCGCCTGTTCGCCAGCGTGGCATTGATGTTGCTGATACCCTCTCAGTGCCTCCACCACAGCAGCCTTAATTCCCCTTTAGAAAGCCCGCCATGGCCACCGCAGCTTCTGGTAGTCACCTGACTCTGACAGCTCCCGCGGCTGTCCTCCGCCTCGAGTCATAGTTGTCACGATGGGGAGGCGGCTCGCCGCATCTTCCACCATGCGCGCCGCGCCTGTTTGCGAGCCGAGCGGCTAGGCTGTTTAGAGTGGCCGCCGGTTTTCGTCACCATAGCGCTCCATGCCTGATCTCCGTTCCCGAGGTCAGAAGGGGAGTGTGTGGCAGTATCCTGGCGTCACAAAGCCGGAAGGAAGCCTGGTTGGAGACGGAGCGCCAGTAGCCTGCTACTACTCCATCAGGCGCCGGAACCGGAAGTCTTTCAAAACGTATTGTTTTATTGGGATTATTAATTTGTGCATGGTTTTTTTTGCAGTGGGACAGCACCAGGTAGCAATTAACAAGGGTGGCTGCTTTAGACTAGATTATACCATCAGTTAATGGTAATTGACCCATGCAATGACTCATATGTGAACAATCACACCTTGGAAACAAAAAATTCTCCAACACCAGGGCTGCCAAACTCAAATACACAGAGTGGACGCAGGACAGCCTTGATAATTATTAAAACATTTCTACAATTCTTCAAACATGTTTCCTTCTCATAAGGTAAAGCATAATATTATAGCACATGTGAAATCAAATGACAGAAATGTCATCATTTCCTAAATAAGGTTAGAAAAGAAAAACAAAGTAATTGCAGGGGCAAAATAGAATTACACCATGGGCTAGGTATGGTCCCTTGAGCCGGAGTTTGACAGCCCAACACAGATAAACCCCATATGCCCTCCGTCTGAGCAATATTATCAGCACGATTGTGTTATGTGGGCATTGCAATTTAATTTTTAACAATTTCCCTCCAGAGTGGATTACAACAAAGATGACAGGTGAAGCAAATTTTAAAGTTCTTATTAAGACATGATTAGTTGAACTGCTAACTACAAACAGCTTGTGAGCTTTACATTTGCTTCATTAAGATGTTTGAGACACAAGTTAGGATTAGGGTTGCCATAGATGGATAGAATTTCTTAATAAGAACAAATTGGATGCTGCTCGGACCTGCCTTGATCTTCTTCCAGATTTGGTCAACTGAAGCACGATATGCACATAAAGCAAAAGATTCTTACCAGTTTCTGTACTAAAAAGGAACAACTGTCAATCAGACATCATGCCAATGGTTTTACAAGGTGAAAGGGAGTCGTAGTTGCAGCCAGTGTTGACATTTTGTTGGAATTTTGGATAGACAAATTTTTTTTATAATTTTCAGTGATGTTTCTACAACATCCTTTGCACAACCTATTAATAGAGATGAGTCTAGGTATTAGTGTTGAGCTCGAATATTCGAATGCCGAATATTTTTCGCGAATATCGGCAATTCGAGAATTCGCCAATATCTCGAATATCTCGGCAGATATTCGCAATTCCGAATATTCGCAACATTGCCATGTATTGCGAAAATAATATTCACATTGCGAAAATAAACATAGCATGTGACCATTCATTTTAAAGATTTTTGTGATGCGATTATTATTTTCGCAATCCATGGTATTACCGCGAATATTCGAATTTCCGAATATAGAAATCAAATATTAGTAGAATTATTCGCGAAATATCACGAATTTGAATATTGCCTATGCTGCTCATCACTACTAGGTATGCATAGATTTGCACGAACTTCTCTTGCCTCATTATAGCTCCTTTTTTTTACCATGAAACATTTCAGCTTACTTGCAATTGTTTTAGTACCAAGTAAAGTAGCAGCTACAGTGTCAGGTACTCAGAGGAATGTCAGAGAATGTATGGGTGCAGATGGACAATGCAAATCCCAGCAACGGGAGTCTTGTACAGGTCCTAAGTATTGTCATCTGCATTGACAACGCACACAAATGTACCGGCAGGGCTTTCTCTATTTGTCTGTTGTTCCAATAAAAGCCAGTTTACCAAAATCCCCCAAACGGCTGCTGCAGTTTGCTATAGAGGATGACCCAATGGTGGTGCCTCATACCTTGTCATTTCTCCTCCTTTCTTTATGAAGTAGGAACAGCACTGTGAGTTCAGCATTATTGCAGTCTCCTGTGGAGTATCACTATTGTCTACAGCAAGATCATTTTTAGTTAATGTCTGGATGAGGTATAGTATATAGTAAATTTAGGCTGGTTGAACAAGCCACTCAGAAAATGATGACCAATAATATGGAGCTGTTCTCACAATTAAGCTATAACAGCCTCAATTGAGTGGGAGATGTTATATGAAAATACAAACAATAGTGGTGTGGACCGTGTTGTGGACCGTGGTTCAGTGCGCTACAGCAAATGTTGCATACATTTTGAAAAATGTCTTAGTATGCTGTAACAATGTTGCCATTCAATGGACATAACTGAATAACTTGATGGGAAACATTTGGCCATATGATATCACTAGGTATTAAACTATGAAAGCATCAAATGCAAACTGGGACAGTATTTTTTTTAATTAAAGGCAATTACAGGCAAGCAGTTTTTGTGTTTTTTTAAATCGGGCCAACAATGATAGCTAACAATCTCTTGATGGTAGAACTGAATTAGTATTTAATGTCAGCTTGTTTGGAAATAGAACATTTTTATTCCCAATAAGTAGCTACTACATCAATACGCACCTTCTGAAATCCAGCACTGCTCTTCCTTCAGTTTTATTTTACCTTGGGTTTTCTCACCCAGACTTATAATAAAGGTTTAGCATGATTCATACAGCTTATTCATACAACTGTGCACATCTCCACAGTATGAACTTCACTATGCTCAGGTCCCTCAAAAAATATCGAACAGTGTTTCTAAGCAAGCTAGATCTGCAGATAGTTTTTCATTAATATAGAACATAATTTTTTATATTCTTGATACAGAAAGTTTGAAATTTAAGAGACTTCAAACTTTCTTTATCATCAATGGCTAACACCGCACCACACTCTACCTATTACTAATATTTTTGATCAGCGCAGAATAGTTTATCACCTGTGCTGGGTGGATAAAGATATACCAAGGACTGACTCATGTTAAAGGCGAGAGAATCTTGTTTTCCTGTTCAATGTAAGCATCTGCTAAGAGTAAGTAGAAACAGAGCTGAAACATGGTTACAAAAACCTTTCTAAACTCATGACAAAAAAAAAATAAGCCAAACAATGTAATCCACAAACTACAGTTCTGGCATCAAGCCTGGAGGCAAAATTCACCCTGAAGTCACTGAAGTGAGGGGAGGCTTTGAAAACAGCCATTGAAGAGAAAACTGAACATTAGTCTATGGAATCCCAACACCCTGTTTGCTGCACATGAGAAAAAAGGGAATATCAGCCAAGGGAATCAGATCTCTGTGGTATTCAGAGAATGCAGTCTAATTTCTGAGCTCTTTCACTGTACAGAAGAAAAGCATATATGAGCAGTCAAGTTTCATAATAATCACTAAAATAAATAAAAAATAAATTTTAAAAGTTAAGAACTGGGATCTCCCCCAAAAACCTTTAGAGCAATAAGGGTTGCAAAAATCATTTTTTTGTGAGTTAGTTGCAAAGCCCCTACACATTGTACCATCAACAAACGTGCTGGATGTATGCTTGTGGCGACATTACAAGAATAAGTATTGCTCTAGTAAATGCATTTTTTTGCATAACTAAAGTTAAACGTTTTACAAACTACATGCGCTAGAGAAATCCCAGGTTCAGGGGCTTTGCGGTTTCCAATTTTTGGCCAAAAAGGGTCCGGGGGGGGGGGGGGGGGGGGGGGGGGGGGGGGGGGGGGGGGGTGTTAGTGTGCTTCTCATGTTGCGAATATACTACCACAGGTGGTCACACCATTACTTTCCCCATGCAGCTTAGCACTGGGCTTGCTTGAGGCAGGGGAAATCCACACCGGAGCAGATGATCAGACAGTTTTCCCACCACTCAATAACCTGAGCTTACCAATGCATTTTAATAAGGAGGCTGCTATGTTCCTCAAAGTGAAGAGCGCAATATTTTAAAATGAGATATACTTACCGTAATAGTCCCTTTTATTGGCTGGTATCTGCTGTCAATTAAGACCTTATTACACCTAACTAATGAATTTATTTTCATTTGTGGTAAGGGAAGGGTTTGTGAACAACCTTGTGCCATAGAAAAGATTTGAAGATAGGTTTTAATCATTAATCATTTCAAGTAGCAGAGGGGCTTATTAAAATGTTTTAGATGTTTATGTGTATATAAAAATAACAACCGGTGCACCGGGTCAAAAACCCAAGGGTCTGAAGAAACCACAGTAAATGTTATGCTGCTTGCAACATTGTTCAACATGAATTGTTGGTCTGGAGAGGCAAATCCATGGTGGGACATACAGATCTGTAAAGGATTGATAATGGTGTGGTGCCCTGACTAAGCAGTGTTCTCCCCAGGGCAGATTGGCCGGGCGGGCCGCCCGGAAGATTTTAGTCCCCGCCCGGCAGTTGTTTTATGTGTATGAAGGGTTAATAGGCAAACACTTTTATGAGAAGTTCTCCACATCATAAACAGAGGCGCTGAGACTACATCCCCCACAACGCACCGGGCTGCTCCAGAGTCGCCAATAAGTGACATAGCCTTTGGTGTGGGTGGGGCCAGCTCTCTTATTGGTTAGTTCGCCAACTACGGTGAAAGCTTTCAACAACTTTCAACAACAATCCGGACAAAGTCACCCAGCCGCCCCGTACACAGCAATGGCTTTGGCAGCACCTCTGAGAG
>CM070036.1:80479174-80504193 GCA_036250615.1 Ptychadena robeensis | reverse complement strand
CACCCGGCTACTTTTTCATGCCACCCGGCTGAAAAAAAATTCTGGGGAGAACACTGCTAAGCATCTCTGGTTTAGGGTCACGGACACCACCAGGTTGCCCCTCAGACTGATGCCCTGGTCAGGATCTGGGAGGAGATACCAGGACGCCATCTCATATGGAGCTTGCCCCAATGTGGTCTGTCATGCATACAAGCATCAAAGGGGCCATACAAACAACTGACTTCTATTTTGAATTGCTGCAATTAAATTTTATTTTTTAAGTTTATATTTCTTGGTTACTTCCAATAAAGACCTTCGTTTTATTTTCATCAAATGATTTGTCACCTTTCCTACGTACAGTGAGGATATTTGATCTGTTTTTGCACATTTGTACCCTGACAAAAAAGCATCAGTCTATATTTTAATGGTAGGTTTATTGTAGCTGTGAGAGACAGAAACAATAAAAATAAAAAAATCACAAACCAAAGCAAGATTTCAGCCAGTTTATTCTGGTAACAAACCTAAAAGAGAAACAACCCCTGTAAGGAGCGAAGCTGGGAGCGGTTGAGGCCGCTGCCACGGCAAACTACATGACAATGCAGCCAAATCATGACAGCGCAAGTGGGGACAAGCACAATAAAATTAATGGAAGTGGCTGCCCATGGTCGTCGCACGGCCAACTTCGCCTGTGGGGACAAGCCCTAAGAACGCTTGTTATTAAAGTTACTGTAAAAACATCAGATTCCAAACATGCCACTATACCCAAGACCAGAGAGCTGTTTAAGGATGTCAGGGCCAAATTGTAGACCTTCACAATAGAACTGGTCTTAAAGACTCTGGCCAAGCAGTTTGATAAGGACAACGATAACTGTTGGAATGATAATTGAATGAAAGAGTCACGAAATAATTATGAATCTCCCTTGGTCTGGGGGAGCATAAAAGATCCTACCTTGTGTATTTGCAATGACCATGCGAATCGTTATAAACAACCCAAAACTATATTGGGGAAAGGGGGACTTGTCAATGATCTCAGGGCTGGTGCACCATAGTCACCAAGAAAAACAATTGATAACACCAATAACGGACTGAAATTTTTCAGGTCCTGCTGCTCAAACCAGCACATGTATAGGCTTGTCTACAATTTGCCAAAGAACATTCCCCATTCCATATCCATACAGATATGCAGCATAATTTTCCCTCCCAATTGATATGTTATGTTTAATCTGTTAAATAGGAAAACAAGTAATAGAGTTACAACTAACTCACCTACATGCAACTAGTATCTAAAAATAACAGAATATCAATTGAAATGACATTACCATATAGTTTGCTTTTAAACCTTTGTAGCAATAACAAAAAATGTCTTTGAGGACCTAACAATCAGTGTGCGATAAGAACAAGATGGTTTGCGGCTTGGCAGGATAATCTGACTACAGCCCAAGTCTGAAAGTAATCAGGTCACAAAAGAAGTCAAATCATTCCCCCTTTGTGGCCTTTCCAAGGCATATAAAGACTGTACAGTACTAATTCAAGCTGAATACAGGAGCTGTTTGTCTTAGAATTATCAGCAAAGCCACATCTAAACGGCTGTATTGGTAATGAGTGACGTCCAAGTAATAAATCATGGCACATACAGAAATATTTGTCAAGGCTGAAATCTGTTTGCATAATCAGGGGGAAAATAAGGGATTTTAGAAGATGTTTTCTTTTGATATAAAGTAAAGTGAAACTCTCATTAAGACATAACAAATTACCCACCACCAGTAAACCTTTATTGTCCATTGTCTTCAATAAATATTATATTGAGTGGTATAATCAAGAAAGATTAATTCACTGTGCAAGTGAAGTCTATGTACTAAAAGAAAATAGAACATTTATACCGCATATACTCGAGTACACGCTGAATTTTTCAGCTAAAAAAAAAAGCCCCCTTAGCTTATACGCGTGGACTGATAACTGATCTTTCTTCTGTATTCGGTATTCTATCTGTGGCATTCCCAGCTGAACCTGGCTGGGTGAAGTGTTAACTTGGGCAGCAGTGTCATCTTGTGGGAATTTTGTGAATTTTTACTGGAGATGGTGGAATTTCATTTTGAAAACTCCACTATCTGACTTTGCAAGTAGCTGCTGCATTTCCCAACCTATGCTTACACTCAAGTCAATATGTTTTCCCAGTTTTTGTAGATGAAATTTTGTACCTCTGCTTACATTTGAATTGACTTTTAGTTATATATATATATTTCCCCCCCCCCCTCCCAAATCATGTCCAATCAACTGAATTTACCATAGGTGGATTCCATTAAGGTCAAGAAACACTTTTAGGATGATCAGGATGCAACAGAGCTCATGGCTTCATAGTACAACACTTATGTACATGGGATTTCTAAATTTTTAGTTTTTAATAAATTTTCCTTAATCTCAAGTAAACCTTTTTCAAGGCTGGCCATACATGGGTCAGAACCCGTTCAATCGATGAACCCTCGAGTGCAGCATGATCACCTCACCACACTGTGAAGGTTGAACCGTAACTTGATATGCAGCACTTCCACTAATAGCAATTAAACACATATTTACCAGCATGTTGGTTCCCTGTTCAATCAAGCTTTCTTCAAGCGGGATTGATTTAAGAACAAGCATGCAATCGATTGGGCTCAAATTAATTCAAATATCGAGCCGTGTATGCCTAGCTTTCAGATAGACATACAAATTTTTAGATTCATTGAATCAGCTTAAAATTACATCATATTAGGTATTACATCGATCGCTTTGATTTTTTGAAGACCATTGAATGGAAAACTCTTACATTCTATGCTCACCCTAACTACATACACAACTAGTAAGGAGAGTTAAGGACTCTTTCACACAATATGCACTGCAATAGCGAAATAGTACATAGGTTTCCGCTTCAATAATCAGATATTGCATATGGTGTGTACTGTGCAACTTGCCAATATGCAAAGCAGAGCAGATAGTGTGAAAGAGCCCAAAGTCAGTAGAGTGACTCACTACGCTTTCTCTCACTGTGTGCACACAAACAGTTGCTATTTGTTCACAGAAACCCCATAAGGCTTTATATCACATATATTCATGGGTGTTAAAAAAAAAAAAAAAAAAAAAACATATGAAAAAAATTGCCCAAATGAATGAAAATAAAATAAGTGGGGGACAAAATGACCAAAATGGCTCCTGTACAAAACCAATTTTGGATTGCAACTACTAATCAAGGTAGCCATCCACAGATCAAGATGTGCTCGACCCATCTCCTAGAGATCCCATCAGATACTTGAACGATTGACTGAAATTTACCAACATGCCGAATCACTGCTTTATCGAAAAATCAAACACCGTATGGCCACCTTAAAACACGTATTCATCGTATATCATGAGATAAATACTAGTGAGATAGAAGTGAGCCAGTTGCACTAGCATTAGGTTACACAGTCTGCACTAATTGTATGGCTTCCTTGTATTGACACTGAGTAGAAACATACCTTTACATTCAAATACTGAACTATAAAAACCAAAAATGGCAAATCTGACAATGAGCTGTAAGTGCTTATAATAGAATTATGCACATAGGTGCATATTAACTTAGGAAACCAAATTCAGTCAAAAAAGAAAAAGAGGTTGTCAAATGGCATTTGGTAGCTGCCCAGTAAGTTGTTGGTGTCCTGCCTGCAGTACATCTTTTGTTTAATGAATATAACAGGAAACAAAAAATTAGTCTTGACACAATGATGTAGCTTAACTAGCATTGGCTGCCTCTTGGCACCACACAATTACACAGAAAGATTTGGACATTGGCCCTTACCTGCTCTCTTGGCTTCACTGCACGCAACACTCATTTCTTCTTTGAGCTCCCGATTCTCGTTCGCTATGGTTTCTCCAACAGTCACAAACCTCGCCACTGCCTGGTTCACAGCTTGACCAACACGCTGAATTGCCTGCAATGTCTTCTCAGATTTCTTTGGTTTTTCTTTGTGGTTTATCAGTGTTGTTATCTATAAAGGTTAAAACAACAACAAAAAGGTGAAGCTCTTGCATTTAAAAAAAAAAAATAATGAAATATTTAAGATGTTTAAGATGATTAATCTGATAATCTTCAACACACACACATATATACACACATATATATATATATATATATTTATTATCCCAAAATAATTACTTTTCTAAACTCCTAATTGCCAAGTCCTTATACAAAGCTTCAGTTAGTGATCTTGACTAAAAGTAATCCTATTTCAAAGCTCTCAAGTTTCATTTTGATCCTTTGTAAGCAAAACAGCAAAGAACCAAACCATACACAATGAAATATTCTTATTGCATAAGATATAGTCTCTCCGCTGTTTAATGGAAATCCCAAATCCCATATATGTGATATAACTTTCCTTTTTTGATGTGGTAGTAGGGTGGGGAGGCAGAGGTGTCTTTTTACAAAAAGTGTTAGGGTAGCCATACACGAGCCGATTCCGGAAGTAATGTCCGGCCTACAAAGGGTGCCAGCCAATTCTCTGAGTGTCTGGCTGCAGTGTGATGACGTCATCCCGCTGCAGTCGGTCCCTCATTTATCGAGGGAGGATCGTACAGCGTATGGGGACCTTTACTGAAAAATTCTAACTGTATTTATAAAAAAAGCTACCAACACATAGAGAAGAAGACATCTTATGATAACGCAGACATGGTTGAAAATTTCTTTCTTTGCAAAATGAACCCCCCCCCCCCACTAGCAACAGAAATTCTATGAACAGAAGCTCTAAATAGATTTGTGAATATCATAGTGCAAGATTTGTCATAAGCCAATATGTGGTTGAATGCATGCCAGAGGTCCTGAACCATGATATTTATATAGAGCATTTATTTTGTAAATTTCCTGAAGCCTGTATGAAATGAAATATGTTGAGAAGGAGAGCCAGCAGTGTTCTTGTGTTTTATAAAGAAAGCAAAGGCTAAGCTTGGAAACATGCTCATATATGGGGGAGCTAGAGATGCCTATTTAAGTAAAAGCAACATGAAGTCAGCTTTATAAGAAGAAAGGAGGCAATGAATAGGGAGGATTTAGAAAAGCTCTGTAAAAAATATTGTGGACAGAAAAAGTTGTAGAAACATTACTGTACGTTGTATGTACAATACACAAAAGTATGTACATTGTAAAATGACTGTTACAATATAAACCTAGAAGTCATATTAATGCCGAACTGTCATTAGTGAATCCTTTCATTACCATAGGAAGTAGGTTAGCACAGGGTCGCTCTCTTTAAGAGGTAACTGAAGACCCAAGACCCTTTTTGTTTTAAGCCCAAATTTGGCAAATTTTGCAAAAATAGCCACTAGCTCTTAACTGAGAAATGACCCTCATTCGTCCAGTGAAAGGAATGTCTAAAAAAGACAGAATGTGCTGAGAAATCATTTAAATATACTGGGTAACTGGAACGCGTCACTGGAAATCACCTACACCCCCACTGTGGGTGAATGGCTAACGGAACTCTCACGTATTGAACACACACAATATTTGCTAGCGGACTTGCTACAGACCCACCGCAAATATACAGAAACCTGGGCCCCATGGGTCCCCCTAAGGACAGTCAGGAGTACACAGACCTGCTGACCAAGTATATGGAATAGCCATACTAGCCTCATCTGTTGACGCCTTAGGTGTCAACCAAGGCGTCTATTATACTCCAATAGGTGCCAGGTACCAGTGCGCCATTCTTCTTTTTTCTTTTTTTTTTCTCTTTGTATCTTTCTTCTTTTATTACATTTTCTTTCTCTGCTTCCCTTTTCTTTAGCTCTGTCTATCCCTATGCCAGTCCCTCCCTAACCCTCCCCACACTTGTTGTTTGTTAGTTTGTTTAATCTATCTTCCCCTGGATCTCCTATCTCTGCAGATTATGTTCTTCCTTATTTGTTGTGTAATTGCAGGATAATGGGCCTCATACGTTGGTACGGCCCCTACCAGGGCTACGTTAGATACCTCCCTAAATCTGCCTATTGCCTTGGCATAGGCGGTGGGGACTAGCTTTCAGTAGATCAATATTACAATGTATTGTTCTGCTTTCCTTTTCTTTTTAATACTCGTATGTGTGCCAATTAGCATCTCAAAGGAGACACTGTGGATTTGTTGTTTTTCTACGTTATGTGTATATAACGGCAGATTGTTTGTCGCTCCTCCCTCTTTGTGAAAAATTCTTAATAAAGAAATATTGTTTAAAAAAAATATATACTGGGTAAAATGTGGGTTGTGTTTTTTGGCTGTGACCATTGTTGAGTTATTTCTTTTTAAGGTGTCACAATAAGAGGAAAACACAGAAAGACAACCCTAAAGCTGGGCATACACCGCTCAATGTAGTAACAGATTTCAGCAACATCATGCGCTAGTACAAGATTTGAGCCATCCAGGCTTCCTTTGAGCAGGATCAACGGATCCTGCTCGAAGGAGCTCAGCCAGTTTTCCAGCATGTTGAAAAACCTTGGTCAAATTCCATTGCTTTGAATGGGGACTGCGCCAAAGGAATGGGGAAGCCGCGGAAGTGCTGCAGGTCAATATCGGTCCAGCTCATCATGCAGCATGATGATGTCATTGCGCCGTAGGCAGACTTGCTTGATCTGCCGGCTTCGTCTAAACCCGTGCGCCAGGCTTAAGGGTCCCCATACACCATAAGATTTCTCTGTCAGATTTCATTTAGATCTCCTTTTGTTTCACCAAACCATGTAATGATGTACTTTCTAAACCATCAAGTCTACCTGTGCTCAATCACAGAGGACCCTATACTACATAGTTGTTGGTAGATCTAAAGGATATCTAACAGAGAGATCTAAAGATGTATGGCCAGCTTACCGATATCCCTTAGATGTCATTTTAAATTCCATAGATTTTAAAACAAAAAAAGTAAAACTGTTGCAAAACATACATTTAAATCCAATATAACACTATGTTAAGAGTGATATTTGACTAAATGAGTGCACTTTTGTGTTTTATCGAGAATTAGGGAAAGTCTAGCAATTACAGGAAGGTGTTATGTTTTCATGCATCATTAGAAGTTACAGAGACAATAAAACCTCCACAAAATACGGAGATAAACAAGCTTCCTCTGGAAGACAAAGAAGCAGATTAAGGAGGCAGCTTTCTCCATCTGACATATATTGCTGTATTTGTAATTGCAGAGTCGAAGCACAGAACATCTATCAATCCCTTTTCTGCTTAACTCTAATCAGCCATTGTGCAGCTAGAGGACAGGAGCAATCATTCCAACTTTCATTGCTAGTAGCTTTGTAAATTTTATTACTTTACCCACATTACTCTACAGGATTCTGGCAAACACAAAGATGGTACACCACGGCTTTTCTTTGTATCTGCAATCTGTTACTCTGTTAGGGTAAATGTTGCATTTTTCAGGCAACCGACAACAGATTTTAACCAATCTGCATGGGCTCCTTCACACTATATGCATTGTCACTGCATGACAGACTTTTTTTATAGGTTTTATAGGTGTCCAGGTTTACCATTCACACTTGTGATAGTTGTGTTAACCCTCAAAACAATATGTTAGTGTCATTTGTTTTCCCATTTGCGTGTGCATTGCCGCCAAGGGTACTGTTGCCCGATTCCTTAAAATTTTGCACGTGTAAATGGTCCTTTGGGAGGTGGGGCGGGATCCATCCTACCACTCCTCCGTCAGTCATGTTCTGGTGGGGTCTGTGGAATGAGGGTGCCCTAGTGCGTCCATGCATTGAACAGGTGGGGTGCGTCAACAGCATTGGTTATTAAGGAAGATTTTCTTGGAAAACTTGTTTTTTCTTTTTCATTTCAGCTCTAGGTTAATGCAAGGAACTCCTAAGGGCCCTTTCACACTGTGAGCTGGGGTGCCCTTTTTTTTATTGGTAACGGCACACTGGTGATAATACTACCATGTCCATTACTGGCAAACACATTTTGCACTGAGCTCTGCTTGTGTCTACTATACAAGTTGCGTCTGCAAAACTGGGTGCAGGTGGCCATTTACTATTTTTCCAAGATTAATTGCAAAAATATTAAATTAATTAAAGCTACCTGTTGACCAAAATGATCAGATCACAGTTTGTCCAACCATAGCATAAACTTCTCCATGAATGTTTCCCTGGTACGCCATTTTCAAGACTTGTTTAGACTAGAAACGATGTTCCTATTGGTTTCCTGACATTTAATGTTGCCCTCAGATGGAATGTGTAAAGCAGACATGTTTTAACTATTCACAGTGGGGTGTTACATGACCTTACAACAATTCTTCAGGTATGCAGATCTATAAACTTGCAATGCAGTTACTGTAAAGTAGTTAAAAATATCTCAGAGCCTCCTCACTCAGAAATCCTGCCTACATTGTATCATGAACTATATTCCGATCATAAGCGCACCTTTGTCTCTTCTACTGCTGCTGCGGATGACCTTCGATCACTCAAGATTTTTAGATTTCATGTTTTATGGACCATACGCAAGTATGGCTTAAGAGTTGTTTGTTTTATTAGAGGCTTAAATAACAGTATATGCGAGGCCTTTGGTCTGAGAGTCGAGTACAATATTTACCCTTGAGCTCTACAGCTCACCATAATAAGTAGAAGCTATCAGAACTGTGCAAAGATCTTTATGCTTGTTGACATGAATCATGGAAAAGGAACACATCTCCTGCTCTGTTGGTTCTAGCTTGCTACCAATGTCATGTAAATCTCTCATTCTAAAGCTAGCCATATACATGAACATATTATATTAATTGTGACAGCTGGGCACTTTATTGATGTGTAAATGTATAAAAACTCTACCACCTAAAATGAACGTCATGTCAATGTTCGTTATGTTAGATGCACTGACTGTTTGTAATACTGGCCTTCAATAGTAGATGCAATATTGCTTACAGTAAAATGAAAACAAAATAGCCCACATACCTGCAAAGAGTTAAGCCACCACATTGCCCACTTACTATTACAACACATTTCGATACTTCTGCAACTTTTAAGGTGGATTTCAAGAAACCGTATAATAATTTTAACTGATTTTTAGATTTTGTGTGCTATAATAAAACAAGTATCTCTGTACATAAATACTGGTAATATATAACTCATTTACACGTCATTTCCATCCATACCAAGGTTTGCTCAATAGATAAGCTGTGTAAGGCTAAATTTACACTGTCGGTTCTTGAGCTGCTTCAGCCCAGGAGAAACAACTCCCTGCGATTGTCTGCAAAATATTGCAGGCATTCGCAGGTCATCTAATTAAGGACCCCATAGAGGTCCAATCGGACAGCAGCCCGAAAACCAAAAAAGTCGGTTGTGTTAAAGGGTCATTTACCTGGCAGTTAAAAACTGCCAGTGTAAATGGACCCTAAGGGACAACATCCCTTCAAATCAAGTAGAGATTATTCGCTTACAGAAATTGTTCACATTTTATTGTAAGGCCTACAGGGTGTGCATGACACGTCATATAGTCAGACAAATATAAACCAATTAGTCATTTTTAAATTGCAAAAAAATATTTGTAGAAGTCTATAAAATTCACATCAGTCTCTTTGCAAAAGCTCTGCTGCCCATAATAAGTAACTAATGTTAAAGTGTGACACTGCAGACATTTAGTATTTGTATATAACCATTGGCACATTTCTTAACCTTGAGATCATATGTTATGAAGACAAAGACAAGAACACTGTTTACACAAAGATCTGACATACAGAACAATCTCAGGAATTTTAATGCCACCAGGAAAGGTGTGTACTGTCTGTAGACTCACACATTAATCAGCTTGTACGTACTTTGTTGCCAAAGAAAAAAACCCCAATGAAAACAGTGAGATAATCATTTCCACAAGAGTTCATTATGTGTTACAGATTTTCACAAATGAGGACTGCAGCCCATTTTGGTTACATTTGTTGTGACATCTTTGGATAACAGCAACCTCTGGACAGTTGTTACTAGACATAGTAAAGACTCCCTTATACTCATTTGTTTTTTTTAGAAATCTGTTGGTTTTTGTCTGCAAGGTATTAAGTAAGCTAAGGACATCTAGATTCTCCTCCTCTTTAAACATCTAAACAAATGTTAAATAGAACAGCTGGAAAAGTAAGAATTTGATTCTCCATAGTCATTAGACTTTTTTTTTTGTAAAAGTGAGAACTGTGGCTTTCCAATAACAATATACATGCTGCAGAAAAGCATCTGAACTTGTCCTTTCCTTTAATCCACATGCAAAATCCCCTCTCTGTGATATCTACTATAAATCACCAGTGATTTCCACTAAATGCAGTTCCCTGTGGTGGTGTGCCAGCAATACTGTATTCAGAATAGCACTACAAGTAGTAAAAAATGTGTGTATTAACACTGATTCCAAAGTATATAGTTTGAAAATCTTTTTAAAAAGGAAATAACTCCATAATAAACAAATAAAAATTTGTAATGCATACACACAATATCTGTATTATAACAATTGCCACTTATTTGCATAAAGGTTATTTGAAAAACACAATCTGTAAAAAAATCATTCATATACACAACAAAGTATTAAGGATCCCCAACACTCATCAACTGCACAGTTATTCAGCTTCTTTACAAACCATATGCAACCGTTCAAACTGCCATATCGTTATTAAGGTTTACCTAGTTTATGTTGTTATCATCCCAATCATTTCTGTAGCTTATAATTAGACGTGCAGAAATACAAATCTACTCTAGGAGGTGCATTCAAACAGTATTACAACCTAGGTCACAATAAAAGCAAATTCCTTTGTTTTAGGTAATTTGTTATAGTATTTCAGTACTGTGAATCACTGTCATGATGCAAAAACTTTAGGGTTCCATTCACACAGTTGGAAACACATCGCCTAACCATCAGAGAACTATTACTATTTGGCTTACACAACATGCCATGTTCCCCAGGCACTTTTTAGCCAGTTGCCTATAGAGATTACATAGGGGTAGTTGTTAGTGATAGATAGGGCTGGACAATAACTCGATAACAATATATATCGCGATATCATCTTTAAAAAAAAAAAAAGGTTATAGGAGTTAAAAAAAAAAAACACATTTCCGTTATTTCGATATGCTATGTCACTGGCAGGCAGATGTCTGTGCTGGAAGGACAGCAGGAATGTCACAGAGGAGGCTAATCGACAGATCCCCTGTGACACAGGGGACCTGTCGAGATCAGCCTCCCCTCTGACAGCAGCTTTTAGTGTGTGTGGTGGCCAGTGGTCATACATTTATGTATTCATGTGATGTTCATTAGTGTTGCTGTTCTGTGATAGGACCATGCCAGGGGCATTGTAGTAGTGTGTATTTACTGGCAATGTTCCCTGTGTATGTCCCCAGTCTATGTTCCCTGTGTATGTCCCCAGTCTATGTTCCCTGTGCATGTCCCCAGTCTATATTCCCTGTGCATGTCCCCAGTCTATATTCCCTGTGCATGTCCCCAGTCTATGTTCCCTGTGTATGTCCCCAGTCTATGTTCCCTGTGTATGTTCCCTGTGTATGTCCCCTGTGTATGTCCCCAGTCTATGTTCCCTGTGTATGTCCCCAGTCTATGTTTCCTGTGTATGTCCCCAGTCTATGGTACCTGTGTATGTCCCCTGAAGACTGGTGTCTTCATTGGAGCCAACGGCCGACACACAAAGTGTGCTGGCCGATGCCGTCAGCTCTGTAGAGCAGCGTGATGATGTCATCACTATGCACTCCAGAGCTGATCAGACCTGCTCTGTCGGCCCATATATATATATATAATAACACAGGGCCACCTTTGTCCATCAACCAAAATTAAGAAATATATTGTGACATCAATTCTTGCCATATCGTCCAGCCCTAGTGATAGACAACAGTTCACACAATTTGCAATTTTTGCCCCCAGCGGTGAGGTTGCCGAGTGTCAACCACCACTATGTGAATATAGCCTACATGAAGTATACAAGAGGAGCTATGGCTAAAAAAAACGAATTCAAATTATATGCGGACTTGCCTCATGACTTTGCCAGTTGTCAAGCAATGACTTTTGCTATAAAAAAACAAACTGTATCTACCCAGAAATCAAGGTTTACGATGTCCTTTCTAAGCTGTGAGACAAAAGAGAGTTATGATTGCTCTCAAAAAAAGATTTACTTCAAAGCCTATAGATCAAGTAAATTGTTTAGCACGGAATTCAAACGTAACCTCCCTGGCAGTATGCCTGTACTGGCAATCAAACTGTGTTTCCAGGCCCTCCCCTTTACACATCCCTGATGTCATCAATGTGGGATGGGAAACAGACGCCGCCTCCTTAACATGGTGGTCAATGGCTTAACTTGGAAAAATACACACACTTATGACATTAATACTTTGAAGTTCGAACAATGTAATCTTGGGGGTGGGGTGACTTCTTGCTTTCATGTTCCATCTCCACACGCAATAGGTTTGGGAAATAAATTGCAGAAGACCAACTATATGATTGTATTTTTTATTTTATCTTAACAGTGGATCTGACTTCAATACAGTGGGGTGATATATTTCACATGAATAGGTTACGTGTACCTAACATAGGTGCTGCATGTATTTTATTACAGTAACATAGGAAATAAACAAACAGGGAAACTGGGCTTGCTATTCAGAGATATGCCTGCTTGTATTTTCTCTGATTAGTGTACCTTTCCTTGTCTTAAGTTTTTGTTTCTGTTCTATTAAATTAAATGTAATCCATTAAATTAGAACTGCTATAATGAGTTTGGCATTTTGCCCATAATTGTTAAGCATCTTATCTGTCAATATTAGTGGAAGCTCACCATATTGCAAGATGTATTAAGATCAATTTGTACCCATTACATGGCTACAAATATTTCCATAGGAATCTGTGATATACACATCACTGAAGGTTAAGACACCTTTTTAAGACATTTGAATAAGAGTAGTAATCTTGCATCTTTCTTTAATGTCACAGGTGAAGAATGGAGGAGTATCGGAGATGAATGATGACTTGTTGAATGTGGGAAACCCCATTAAGTTGACAATCAGCTCTCCAAGCTAATTGTTATGCTGTCTGTGTTTTTGGTGTCCCTGCAAATACATTTATAGAAGTGATTAAACCTTGACAGTGTAATACAAATGCAATTCTGTAAAAATATAAACTTTCCACAATAATTGGTCAATACACCCTTCAAATTAAGCTTTCATCCTTTCCTACAAGTGAAGCAATCAAATGTTGTTAAACATCTGCTTTCACTCATACGGATAATGGTAGTATATTTGGTCAACATCTGCTCTATTAACAGAATGAAGCATGCACCTGCTGTGTAGAGATTCGTTCACATTCTAAAGCTGCTGGTATTCCAGTTTTATCAATGCGTATATGGAATTTTTTTGGCTTCAAGTGTTCAGTAGCAACAGACCCAATTGGCCTGGAAGCCTAACCAACAATTAACTGGATTTTCCAGAGAGATAGTTGGGTTGGAAGCCCCACCAACAATTAAATGGATTTCAAGGCATTTAGTTGATCCTCACTGGTGAGACACTTCCTACCCCCATCTGATCATAATGAAGGTTATCTCTAAAACACAGTTGGTTGGAACAAGTTTGGGAAACTTTGCCCCCCCCCCCCCCAAAAAAAAATGATTGGCTTTCCTTTTAGGCTACACATTCTGGTCTTACTTCCTGCACACTGGCTTCCACAAAATTCAACCTCTACTATCTACACTTGCATATGTAGTATATATATATATATATATATATATATATATATATATATATATATATATATATACACACACACACACATACATACATACATACACACTTGCATATATGTAGTATGAAAAAAAATTCACCAAGTCACAAGTAAATCAAGAAACCTTTACTATTTTACCCATATATTTTGGCCTACCACAGAAAGGAATTTAGGTAAAAGCTTTTAGCATTTTGATCAAAAGAATAAAGTTTTTCTTTAGTTAGCAATGATAGGTGTTTTTGTTCTAAACACAAGTGTTATTTTCATTACTGTTTATTATTTTTGTAATCAGAAAACAGTTATCAGTAGCAACCATAAAAGATTAGCTAATTTAATTGTTAAATCTCCCATATTATTTATTTTATGAAGATTATCATTAAATAAAATGATATATTGAGAATTATAACCTATATTCTTTTTCGGTACATGTTTCCCCTATATTCTAGTAGCCAAACATAACTAACCCCATCAGCTTCAAAGACCTGGACTTTGGTTTAATACTGAAAAACGTTACAAAGAGAACTGCAAAGGCAAAAATCAAAAGGAAAACTCATTGAGAACCTAACCTGGTGTGCCTTTCACATGTCCTTCTACTAATGGTGTTTTCAGCAAAAGTTATAAACATGATTTGTGCAAAATCAAGTTTATAAATCTCGGAGGACCAGTATCTCCTTCTCGGTTAGTTCAGGCATATACTTCATTACACTTGTTGTCAACAGCTTCTAATAAAAATGGACATGTTGCAGGGAGAACAGATTGTCAGTAAAAAGAGCAGTGTGTGACAGAGAAGGTAACAGTAATGAAGACTGGCAGTCGTTACAATTGGAACATTTCCATATAGTATTTAGCAATGCAGCTATGCAAGTCTTGCCAGCAAAAGGGCTTCTCTCCTGATTATTGCAGAGTTGATACAGGCATAATAATGTGAAAACATTTACAACAAACCAAGTGCCAAACACTGGGTAGAGAAAAGAAAACAAAAAAGGCGAACCTCTCATCCTCCCCCAAGAACAGAATCTGTAACTGTTCACACTTTTTCCTCTGGGAAAAACCAAAAAGGATCATTCTCAGTGACAATCATTTAAAATGTAAACAATGTCAAAGAGCTAATTGGTCAGAGGAATGAAAGGGTGCAATCCCAACAACATTTTCAGTTGAACACTGTCAGACTAGACTTTCTGAAAAGATGTCTAATGCCTGCCATACACACCCCGACGGAATGCCATCGGCTTCCATCGGCCAGAGATTATCGGACATGTCCGTTCTCTGGCCGGCCGAGCTGTGGGGCGACAGGGATCTGTCGCCCCATGTGGGCACATGCCGATGAGCGGCAGATTTTTCCGCGCACGCCCGTCGGTCAGGTGAAAAATTGGCCGCTTATCGGCATGTGTATGCCAGGCATTAGGCTACATTTACAAAGCAGTTTCCTGGATTGCTGTCAATCAGCAGCAGCCTAGAAAACGACCAGGCACTCCTGTCTGCGAGTGACTACAAACTTGTGCAGGCACTCGGGGATGGACTAGAATAGGCCTATTGGGCGAAAGACAGAAAAAAGACTTGCCTCTTGTCACGTTTGCCGGTAGGTTGCAGTAACTGCTTGTTTTTTATGTAAACGAGCCCTAAGCAGAGGATTCTGTAAAATCCAGCGCATTTCAATAGTTGTTTTAGAAACCATTTGGGGTATGCATATTGAGAATGCAGTGGGAAGTAAAAAAAATACACCTGGAAATCCAGAGCTGCAGAATCAAAGGCGTAGGATTAGGTGTTCCTTAAACACCAGCTTAATAGCAAGCAAAGGATATAAAAGATAACAGCAATATAAAAAACAATGCCAAAGGGCAAGTAGGCTAAAAGAGCCAAGCCACCTTAAATTAAATATTAATATTATTTGACATAGATAATAACAAAAATGAAAACAGATTTAGCTTTGTGATGTGATAAACCCGAAGCCCTGCTTTTCCAATAATATAACAGCGTTAATAACACAGAGGGTAATGGAGGTTTCTTATACTATAATAAAATGTAAATACATTTCATAGAACATACTTTCTAAAAGGCATATGCAATATTATTTGCTTTACATTATAAAAGTAGAAATTGAAATCAATTATGTAAATATAACAATGCATGTGGATGAAGTTAGCTGTAGGACAATTAGTTGAATCTTACATCTGCTTCTATTACAAATCTCACAAGTGCACATCATTTCCTATCACATCATCAGATGCATGAGATCAGAACATCTGTTCTACATATCACAAACACCTGAAATGAATTAGCAATTTGCTGCATGTTACAGGTAAAATAATTGGCAGAAATAAACCATATCCTTGATTACATGTTCCTATCCTTAATAAAAAGCAACAGAATGTTCAGGGGTGCACATACCGTATATACTCGAGTATAAGCCGATCCAAATATAAACAGAGGTACTAAATTTTATCTACAAAAACGGAAAAAACTTGGAGGCATTGCGTGTCTGGGCGGCCGCAGCTAAATGTTAGATGTATATAATTTATGTCACTAGGATAACTGCAGGGAAATATGAAAGGTTGCAGTTAGGGGTGTGAAATTGGAATTAGTAATTAATAATCAAAAAAATATTGGACTTCTTAGGGTGTTAGAGATCTGGGGGTTGAAAGTCAGAGTAGGCATATGTAAGAGTAAAAGCTGACAAGAGAAAAGCACTGTGTGACAGCTGGAATATGACTATGAAAGACTGACATTTGGACTGCAGATAGTCTCAGTGGTTAGATCTGGGGGCTCAATTCTGTTGTTCTGTGAGAGTTACATGTGACCCAAAGCCAGCTGGTGACCTGTGGATGGAGACAACTATTCGGAGGATCAATCAGGAACAGGGGAGGTCCACCTGCAGCAGAATCTACCATGCAGGAGGCTGACGCAGAGGACAGTGAGTGGGACAGTGAGGAAGACATGTGCATATACATATGGGGTGAGTACCAAACACCATCATCTCCTGGTACTCATTTGAGGAGCTCACTAAAAAAGTTATGTGCACACCCGATAATGGTACAATGGACAATGATAACAAGATAAACGACTCCCTGTAGCCGTCTGCACAACAGTGCAGGCGATTACAGGGCGTCCAATTAAGGACCCCATAGAGGTCCTTTGGCACAGAAGCCGGAAAACCGACCGACGGACGCCTAATGTGGCGTCCGCCGGTCGGCCATGCAAAACGGTCATTTACCTGGCAGTAAAAAACCACCAGTGTAAACTTAGCCTAACACACATTATTCAATAGTTTTCAATCAAATTGGGATAATATTTAACTCCATTGCTTTTTTTACAGCACATCAACAATGCCGGGGTGGAGTGTGTGAGTGTGTGTGTTTCTGTGTGTGTGTGTGTGGGGGGGGGGGGGGGGGGGGGGGGGGGGGGGTATACCACAGAGTCTGGCTGCTGCACTCATACATACGCAATGGCTTCCAATTGTTTTTCCTGGCTGTCAGTCAAAAACTGTAGGGATTGGATTACACAATGCATCCTAATGGATAGGCTACTAATTCCACGACAGTATGTCTGCTGTAAAGGAGTGAATATCTACCTCGGCCAGTATTGTTAACAATTTAGCACACCAGCCACCACCCCTTACAAGAAGAACGCTGTATTTCTCTTGCCAGGTCAAGGGTTCATGGTGGTGGTTAGGTGCCAGGACTCCCAAATAAATCCCTAATCTTTTGATTTCAAACATCCAGATCAGAATGTTATTGCAGGTATATTGTACACCTTTCTTATTTTAGTCCTGAGATTATAGCTCTACATTATACAATAAAAACTGCAGACTAACTAAACAGAGTGGGTTTGCATTTTGTACATGAATAGGGCAGATTGCTCTAGTACAGTGGTGGGCAACTGAGTTGATACTGAGGGCCACAAGTGGCGGCCCCCGGCATCACTAAAGGGCCACATATAACATCGATCCAGACCCTCCCCTCATCAACCTATCTCGGCAGGCGGTGGAGCAGATCCCGACAGGCAGTCAAAACCCGACAGCCCCCCTCCTCCTGCCCCTAGGTGCAGAGTTCATATGTAGACCTGGTTTCCCTGATCAACATTGACAATTTTGCTGATGTAGGACCGCCGAAGTAGATTAGGAAAGCTGGGTCAGCGTATGACCACTTCACAGGTGAGTTGCTATGCCCTATGCATTAACAGTTCGGTTTTGGGGGCCTCATGTGGAGGTCCAAGGGGGGCCGCGAAACAACGCCCAAAGGGCCGCATGCGGCCCCCGGGATTCAGGTTGGGCACCTAGGCTCTAGTATATAATTCTCTGTATCATATTATGAAAGCTTTGTTTTAAAACTACTGCAGGACAAGTTAAACAGCCTCATTCTCTAATTTGTAAAGTAGGGAAGGCAGTAGTAAGTGACCAACAGTCAAAAAAAAAAATCAAGTAGGTCTTGTATAAAGCCCAGCCAAGAATTTCAGAATTTGCAGCTACTTTCCAGTGTAGTGATCGGACAGGTTGGAAAGTTTCAGTTGCCCGTACACGTATTCGACAGGTTTTCTTGGCATTTCAATAGATTTGTATCCGATGGCACTATGGAGCATGCACACAGAGCTAGGGAAAGGAATTGATCGGTTGTGAATCGATCAAATAATGTTTTCCAAAACCAAATTAAAAATCGAGCCATGTATGTGGTAAACACAAACATATGCTCAGTTTGAATGAGCCAGGTGTGTAACAGGCTTACATTACAGTAGGTTCCTAAGGCTACATTTACACTTTCGTTTAAATTACCAAGCTGCTGCAAACGGAGAGCAGCCCAGGAAAGGACCGTGACCAGAGGCGTCCACCAGATGGTTTTCGGTCTTTTCGCCCGATAGACCTGTAACAGGGTCGTTCTCTTAACTTGCACAAGTTTGTAGCCACTCGCAGACAAGAGTGCACAGTCGTTTCTCCTGGACACTCCTGTCTGCGAGCACCTGCAAACTTGTGCAGACAATTGGGGGTTGTTAAGATAACAACCCTGTGAAAAAAGGCTGAAAAACTGACAGCCGTACGCCTCTTGTCACATTCGCCAGTCAGTTGCCCTAATAAGTTGTTTACTGGCCGGATAGCCATACACGCCTCGATTCTCCCTCGATAAGGGAGGGACAGACTGCAGCGTGATGACGTCGTTCCGCTGCAGCCTTTGTGGGCCAGCCTTCCCACTCAAAGTAGTGGGATTGGCAGTAATTTACTGGCATGTCAGACAACCGCCCATGTAACGAGTCCTAACATTTGTGGGTGATACATCTAAGATTAGTAATCTAACAGCTACTTCAGTTTATGAACCATTCCCTATTAGGAAACAAATGGAAAACTATATGGAATGTATGGAAATAAAAAGATACAATATATGTGCTCTGAAAAAGATTCAAGTTGACCATTTTGACAGCAATTAATTTCAGAATGACTAGGATGACTCAGACACATATGCGACAGTATGAACATTCTGCTATTAATGTTAGAACATTATGACAAGACCCTAGGCGCTGGAATATTGGAACACAGTCTCTCACAAAAGGTGTAATTTTAAGCATACACAGACTAATAAGCAAAGTGCATTTTTATCACAAAATGTTCCATTATAATGAGTACATAGGCAAGTCTTGAAGCCAGAGTCCATTTGCTGAGGATCTTACATTAATGAACTCTTGATTAGGGTTGTTTGTAATCATTTATTCATAATTTAGCCTCTGGGGAGTTCAGTGTCTCCTAATCAGTTTAAAACCATCTGTTGGCTGTGCTAAACGTAGTAACAAAAAGAGAAATAAAAGAATAGATGGTTCGTGGTCAAGAAATCAAGATCTGCGATTCCATGCAGCTGATATTCTAGTAAATAAAATGTAACCATAGTCCAAAGTATAGATCTGTATTTTACATAAAAATTTGAATATTTTAATGTTCTAAAAATGTCCCCCTGTTGTACAAGGCTTATTGAATCTATCTTGATATGGAACTCATGTACTCTTCTGATTTGGACTCGCTACTAACAGGCTGACCACACAAAGCTGCTTTCCCCTAATTTCCCCTAACCTCATTCCACCGTTGGTTTTGCAATCTAATAGACCCAAAAGACAAATGAAGGAGAGAGATCCCAGGCTTACGAAACCATCTAAAGCCATAAAAAAATTAGAGTAGAGTTCACATACATTTTTAGCTGTGTACGTAGATGTTTACCAAAGTAAGCTGCCACTCGTAACCCATCCCATTAATCCTAAAGAAAATTACAGCATCTACAACCAGGAAGTGATCTCATCAGGAAGAGATGTTATCTTGGTAACCACACGGCGGAAGAGATCTTCAAGATGGCATTGAAGGAGTTCACATCTAGATTTTCTGTTCAAACAATTTAAAAAGATAAATTTTTTGGGGGGGTCAGGGAAATTGGTGATTGATTTTATGTTTGCCAACTGTAGCAACACATATTTGTTCAACTTTTTTAGGATCGACTGAAAGTGTAATCAATTTCAACACAACCAATAAAAAATTTACCAGCATTTCCAATCAATTTTAAATCAATTTTCCCAATTTTAATTGTTTTAGGTTGATCTAACCATGTGGGCTGCCATAGATTTTCAATCAATTAACCGAAAAATGTATTGAATTGAGTTGGAGGAAAAATCTAGACGTGTATGGGGGCCTTTAGCCTGCACTGTACCTCCTTTAATGTGGGTATTTCATCATTCCTTGTCCTTGTTCTGACTTAGGTGCTCTGCAGCTAAATGCAAACTTTGTACATATTTGCCATTTAACTGCATAATACATGTCATGTTAAAAATATAAGTAGTAAAGATTACAATGAAACTGTTTGAAATAGCACAAACCCAAAAAAAAGAAAAACCATAGATTTTATTTTTAGAATACCAGGGGAAGCAGCCAAATATTTCTTGTGCTGGGAGGCCTCAGAACAATAAGTACCCAGTCTTTGCTGTAACAGAAGCAGGATTGTTCCTTTGACAGGTATTGCTTTGGCACTCGTACGTGGCATCAGAATACAGCTTGTCAATATTTTATTGGACTGTAGAAGAAAAGTACACAGTCCGCAATTTTAAAACTCAACAAGAAAACTAGAGATATAGCTTAAATATAGATCACTTTGTGATAAAATTTAAAATACGAATTCCGTGAAAGTAAAAAAAAAAAAAAAAATAGCTCTGCTGTTGATTTATACTAGATTACCAACAGGAGAGCCTTTCCCTTTTTTTAAAAAAGGTATTAGCATGCCATTCCAGAGGTCTGCCACATGACTGACACTGGATAACCTACACCATCAAATTCCTAGCAACTCAAAATGGAAAGCATATGAATGGAAGCAGACTATTCATGGTCAAGAGCGTTTCCCTTACAAACACAGTAAAGCAGCACTGACATTATTCATGTTTCAAGTGTAGCATTCAATACTTTGTGGCTCTGAATTGTGAAGGCTAAAATGGTATTGAAATATAAAATACAAGTAGGCATTGCTATTGCAGCATCTAATACAAATGTAGAACCGCATTATGCACACAAAGAAAAGAAAAGCCTTAGAAAAATAAGGTCTAGGTCTATGGACTATAATCAATAAATGTACAAGTTAGAATCTTCCATTGGAGTTGAAGTCTAAATATACAATGGCAAACTATGCAATCACATTCTAAAGTAAAAGTGTAGGGTAAAGAATTAGAACCTGAGCAAATAGATTGGCCGGCTCAGTTGTTAGTTGTCTTCTTGATACTGTACCTGTAATGCACCTTTTACACAGACATAAAAAGAGGCCATTCCATTTAAATTCAAAGGTTGCCCATTTCTCACAATCTCCCATGTTTGCTTATGCAATAGTTTAGTTTAATGTTTAAAGCAATTTGTATTTACAAGATGGGGAGCCAAGAGTAAAGGGGGCCTTCAACTTTTATCCAAGCTTCTAGATTGCCTCATGTTCCTTAATTAAACAGACCTAATTTTGATGAATGAGGTGATTACTCAGTTCAACTAGGGGTTTAGGGCTGTCAAAACATGTTTATTTGCCTCATAGGAACATGCTCCTCATACTGAATTTCAAAAGGTCAATGATATTTAGATCTGTGCACTGGTTGAGTACTGGTAAATGCTCACTAGTAAATCACGGTTGATGTCCGTTGCTTTGCATGGAGAGCATGGGTCCCCATGCAAAGCATCGTAGGAGCTGAAGAACACACAAGTGCTGCATCTTCAGCTACTTCGATTTTTGTTGTAAATGTTGTTCAAAAGGTATACAATTACCAGTCCAGGAGCTGGTAATGCAACCTTATAAGTAATACAGCTGTATCCCATAGACTCAGCCTGCCGGCGGATGGTCTGTTTACACATCCGCCGGTGTACAGGCTGAACGTACTCGACTACGTTCAGCCTGACACCGGCGGATCGGGTCGGCGCAATGAAGACAGACCCGTCCGCCGAGCAGGTAAGTCTATCTGCTACGTCGGGGACCCCCGCTAAGCGTGTACGCTTAGCGGAGGGCTCCCGACGTAATGGAAACAAGCCCTCAGATTCCGCTGGTATTATTATTATCCATTTCAAAACAAACAAAGGTCAAAAAGAATTCTGCAATTATTGTTTAATAATTGATTACAAGATTTGAAATGTACTAAAACATTTCATTTAGATGGCTATATATTTCCTGGTCTACAAGTTTAAGTACACCAATCAATTCAGAGTAAACCAGAAAACAAAGCAGGCCTTAGGCAAGCTAGGTCTATTTTGAATTAACACACAAATGTAATAGTATGTACCCAGCAAAAAGTTTTTTTTCTGCATAGCTTTCCATCACTACCTCACTATTATTGGCGAGGGGCATATGTCAATCACAACACATTCTTCTTCCAACAACGTACCATGACATAGCTAACAGAAGGATCCCCCCCCCATAGAAGTACTTGTCGGCTTCAGGTTAATATACAATCACTGTCAACAGTGAAACCCAGCAACAGATCTGCTGCTTGGAAAATATTTATTGCATTAGCCTGAGCAGATGGCTCCTGCTGGTACAAAGAGAAACAGTGGCGGAACACAGAGAACAGGAATCAATCACAAGCACCTTGCAGCTAAAGCAACCCAAAGATTACAGCACAACATGACTATAAGAGGCATATTGATATTTAATAACAAAACGACTTGTAAGACACAGATCAGTACTTTATCAATTGCAGGTTTTTAACTAAAGAAATAGAAGCAGATCATTGCAAACACCCTTGTCAGCAAAAATAAGTGTAGGTTTGGCTTACTTTCATTTTTGCTTGATTAACCAAAACATTTTCCTGTTCCCAGGAATCACATCTGCCAGGCTTCCAGAAGTTAATTTAGTGCAATATTGTGAGTGGCTTCAATGGCACCATATAAGGGTCTTCAGTGGGAAGAGCATCTCTGTGTATTTGTATATACGGAGAGTGTTTATGTATTTTCCCAGCTTTAACTGCTCTGAGGGATGTTGGGCTCTTCTTTCGCTGTGATTCTGTGTCACAGAGAAGCAGGGGTGACATTTGGGTTTTGTTTATTATAGGCAAGTTGTTTTAGTATTTAGTTTTTTTTCCTATGTTGTGGGGTTAGGCTGCAAGGGACAAAAAGTACTAAATGTGTGTGTATGTCACACAAAAACACACACTACAAAATGCTTAAGGTCTATTCATATGACTAAGATGCACCACAAAATTTTGCAGAGAAAAAACACAGCCAATCGGATATAAAGTAAATATACAGCATGTTCTAGCAAAGTAGGCAGGGCTGGACCATGCAGTAATCATATCTCCTATCAAGCCAAAATGCCAGTACCAGGAGGCAAGGCTTTGTTCTACTCCCTGCAGCTAAACCAAAAGTCCAGTGCCAGGAGGGGGGTCTTTGCTCCAGCAGAGTGTGCAAAGCTGAAACTTTAACACGTGTCTCTACACCAGTGGTTCCCAAACTGGTGGGGAGGGACCCCCTGGGGGGCACGAAGGCATTCCAGTGGGGCGCAGGCCCTCATTCTTAACCTGTGTTTGAATAGGGAGGGGGGGGGGGGGGCTCAATAATGTTCCTAAATAGAAAAGGGGGGTCCTGCTAGCAAAGTTTGGGAACCACTGCTCTACACTAACTGTACCCATTCTCTCAATCCATTGAGCAATGTATTGCTCATGGGCAAGTTGTTAGTGCCCTAATGTAAAATGTGACTCTAAATATGTCAGTGTGTTCAGATAATGGGTACTGCTAGAAGAATGCATAATTCAAAATAATGTACATCATATTTGATACTCTAAATATGATACTGCATATAAAACTTTGTAGAAAACATAGGAGGGGATATTTGAACTGAGTAGAAATGACTCAGTTTGCCTCAACTTCCTAAATCTATGCCCAAAAAGAATCTTAAACCTATTATGCCGGATCAGCTGAAATGGGAAGACAGTACATATGTGCTCCTATTTACATTGAACAACCACCCCAACAAACAAATGTGCTATTATATTGAGCTGTAGCCACATTGTTTCAAACTTTAATAGGTGTCAAAGGCACTTCCTCACATTCCACTGTAAAGTGAATGTTATGTATAGGCCGTGATATTGGCCAGACACTTCAATCCTGATGTTAGACTAACAAAACAGCAGCGCTCAAATCCTTAAAATAAACTAGTCCTGACATACTACAGGGGTCTCTATTTCTAACAACCTTCTGCCGACCCACTTGTGGGCAGATAAAAACTTGCAACAAACTTATCTGCATAGTTTTCCTAGTTGGCAAATACACCAAGACATCTAGAAGAGAAACACAGATCAGTAGGAACATCTGACATTTGATGTTCACAAGATATAGGATGGTTTTGGTTTTCCAGTCACTGATGCTAATAACTTCCACTTTAGGTGCTACAGAAAACTGAGTGGACTATATTTCAGTGACAGAACTATGACTTCAGTACTTCACTATATATATATCATTAGGAATCATCATAACTGGTCAATGTGTACCTCTCTCTCTCTTCTGTGGCAGTCTCCATGTTTAAACTCTATAGATTAAGTAAAGATATATTTTTTTTTTACAGATTCCCAATAACAGGATGTTTGCTATCAAAGGACAAATTACATGAGGTAAGTTTAGGTGTGGTTTACACTGCACACTCCAAGCTTCTCACAATGTGAATTAGAAGTGGCATCAACTCCAATAGAGCTAACTTATTTAATGACTAAGGGTGTGCAACAAAGGAAACTTCCCTCCAAGTGATGCTGCTTGATCCTGCCAAAAGTTTTTTTTTATTATTAAATGGGGACATTTATACTTCATTGACGAGATTTCCTCCTCTTTTGTCCGGTTTGGTCTTTCTGGTAGATATTTAATAAAGTAAAT
>CM070036.1:80440254-80479074 GCA_036250615.1 Ptychadena robeensis | reverse complement strand
TCGAATTACATTGATTGTACAGTCAATTGAACCATGTGTGGCTAGCTTTAAATGCCTAAATGAAAATGCATGCACAACATTTTTTGTAGTAAGAGTTAATATAGCTGGTGTTGACTTCCTTGAGGTCATTAAGATTATTGCTAAAGCTAATTATACAGCATATCAATGCAAAACGGTTTGAAAAGCATCATTAAGTAAATCAATTAGCTAAATGGATTATAATGAAAAAAAGGCCAAAATAAGCATGTATTTTGAATTTTTTTACCGCAAGCTTTGAGTTTCGCTGGTTGTTTAGACAGGTTCCAAATCTAAGTGATTATTTGCATAAAAAGTTCAGATTTGAAAGTAGTTTAACTTGAAAACAATTAGTCATGCTGTAAGCTAAATGAAAGTGCTACTGCCATGAATGTGCGTAAAATGAATTTATAATGAGCACTTTCAACAATGAAACGCATTCAATTGCTGGCATGGTAACTGATGTTTTTTCCATTATTATTTTGGATATTGCAAATTCACATTGTAATAAAATGGCCTATGATGTTGGTCACAATTGTTAAGAACTTATAAAGAGTCTCAGATCAGTGTATTAGTTCATCTAAAAGGTGAGAATACTTGAGTCGATTTTTTTGATCAATAAATTCAAAAATATTGATTTTTAATAGTTGGAATGAAAATCTAACACCAAACAAAAGGTTTTGTTTGACCAATATTGAACAAAAGTAAACAATATCGACCAAAACATTTACCAAAAGCTGATCGGAGATGTTTGTAAATTTTCATCTATCTTGTAAAAAACAAATGTAAATCGAACGTATCATCATTGAATTTGATCATGTTTGTTCGATCTAATACATTTGAATGAAGCTATTTCTTGTTGAACAAAAAAGTGTGTGTACATTTGATATAGGCACAATCGATATTTGATCAAAATATCTAACATCCTGATTAACCATAATGCTAGCCATAAACGTTATAGATTTTTGCTCAATTGACAATAGATTTGATCAGGATTTTCAATATTTTAATATAAAATTGATTGTGCCTATATCTTATGTACACACTCTATTTTTGTTCGACCGAATGAAATATCGTTTGATTTTTGTAACAGGAAATAGCTTCATTCAAATGTATTAGAACAAACATAAAAGATCTAACGAAATTTGACATGTTCGATTTCGATTCAATGGTTACCAATTCGATAAAATTTAACAACATGTCCGATAACTTCAGATCTTTTTTTGTTCAATAACGATAACTTTTTATTAAACAAGTTTTTCGGTACTCAACTGAACGGAAAATCTTTAGTTCCCGCTCCATTGAACGAAAATATCGAACTGTGTGTGGCCACCTTAACACTGCCCTCTACATAGCATGACAGTGGGGCTGTTAAGTGATGCATACATTTCTCATCCATAGATAAGGTTTAGATAAGGGACAAGAATACAATACAATAACACAACATGTGTCACTGGCTGAATTAGAAGGTAAAATAAATGCCAGGAATACATGGCTCAATTTTCGAGCCGTTCGAGATTCCTCGGCAGCAGCATGATGAAGTGATCGTGCTGCTGCCAACCTGCCCCAATATCGGCTGCCATTGGGCAGCCTGGCCGAGGCTTTGGATGGTCATACCTCACATACAATGGGGGTTGGTAGTTTTCACAGACCATTTTATGGTTACCAAGAAACTTTCTCTTTTCTCTCTGTTTCGTGATTTTTTTTTTATTTAAAATTGATTTTTTTTTTAATAAAGTGTTTTTTGAGGAAAATATATTACCATCCCAAGGTTATTCCCATGAGTGAATGAAGATTGAATGAAATAAAGAGATTGTTTTTAATTGTAGGAAAAGGCGTATAGGTTGGTAATTTTTTTGGGTGAAAATACATTCCATTGAACTCCAGTTCTACAATGTCATGCGTCTCCTCCAGAGAGATTGTTGTAAGATTTTATAATCAATAAAATCAACTCTCAGATGTTATAGAGCCCACATCCCAAAAAACAATGAAAGAAAAAAAAAATAGTTGATGATGGCCTAAACACATCACCCCAAGATTTCCTCTTGAATAGACAAGGGCCGATGACGAGAGGGGGATGGGCCACCCAATATGTAAAAGCAACACATGTATGTATACACTGCTCTGCAAACCAAACAATGAAGAATGATGACCATCATATATCAATCGAAACCAATGCGCAATGCTGGGATACAGGGAGTGCAGAGATTCTGAGGCAGCAGAATTATTAGGCAAACGTGGTATTTTGAGAAATATAATTTTATTATTATGAAAACCACCATGTTCTAAATGAACCCAAAAACCCATATCAAAGCTGAATATTTTTGGAAAACAGTTAGGGTGTTTTTTAGTTTTAGACTATTTATTTAGGGGGATATCTGTCGTGTGCAGGTGGGTGACTATTATGTGCATAATTATTAGGCCAACTTAACAAAAAACCAATTTAACCCATTCACTTATTTATTTTTACCAGTAAACCAATAAAAACATTCCAACATCACAACAAATATACATTTCTGAATCAAAAACAAATCAGAAGACACAATATAGCCCACCACCTTCTTGCTAAGGACACTCCAAAAGCCTGCCATCAGGATTCTGTCAGGTTTTGAAGTGCAACCAATCAACATATGCGTGCAGCCACAACCACAGCTCACAGACACAGCTCAGAGAGGTGTACCACTGTTTTCCCTCCTTGTAAATAACACATTTGAGAATGGACAAGGTCTCAATGGGGTTCACCGAATCAGGTGAACAAAGGACGGCCATGTAGTTTTTCTTCTTTTATAACCTTTTATGCCACCACGCTGTGGAGTACTTGGACGCGTTGATGGAGCATGTCCGCCATGAAAATCAGTTTTTCTTGAAGGATGCAGACTTCATCCTGTGTACCACTGCTTGAAGAAAGGGTGAATTCCAGAAAACTGGCAGTAGGATCTGGGAGTTGAGCTTGACTCCCTCCTCAAACCCAAAAAAGGCCCCAAGCTCACTTTGATGATACCGGGCCAAACCAGTACTAACCACCTCCACCTGCTGGCGCCGCGGCTGAGCTCGGACTGGAAGCTCCTCTGCCCTTTTACCAATCCAGGCCACGTGCCCATCTATGGGCCCATCAAGACTCACTCTCATTTCATCAGTCCATAAACACACCTTAGAAAAATCACTTGAGATATTTCTGGCCCCAGTTCTTGCGACGCGTTTCAGTGCCTGTTGTTGTTCAGGTGGTGGTCGTCTTCAGCCTTTCTTACCTTGGCCATGTCTGTATGGCACACCTTGGCTTTTGGGCACTCCAGTGATGTTGTTGCAGTCTCCGAAATATGGCAAACTGGTGGCAAGTGCGCATCATTGGCAAGCTGCACGCTTGGACTTTTCTCAGGTTCAGGCGCAGTTATTTTGCCGCCTGTTGTTCCACACGCTTCTTGCGACCCTGTTGATATTTTGAATGGAAACGCCACATGATGTTCGATGATCACGCTTCAGAAGCTTGCAATTTTAAGGTGCTGCATCCCTCTGCAAGATTATCTCCACTATTTTGACCTTTTCTAAGCCGTCAAGTCCTTCTTTTGACCCATTTTGCAAAGGACGAAAGGAAGAAGGAATATAGGGTGTGATTAGACCACACCCCTTTCTCATTACCGGAATGCACATCACTAATATGCTTAATTGGTAGTAGGCTTTCGAGCCTATACAGCTTGGAGTAAGACAACCATGCTAAGAGGATGATGTGGTCAAAATATCATTTGCCTAATAATTCGCACTCCCTGTACACATCTGTACAACTGCTTAGACAATTGTCCAAATGGCGCAAATTTCACCCCAACGCACGTTTCGTTGAAGACTTCTTCAGGGAGTAAGATATGTAATTTCATCAGCCAAATCTACATAAAACAGCCAACACAAGGGGATCAATCATATTGAATAACCAAATCGACATAAAAGTGGACACAGACCCTCAGGGGTTACTCACATCCATAGATCAATATAGGGGGAAAGACATGATTTCTCAAGATGGTGTCCCCACCACGTTGACACCAGTGGGGAACGGAGAGACAGACAGACAGACACATTAATGCCGTGGTGATCTGCGTACAACAAGACCGATTTTTAATACACTTACTTTGGTAAACCTAATCAGTTGATGGTTTGGGTCGGTCTTTTGGTACGCAGATCACCAGTGGGGACGCCATCTTCTGAAATCATGTCTTTCCCCCTATATTGATCTATGGACGTGAGTAACCCCTCAGGGTCTGTGTCCACTTTTATGTCGATTTGGTTATTCAATATGACCGATACCCTTGTGTAGGCTGTTTATGTTATGTAATTCCATAGGCCAAATCTACAAACCGTACCCCCTGAAGAAGTCTTCAACGAAACGTGCATTGGGGTGAAATTGCGCCATTTGGACTATTTTAATTGTCCAAGCACGTGTACAGATGTGTACATCCACAACATTGTGCATTGTTTTTGATTCATATGATAGTCATTACTTCATTTTTTGCACTGTGTATAATAAACGTATTGCTTTTGTGTCCCCTCACCCATGTCTATTCAAGGGGAAATGTGGGTGATGTGCTTATGCCATCATCCACTTCTGTCTGTTTCTGTAAGATTATTGGGCAGTTTCTCTGCCTACAAGATATCACAGATGCTTGGTTTACTTTTGCAGTTCTCAAAACTAAGTGCAACAGAAAAGTTGTCCAAATATGAATGATTAACCTAAACTGGGGATAAAAAAACTAATATGAAAAGTTGTTATTCTAAAAATCTTCACCTACTTGCATTTTAAACTTATACCAGCAAGAATGATTGATTTAAATCAGTTTGATTTAAATTAAGCCTTACTGACTAGTGATTTAAATCGGTTTAATTTAAATCAAATCCACCCTGATTAAAACACAAAAAAGTCAGGAGTACATTCATTACCAGAACATGAAGATGTCAAAGCTCTAAAATCCAACCACAGGGTTGTTGGTCAAAGCACAGTGCATACACAAACACACTGAGCACTGTTACCAGTAAAACCAACAAGGGTATGTTGCTTGTTTATTAAGCACACAAACTGCACAAATCAATATGTACACACAAGCATCCTCATACATAGAAAAAGAAGAGAGTGATACTCTTATAAATTTAAAGCTCATTTGAAACTCAGTCTTCAGTCTGTTTCAATTTTACTGCATCCTCTATTTGAATGAATGGTGCTTTATGCAAACATGCGGTTTAAGCCTCACAACAGCTTACTATATCTAAAACAGATCCTGTCCTCTAACGTATGTACAAATCTACGAAGCACACAAGAACACATAGCATTATTAAATCAGGTTATCAAAATGCAGACAAGTTAAAATGTTGGGTCAACTACTGAATGGACTTCTAGAGGTTTTGTATAAATTTAATCAAGCACGGTACAAGGCTATTTTGTGTTCAAGTATGCAGACAACGTTCTTGCTTAAAAGAAAGCAGGGGTGCCAAGAGATTCTTTACTCAAAGCTACTGGTAGGTCCATACCTACTTTTCCATTCAGTACTTCTAACAGCTCAACAAGTTGTGTAAAGCACTGAATGGTTAATTTGGTTATTGTGAAATAAATTTGCTAGCGCTTTGGTATATTGATGTGCTGGTGTTTTTTTTTTTTTTCCATTTAACCATTAAGAAGCAATGTGTATGGGTTTAGATTCTGCATTTATTTTGTGTTTTAGAGGTTTTACCTAGATTTTCACAGAGTAACTGTGCAATTGTATGGTTTATTTTCTTTAAAGCCACATTTGTTTGTCCATTTTTTTTCCAGGTTGTCCAGGTATTTTTTTTTTTTTACAGATCTTTCCAATAATGGGGGGTTTGCTAGCGAGGGACAGTTGTACATCAGGTGAGTTTAGGTGTGTTTGAAGCATATTTACCTTAGTTTATTATCAGTTTTTCATGGTGATGATCAATCAGATGATAAACAGAGGGGTCAAAATAGCAGGCATGTAGCAAATACTTAAGAAAGGTACTATTGAAACTCACAGTAAAAAATTCTTATTTATGAGGAAATTACATTTAAAATTGCTTTTTTTTCCCCAAAATAGTTCATGCTTGCCATTGACAAAATGTATCACATTAAGAACAAGAACCAACTTGTAGGTTTCATCTATTATTAAAAATACATTTCAAATTTTTGTCTTACAGGAACGGTTTACAGCTTTCAAAAAGTCAGCAGAAAACTCAATTAAAGGTCTGCAAAATATTCAGCGCTCATTACACAAACTACATCACATAAAACACACAGCACAGATCAATTAGATTAGATGTCCACAGTCAGCACAAAATAATTATTTATCATCTTCATTAAAGCACTTGTGAATTTTTCATTTTGCAAATGACATCTGCTGTACATTAGTGTCTGCCACAGATACAATAAGCAATTTGAACCTGAATGCAGGAAAAATGGCTTTGGATACTTGGATGGCAAATAAGTTTAACTAAACCTTTCAGTTTAAAGGAAACCTGTGCCAAGATAAAACATGGAGACTGTAATTGTCTGCTTCCTCTAAAATTCCTAGCTGCTTGACCTTTACCCCTAGCTTTAATATTTGCTTGCTGCAGAAATACAGTATGTAAAATACTCTTTATACAATATATTTTATATAGAAAAAATGACATAGTATTCAGGCCATTGAGTCAGCTTGATCAGGCAAGGGAAAGAGATCATTCGGTACTTGAAAAAAAGTAACAAAAAAAAGCTATCCATGCAAATAGAAATAGAAAAATGTGGTGATCATTCCTTATTTAAAATAACAAAAACAGTATTAATACTGAACCAATGTACCATGGTCCATTAATTGTAGATATTTGGTACATTTGTAATTAATGGTACATAGACAGTACTAGTACCTTCAGTAGGTAGTTAACTGTATCGTGGCTATGCTTATCTTATTCTTACACAAAGCAGATAAGTTAGTGATTCCAAGTCAAGTAACAAGCAGGCAAAATCAAGAATCGAGAAATATCTAAAAGCAGGGTACAGACGGCTCGATATTCGAGCTGTCCGATGTACCCTGCAGCAGCGTGATGACGACATCACGCTGCTGTCAGATATCGGAGAGCCGGGGGGAAAAAAGAACTGTCTCTCCCCAGCTGGAGAGCCAGGCAAAGCATCGGACATCGCCGTATTAACGGTCATGTCCGATAAGGCTGTTTTCAAGCGGGATTGATTTGTCCCACTCGAAAACAGCACAAGGGGCAGATTATATGGGTCAGATAGAGGGCCGTGGGTGCGCACGGCGCTAGAAACGGCCATCGATTTTAATCATATCTCCACATCTGTACCCTGCTTAAATCTAAAGCCCCACATACACCTTTAGTTCACTTCGTACTAATTCCATTAGATTTACCAACAACTATGTAGTGCCAGGTCCTCCCTGATAGAATACATAGTGATTGGAAGGTATATATCACTGCTATGTAGTGCCAGGTCCTCCCTGATAGAATACATAGTGATTGGAAGGTTTAGAAAGGTCATCATACTACATGGTTTTGGAAGAATAATAGTTGATAGTACAGAAATTGTATGGTAAGATTGTAAGGTGTATGGGGTCCTTAAGTACTTGACAGAATAGCAACAGGTTAGAACTTTTTAAATAACTGATCCATCACCACTGTGGAAATGTTGTAAATTTAGTAACCATTGTACCCATGGCTTAACAAATGGGTCTCCTTAAGAGGTACATAGCAACATGATTAAAAAGTGTGGTCTTTATATGCATTTGATTGAAAAACAACAAATGCATGCATTGTTGGTGGTCTGAGGACACACATGTGACTGAACTGTGGCGGTCTATAGACAGCTATTTTATCCCATTGATGGATGAGGTTAGTGTATTTACAATGCATTCTGGATACAATTAGACTTTTTGGGCAATTTAAGATGGATGGTCTTATCATTTCTTATATAATATTATATATTTTACTAAAATACCTGGATTGTCAGTACCAATGGGACAAACCAACAATCCATATGAATTATCAGAACCAACAAATTCTTTTAGGGCATATACAGGTACAATATTTTATGTACTGTGTAAGACATTAAGTTTGTTAAACATTTGCTCTTATGTTTGCAGGTCTAAAAAAAACACAATTTAGGAGCAAAATTAATAAAGGCAATTAAAAATTTTAGATTTTATTTATAGATGACTAGATCAGTTTCAGTATAATACCGAAAACACATTTATAATGTATAAATTATTTGTAAGATGTCTTCTAAAATGTGAAGTTGTAATCAGGCTATTCTAGTAAACAAATATTAATCCTGCTCATTGAGTCTACATCCTCTAAAAACTATGAAGTTATGGATCCAGCAGCAATCAAGTCAATGATCAAGGATACGCAGAGACATAAAAGTCATAGTGAATTGAGAGCTCCTAATTGGCACATCCGTCTGCAAGGATGTCACATATTATATAGATGGTTTAGACATAAGGAAGCTTAACAGACAAGCAAAGACAGCCACATTGACAGCCGCAGATAATTAAATTGCTGTAAAACTAGCGATTCCCATAGGCATGACCACTTTAAACATGACTATACACGGTTCGATCGACTTAAAACTATCAAAGTTTACATCGATCGAACTTAAATCAGCGAACATCGTTTGATAACTATCAAAACATCGATCGAAAAGTGGACAGGTTGGAGATTTTTCATCGATCGTACAATCAAACTAAAATCGTAGCATTCTGTTTGTTGGTCGGGTTGATTGTATTTGATGAACACATTTATATATGACAGTTTACATTAGGTAAAGATCACTCAAATAGTCCTTATTACCAATTTCACCAGAATAACTACAAATATTGTTTTGATGATAACCATCTAATAGGAGCTTCTTTCCATACATAGCATCAAGCTTCATTCAAATGAACAGGAGAGGAAATTCCACTTAGGACTCATTCACACTTTAAGAAATAGAAATAGAAAACCTTTTCCACCATTAACATTCACACCATTATCACTGTTGTGCGTATTTAAGTAAAATAAAGTGTACCATGCATTAGCACTATCCAGTACACAAAACAACATGCATAGTGTGATTGAGCCCAATGAGCTCAATTCACAAGGGCAGTTGGGAATGAGAGGTTTATGGCTTCTAGCCACCCAGGAACCCCAACCGCCTTCCTGTGTCACATTCAGCTGCAAAAAAAAAAAAAAAAATACTATGTAAATCTTCCACTACATATTCAGAATGAGAAGAGGAGCCTTCTTAAGCTAGCCATACACAGTCGGATTCCATGGCCGATCGATCACCTATCCGATCGATTCCGGCGATCTCAGCGGGAATCGGAGGTCGATCAGACAAGGTGGGCTTCACGCGATTCCGGGACGATCGTTTCGCGTGCACGCGCCAGGAATCAATCGTCCTGGAATCCGATGGGAAACGGACCCGTGTATAGGGGCCTTTATACAGTTCATGATTCCTGCTGGAGTTATTTTCACTTCCCTTTAGTACTCTCATTCAACATGCACAAGTGGAAAATAATTTCATTGCAAATGAGATTTATTTAAAACACAGTAGAATAGATTTTTTAAGCACTTGTACTTTGCACAGGACCTGTTCAGCAGTTTAGACAAGACATACAATAATGACAAATCAATGTCGATTTTGGCAGCGAAAGGAGTTCAGCCATAGCTTTGTTCATGAGATTATCTAGTGCTCCCAAAATGCTTTTCATCAGTCATCCTAAAAGGAAGAATTTGTGAAAAACTAAGCTCTAAAAGCTAACCATTCAACAGGGCTGATAAGCTTCATTCTTTAACCATATTGCATGCACCACAGTTTAAATGCAAAGTGAATTGGCATGTTCAGACTTCCTGGAAGCAATCTAAGTGCATATAGCATAACCAATCATCATGGAATGAGTCACTGCCTAAAAGCCCTCAAGTGGGGAAAAAAAGACACTTTCATAATCCTAATGCACTGTAAATATGTGGACATAATCAGACATTCTGTGGTCTGTTTATGTCAATTATGATCTTATCACAAAAAGCATCTTTTCATCAACAGATTTTGCAATGCTTGTTCTGCATTCACCCTAGAAAATTGTATGGTAGGAAGATATCGCACAACCTTTTATGAGCCCAACATAATGATACCAGTTGTGGTCCCCAAACAAAGAAGGAGCGGTATACCGACATATCCGGCAATCCTTGCCCTCCATCTTCCCACCAAATAAAGGCCCTTCCTGGAGTGTTGGATGCCTGTGCACCCATAGTTTTATATTTTTGTATTTTATCCTAGAAACCAGGACGTTGAAATTATCTTGACTTTTTAACTCTACTGCCACTTTGGGTTGCTATGCACCTCATGAGGTTTGCCAGAAATTACAGATAATTTATACCACCTCTTCCCCATAGACCTTATATTAATGAAAACGATTTCTTAAGGTACCCATACACGTTGCGATTTTTCAGGGACCGATGCGATATTCGATTTTGACGCCCGATTTTTGAGTGCTATTTTTAAAAGTCAGTCGGATGCCCGATTTTTCGCCCGATTATTCGGCCGATTATTCAACCGATCGACTGGTTGGATTGGGAATCTTTTAAGAGTGGACGACCTTCCAAAAATTACAGGCATCCTCATTCTGGACCCGACCGACTTTTCGGCCGATTTTTCTAAAAACACCATCGGTCGGACTACATTTGCATGTTAGGAATCCCGAACGATCGACCTACCCGACCGTCCGGATCGGTCGGAAGGGCTAAAATCGCACGAAAAACGCAACGTGTATGGGTACCTTTAATCAATAATCTTTACTTCATACTTAAACTTTTACAGCATAATGTAATCCCATTAGCCCTATTACACAGCAATCTCCTAAAGCAATCCAAACATTAAAGCATAAAGCTTAAGCATAATTATACAAAAAAAATTTAATTGAAATTTGATTGTGTATCTAATAATTGGAAGATTACCCCAGTCAGAGGCGTTTTAATGTGGGAGGAATTAATTGCAACTTTTCATGTCAGATGAACAAGATGTCTACCTAGTTTTAGGTGGTAAGTGAAGATCATTAGTGACCGAGGTAACTATATTATTCTCCGTGTAAATGTATTGGGAGAATTATCGGTTATCTGGTTCTTTTCATTTGCCTATGTTTGTTGCCCATCTTAACCTTTATAGTCCTGATTTGACCCAAAAGCCTGCAGCCCTTACTTTTGACCATTTATCAACAATGCTTTGTTTACATTTACTACTCTATTTATAGGTTTGTAACCTGATACCGACAGAGCAAACAAGAGGCAGATATATGGTAGGTTAATATAGCATCACTGCATTTTTGCCTTTAAGGCCGACATAAATGTTACAATCTGACTTCATAAATCGTATTCTTACCAGCTTTGTAAATTATCCAGTCAATCTGCATCTAATTAGGGATTGTTGCTATATATAGAGGAAATTGTACATAAAGATCACAAGGTGTGAGGTTTAGGCTGGGCATACATGGCTCGATGAGTTTGGTCGAACAGGGTTCAAACATGTTGGAAAACCCTGTCCAATTCGGGTTCCTCTATCTGCAAGTCGAGCCGTGTGTGCCCGGTTTTAGGCTATATACACATATTTGATTGAGGTTACTGGAAACCATCTTTGGTGACCATAGGTAAAAATTAAGCCAATGAGCCCCAACATTTGTTATTGGGAATTTGGAAATATTGTACACCACAGCTGTTTGGATTGTTACACGAATACTCTTTTGCCTTTGGAGGGGCATTTCACACTAGCAATGCTGCAGTGCGTATTTTTTTCTGTGTTATAGGCAACACTATCGTGCCGGTTACCATTAATTCATTAATTTTTTAATTCTGCTGCATCCCCAAAAATGCACACTGCAGGCACAAAATTGTGCATTACCACAAAAATCAACAGTACAACAAGGTTCCTATGGAAACTTGTGTACCTAGTGTTACAGGAGCTATACTGCGGTACTGCAATGCAAACAGGGCTAGTCTGATTGGGCCCTACACAAAGCAAGTATGGTGCTCCCACTGTTGAGTGCCCTTTTAAAAAAATGTAACACTGGAAAATATATAGTATCTTTCTTTACTACCGAAAATCATTTCTCTTATGTTGTAAAGAGAAGAGAGGGAGGTGTTCTGTATTGCTCTTCTAAGGCAGCAAATCCTGCTCTGCCTTACATGCAGCATGGGGAGTTGGACATTATTACTACAAAAAAAAAAAAGCTACATTGAAATTCTAGCTAGCTGCAATATAAAATACATTTGTTTTTGGATTTAGAAACAAATAGGCACTTCTGCATATTCATTTCTTTTTAGCCAAGGGTAAAGACAACAGTTAAATTGTGGCGATTAAGTAAATATTTCTGTATGTTAACCTTTACTGGCGAAGCCAATGTATATAAACACAAGATATAGGACCAGAGGGAAAAAGCATGAAATATGTACAGTATATGTGGTCTTGTCACTTGAGATATCCTCATTAACAAGTGGCACAGCCACACAAATGTTGGAAAAACAGCAATCTGATCTACACTAGACCTTAATTAAATTGATGGGCCGGAATAGAGAGAACATGATGCCTTGACAAAGTACTTAAGAAGGCATTAGAATTTAATAATATCCCTCCATGTGACATGCAAGACGTATTATACATTTAAAGACCTAATAAATAAAAAAACCACAGTAACCCGGTTGGCAAAATATAAAGAATGTATATAAATTTTTTTTTTTTTTTTTAATTGCTTCATCTGTGAAAACATTTAAGAGTTTTCTAAAAGGTGGGCCTTTGCATATAGGTTTCCAGGAGGGTACTGTGCTCTGCCTTCTTTTGCATTGCATCAGTGACCTTCTCCTGCAAAAGGAGGTGCAGGAGGACAGCTAATGTATTTTCTTTTCCTGTTTGATTGCCTTAGCTGTGTGTTTGGAAACAATATCATGTTGCATGAAGCACCTTTCAAATGAGTTGGCATTCACTGGAATGTGAATGATGTTTCTTTTCACCTCAGAATTCATTGTGCTGCCATAAGCAGTTGCTTCATTAATGAACATAAGTGAGCCAATGCGGAGTCATAACACCCCCACCCTATACCAAGAGTTGGTATACTTTGGATCCTGGGCAGCTCCTTCATCTCCACACATACCGCTTTCCATCACTTTTATACAGGTTGATCTTGCTGAGGGCTATTCATGTAGTGGAGGTCTTCTTTGGCTTGCCAGTTCCTTTGTACCTCACCAGTGAATTCCTCCTCAATAATATTCCAGAGAGTTAAACCGGCCATACATGGCTCAATTCCTCAGCAATCCTTGTGCGCAGCTTGCGTACACAGGAATCGCCAAACCACCGCACAATGAGCATTAAAAGGTAATTGATTCGCAGCACCTTGGGAATACCTGGCCCATAATTTGAATAGGGAAACTCTGTCCTCATCCAAAGAAATTACGACATGTTGGATCTCTGTTCGATCCATTTTCCCTTAGAGTGGGACTCAAATGAAAAATCAAGCCGTGTATGGCCGGCTTTAATTTTAGTAATCCAAGGATTTGTATATGCGGGTTATCCCTAATGGCTTCCTTGACTTTCTGTGGCACATCATGTTGAGCAATGGTAACTATAGACTTCAAATGGTAGAAGCAAGCTTAGGTATATTATCCCTGCACTAATGAAGCAATGTGAAGCCAATATTCCCAAACAATATTACTACATTAAATGTGTGTGTGATGAGAACTTTGCCATTCTTTCTGCTATGTGTACTGATAAATTATATCCTGGATCGTAGCAGCGATGTCAACATGGGTCAAAGCTTCCCAATAATCGAGAACCCACGCCTCATAATCTTCTATTAGTCAAAATGACAGCACTGTGAATTTCAAACCACTCCTCAGCCTAACCTAGTGATGTAGAAAGAAGTGGTGGTATTAAACTGTCAACCTTACCTATAAATGAGCACACTGATATGTTTATAGAGGAGTATATTCTTGGTCTCAAAACAATCAAGCCTGTGTAAGATTAAGCATCAGCAATAAATATACAAGGTTTTTTTTAGGATAATTTTTTACATGACATCACATTTCATTATGCAATAGTTTAGAGACACAGTTGCTAGTTGTCCATCCAACCCTTGTGTGAAACCATTTCTTGAACCAGGGCTCAACAGGTTGTCCTAGGAGCATTTACAAGGAACAAGTATGACAGGTCTAAAGCCATCCCCACCAAGTGCAAAAGGTACTTTTGGTGTTCCTAAGTTGTATACAATGCACATGGATTTGAATCTTGGGGGAAACTCAAGACACTTACCTGTACCCACATTTTATATCTACTTATCCCACAAATATTGTTCAATTAGCCATGTACAGGACTGTAGTGACTATCAATGCAATGCACATTGGCTTTAATGGAAAATACAAATAGTGTAATGAATAACCAATGAGAATTAAGTACTGTCCCCTTTAAGTTTCTGCCCCAATATCCTGGGAGTTGAGAGTATAAAAATCAGGCTCCGCCTGTTGGGAGCCAGCTTAGAGGGGAATAACCTGAGATGGGGTAACTGAACTAGGGACCTGTAGCCAGGCCTTGTTCTCTCAACCCTTTATACCCGTGTGGGCGCAGCCCATGGGCCTTATAACATGCAGCTTCCTGGAAAGACCCAGTAACCATGCAGCAATGATCCAGCTGGATTTCAATATTCCAGAGGGATGCCATGGATCCCGCAAGATCACATGTGTGTACTCTATCAGTGCCCTGGTGCGAAGAGACTGCACTTACCCAGGCGCTACTGCCCCTTTCCCTAGTAGGAGGTGGATTTACTAGGTGGTGCTCATCTTTTCAGACACACTCTCTGGCCCATTGTATAAATTTATACCAGTTACTATACTGTTTGCAGCTTTGTACTGTGTTTGGGTCTCATCCTTTGTTAAAAGTAAAAGAAGAGTTATACACTTCATGCCTATCATATGGTATTACTAGAATGGATATTACAATATCTTTCCTACAACAAAGGCTCCTCAGCCTTTCCCTTCAACATTTCGGCTTTGTTATTGAATTAAAGGTTTGAAACCTCTTACAGGACTGAGGAACTGGCTCACATATGATACAATGTATATACCTGTGGAGGATGTAGCTAGTATTGACCAGAGAAATTCCCAAAACATGCATATATTAGGTTTACTGGGTCATTGATTATCCAAACATCAAAAGAATGGCCAGGCTTAGAACACTCACTTAACGATAACATGATCTGTCCTTTAGGTTCACTTGTGACCATTGAAATTTGCACAATAAGCAAATCATCTGGGGATAGCATACCATGCAAACACAGATACCCAGTAGGTTTTTGTTTTTTTATTTAGTAGTCTTTTCTATAAACCTTTGAAAGGGGTTCAGGTATAGACTGGGAGAAATATTTTAAGAAAAAAGGAAGACCACACGTCAAAGGGTTCACCTTAAATAGTTGAAGTAGTAATGGAAAGGACCCAGTGATGTTAGCCAGTGTCCCCATGATCAGAGATGGCGGCTTGAAGTGTAAGGAGAATGTCAAGCTTATTTTCTGAAAAACGTAAGGCAACGCATTGTTCCAAATCTGTAAAAGATCATTTCTTATTTTATGTCATGGGTTACTGTACCACACTGCCCTTTCACTATTTAATAGAGGATGTTCGAATGTGCTGAATTGTTTTCCATTTAATTCAAAAGAAAAAAATCTTAACCTTTGAAATGGATCCCTTTGTACAGAATTCCAGTCTGCAACATATTGGCATCATTGTGCATCTTAAAGCATTTCACTCCTATGCTATAAGGCCTAGTCTACATTGTGTGAAAATCCACAAGTTTTCCCCATGTCTAATGCAGGATACACATAGCAAACATGGCCCACTGCTTACAATGGGCTTCTCCCTACAGACATGTCATTGCCTGCGCCAAATTGCATCAATAACAACATGGGTGCTATTGACCATTTAAAAAAATGGATGCTGCAAATCAGTCATATAATCGTTTTTGCTTCGAGTTGCCCATAGGACTAAACTGGATGGGTTAAGGGCTGCATTACAGCACGCCTGTGTCCCCCACTAGGCACCATGGACACGTAACAATGAAGCGTTCATGACACCAAATGGAGACTAGGCCTAAAGCCGGCCATAGACTTTTAGTTCCTTTTTTGATTTGCCAGCAGATCAATGGCTGGGCATGCTGGGAATGGGCTGTGCAACCTTTGTGTGTCTGCATTTACTTTGGCGGATCCCAATCCAAAGTAATGTGATCGAGCAAAATATTATGTCCGTAAATTCTTAGATCGATTTCCCGGCAAATTAATAGGTTTTAAGCATTAGATTTGCGGCCACTTTTGAAATCGACCTGCAGCAAAACTATCTATGTCCAGCTTAAGCAATATTTTAACTAGCTGAAACACTTGAGGCTAACTTCTACATTTCCAGAGCATCACCTGTCTATGTTTACCATCGTGAATACATCTGTTCAAAAAACAGAAATTCAATTTAATATTATCTTGGTTATATGTACATGTATGAAGAAGTTTTTCTTTTAAAGAAACACATTGTTCTTTTAAAATTTTAACCAGAAATTGCACAGAATTACTGAATATAACCTTTTCCAGGCATACACTAGTTACCTAAAAAGATTTGTGTAAGATAAAGGTTGCTCTTGTCACAAGTTACACCGGTTTTATCCAGGGCCAAAACGTCAATGATGTAACATAAGGGAAAAAATCAAAAAGCCTACTAAATTGACCAATGCATTGTATGTGTCTAGGTAAGGTAACACAAATGTCACTTTATACTGTGTGATAACATGGTTATGTAATGTCAGAAAAGCCGCTTGTCATCTGCATCAGAAAACCATTAACAGAATGTCACACTGTAATCAAAGTGCCTGATCTCGATGGCAGGATCAGCATGTGCTCCATGATAAACTTATATGAGGGTAACTGAATGAATTTTTATATACATGAACGACAATAAAGATAATGCACAGAGTGAATTTTTATATATGCAAAACGACAATAAAGATAATGCACAAAGGATAACTGCTGTTGGGTCAGGTCACAGAACAACTGTTAGCCAACAGCAGTGCAAAGATACCCCAGCTGACCTATCTTTGGATGTCTATGAATTTTCCTGGACACTTTCTAATATTTACCAGAGAATAGCAGATAACATAATGGAGGGGTGAATCACACATTGTAACAGACAAAGAATAATATGCGTTCTATTTTTTAGAAAAAAAAAAAAACGCTAATGAAATTTCAATTGCAGTACAAAAGATAAAATAGTTTCCTGGGCCATAGCCCTTTTGCAGTTGTCATTAGCCTTGGCTCAGAAAACCATTAACATAATAATAGGGCTAAATAGGCATTTGATTTAGTTGATTATTACTTCAAGTAAAGATGTCAGCCACCTACTGGTTTTCTCATGTTGTGATGCATATAAATGAGCAATGCTTGAAAACTAGATGTTCAAACAGAGAGCACCAAAGCTTGTAGCCTGGAGGTATAGTGAGAGTATTCTGACAGAACAGGAATCTCAAACCACACTCTCCACATTTAGGAATTATTCATGCTCTTGTAAGTGCTAAGTGCAAACAACAAAATCAATTACCACTTCAACAATTAAGTAAATGGTTTATTTAATGACATAATAATCATTACAATCTAAAGGAGTAGGTCACTATGCACACAAGGCTGTATATACACCATTAAGATACACGCCAGATACATGCCAGCCAATACCTAGGGTTCATTTCTAGCTTTGTTTATCTCCTGGATATTTCAGGACATTTTTTTGGCTACATATATCAAAAGAATTGGATATCAAGAAAGGTCAGCAAGCTCTTTATATTTCAAGAAATGTAAAACCAGCTTCCTCGAGTTTATTGTAAGTGTAAATCCGTGGTTAACAAAACCATCCCTTCTGGGTGTTTAAGAAATGTAACCAGCTTTGTAGCACATTCCTATCATTTTTTTCAGAAGACTCTCCCAGACTAATTTCTGAAAGGGGGGATTTGGGTCAGTGTTAATTTAAGAAAGTAATTTCAGCAGTTCATCTATTGGCTGATACAGCAAATCTATTTGCCAATCACACAAGAAGGAATTACATATATCAGAGGGGGAAGGCATGGGGTCCATAAAGTGTCAGCTTGGTATTCTGGAAAAGAAAACCCAAAAGTATTATATATACTATATTAAGGTTTTGTCTTTTTAAGTTTAGCTTAGCTTTAAATATTGAAACACAGCATGTTTCCACAAAAAAAACAATGTTTTAGCGCCTCCTCTAGAAGATGGTAATCTTTGAGCTTCAGACGGTTATGCGTACATGTGGATCACCAGGACAGCTACTGTATTTATTTAATGGAGCAAGCTGTTACATTTGGGTAAAACACATAACTGGAAGTCAAGTGCTTTATGTGTATACACCACCATGTACACAATAATGAGCAGTCTACTTAACTTAGGAGATCTGATACCGAAGGAAACTAGAGTAGTCTGGAGTGGAAAACGGGTGGTTCAATGACCATCCATGTGAATCCAGTAGAAGACTTAATAAAGGTAAATGAAGAATAGACTCACAAAACACAAACCTCAACACATATGTAAATGTAAAAGAATGCATTTGGCTAAAAGGTACTATTGACATTATTCAGATTTACAGCTAGGTGTCTGGGGGCTGTAGATTTATATTACCAAGAGCAAGAGCTCCTTTGCCCAAGGAAAGCGAATCAATTTTTACAATTGACAGTTAAAGGGCTGCTGGCACAGGACGCCATTACCAATAGCTTGTACCCTCAATTACTATTGGAAATCATTTACTGCAACTCTTATTGCTATACCAAGATAGTCACATGAGGCTATATAACAAATCCATCTACCCCAGCACAAGAGATGGTTGAATTTTTCGACTTGCTAAATTTGTGAGCTGATGAAATGGAAAATATCTAGCACAATGCACCCAATTGTCTATTCTCGCTTTTATTCGCGCGATAAGGCAATTAATCATGGGACTGTTACTGGCTCTATGGTCAAAGTTTAAAAAATAACAACATAATAAAATAACATATAGACACTGAAGAAGATCAAAATCAAGGGAAAGTAATTGCCCCGGATTTAATGCAAAGGGTAACACATAATTACAGCATCAACAATCATGAACAACATAAGTGGAAATCCTATTACACTCTACGCGTTTCGTGGATTAAACCACTTCTTCAGGAGTATCAGGAATAGGATGGTTACACTATAATAAAAAGAGAAAAGCTGATGAAATGGCATCATCCCCAAAATTGCTGGAGATGTAGAGAAGGGATGTGGGAACATTTGAAAAATAAAAAGGTTTGCTCTAGCAAATGTAGTTTTTGCATAAATTAGGTTAAAAAACATTCAGATTTTCAAAATTTTTACATGACTTTGAACCTAATTTGTGCAAAAACTATTTGTGTTAGAGCCATAATTTTTTGTCGTATACCCGCAACCCATGTCTACCATCTCTACCCAGCACTAGTTAAGCCTTTTCAGAATGCAGTGTGTAAATATAGGTAAAATAAGGCAAATTAGTGTTACTGATGCGGATAAAGTTAGGCTGTCTTCACATTGTTTTGTGATCCGTTGGGACCCCTACATTAAGCGCAGTGCTTGGCGGGGGTCCCCACTAATCACATACACTGTACCTGCCCGGCAGATGTCTGAACAGAGCACTATGTTAACCCCTGCATTGGCGGATCAGCTCAGCATCGTGAGAACAGAGCATCTGCCGAGCAGGTAATGTGTATGTGATCCGCCCCCCACTTCCAAACACTGCACTTAAAGCAGTGGGCCCCAACGGATCACATAGCGCTATGGAAACATGCCCATACATTGGCCATTTATGCACCAACGACTTCAAGGCGTTAAGATAAAAAAAATTGCTTTCTCACATTTCCATTATTTCCTAGCTAGCTACCAGCTAGTAGGTAAATTGCTTGTTGGACTTCAGGGCACCACTCTTCAGGGCATGACAAGACGACTTTTGAACCATAAATATATTAGCCCTTTCTACTTGCAAAGGGAATTATAATTTTACAAAATACATCAGGAAAAAAAACAACTTGTATGAATTAAGAAACATCCAGAAGTTATAGCTGAAGTACTGTACGATTCTCAATGCTTCTTCAAAGAGAAACTAGGTAAAAGAGCTGGAGGCTAAGTAGAGAGTGTCTTTTTAAAAGTAAAGCTTTAATTAATATTTCTAAAAGGAGGGAACAAAGCAGAAAAGTAACACTCGAAGGACATCTTCATTCTAAAATTTATAGCAGGGAGCCATAATATGCACCGAGGTCTCAATGTACCATTAATATGTGCAATAAATAAGCCACCTTGAAGGGGTAAAAGGGTGCAGATTTTTCTAGGATTGGCATCCTAATAACTGCAGATATTGGATATCAATTCCTCTAACGGATAGCCCATTATTTTATTTAAAACGTATTTTAGTTGAACTGGTATTAAACTAATCCTTGTAATTTTGTGACTATTGCAGACCAGGTGGGATGCCTATTTAACCTTACTACTTAATAAACAAAGCATGGACTGCCCCTGGATGACAGCTACTCTGATACCAAGCAACATAATGCTGCTTTTTATATTATATGTACTAATCTGTCAGACTAGGGGTCTGCAACCTATGGCTCAAGAACCCCATGTGGCTCTTCAGCCCCCTTGTTGTGGCTCCCTGGCTGCCAGTTAACCTCCTCCCTCCAACCACAGTTGGAGAACAAGAGAAGACATGGTGGAAGAGAGCATACTAGCAACCATGGTGGCTGACTGACAGAAGCAGCTATTTTTTTCCCTCCCCTAAACTAGACACTGGAATTTTGAAAGACCTGCTCCTACCTTCAACCCATAATACAGATGCTGGTGGAAGAGGAGCAGCCTGGAGAGAGGGACCAAGGAGACCAGACCCTTACCAGTGGACTATGCTGCTGTCCAAAAAGCAATGCAGACTCAGTTGCATTATCCTTAATTTTGATTTTCAGGTTTCATGTCAAGTGTTTGTAAACATGAATAGTTTTTGTTAGAGCAAACCTAACCTATACTTGGCGTTTTAATGGTGGATAAATACTCCAAAATGTTAAAAAATCTACTGCTGCGCCCTAGAGCTCTGGAAGTGGCCATCTTTAGTTTTCAAAAGACTGCTTCATGCATGTTCAAAACATGAATGAAGCTACCAGATCTAACGATTGTTATGTTGGCTGTGGGTTTATTTCAACTTTATACATGAATTCTATTTGAGGCAGATGCGTGCATCATACATTTTATGGATTCATAACCATACTTTAGACAGGTACACTGTGTCCCCGTCTAAAGTATTAGACCGATCTAAGAATTATAGACGCTGATTTAGGCTCTTAGAGCTTAAGACCATAACCCGATTTTTCGGCGGTCGGTCAAAAAATCTAAGCGTGTATGGGGGGCTTTAGGTTATAAATACACTTAACGGCTCTCTCTATATACACTGTGTGGCTGAAAATTGTGTTACCATTCATACTTGCATGCAGTGTGTTATGGTAGAACACCCTGCTGCACCCATTTTGTATGCCCCTGTATTGGAAACAATAATGCAGTGGATTTGGTAATGCATCAGGTGTGTTCTGTGAAACGCAAAGAAAATAATGCATGTGTTACCAGCACACAATGCAGGGCCGATACTGTGAAAGAACCCTGAATGGCTTATGCCTGGCATACACATGCCAATAAGCGGCCGATTTTTCACCTGACCGACGGGCGTGCGCGTTCGCGCCGTCGGTCAGCTGAAAAATCGGCCGCTTATCGGCATGTCCCACATGGGGTGACAGATCCCTGTCGCCCCACAGCTCAGCCGGCCAGAGAACGGACATGTCTGATAATCTCTGGCCGATGGAAGCCGATGGCATTAGCTTCAAAGACCGGCGTCCGACTGAAGGAGCCCCATAATGCACCAGGGTGCAAACGTGATGACGTCATCACGTTTGCATTCCAGTGCATATCAGAGCTGGTCTGTCGGCACCCATCTGTGGGTGTATACATTCTGAGGGTTTCAGCTAAACTGCGACTATCTTGCACACGTTCTACAAAGGATTGTTGTACTGTCCCTTATCAGCAGTATATCTCATACAGTGATGTCAGAATAGGTGATCGTAAGGACTAAAGCTCCATTTCACCTTTATGACAGAAAACAGGCCTAGACAGCCACATGTCTTCCTGTGTTGCCAAGCAGCGGGCAATATGACACGTGGAAATGTGACACTTGGAAGTCTTACATAGCACGAGCAGTATTTTCCTGTTAAAGGGCCCTTCAGAGCGTGTGCATTATTAACAAGTGTTCACAGCAAACCTCTTCCCATAAAACACATGACCATTTTAATGGGAAAATGTCCAATCAATGAACGCTATAAAAAGTCTAACATGTCTGACAGTAATTCAGAAGTGCACAGAAAGATGATAAATTCAGGAGCTGTAATCTCAGACTGGGAAATCGATAATAGTGTTCCAGTGTGGATGACACGGGATGGTAATAAAAGCACATCCAAGGCAATTACAACATTACCATATAAGAAAATATAGAGCGAGAAGTACAGAATATAATGGGGCCTGGCCATTTGTATGGGCAGGAAAGGCCTCATGAATTGAAAGGGTCATGAGAACGAGGAAAGAAAAGACCCTCATGCCTTGATGGATATCATGTAGAAAATAGTTTTTGTTGTTTTTTTAAATCTAAGGATAAGGCACCATTCACACAAGCACCTTTCTGGCTTCTGGCAGACAGCATTAGGGTATGTTCCCACTTGGGCAATTCTAATCGCGGCGTGGAGCACCCATTGATCTCCCACTGGCTCCCGCGATTAGAATCACGGCTGTGAGATTGCATCCAGGAAGTGGGGGGAGGGCCAGGACATCTTGCCCCTCCCCGCCTGATCCTGCCCATTCACTCTCTACGGGGGGCAATCAGGTACAAAGGAAGGTTGAAATGACACATGATTTTTAACCGCGATCAGGGCGATCGGCCGTCTGCAATCAGAAACGCCCATGGCTGATCACAGCCCATTAGTTGAAGTGGGCACAAGCCCATTCAACTAAATGGAGGCGATCAGCCACAATCGATGCACACGATTAAAAACGCGTCGACCCCACGGCTGTTCGCCTATGTGGGAACATAGCCTTAATCTGGGAAGCGCCTGCCTGCCACTGTCAAACAGAAATGCCCCCCATACTATCCCTATTGGGAAAACAAAAATCAGCCTAATGTTGTGCCTTCCAGGCTGTGCTTTCCAGACAACCATGTAGATGGTGCCTTAAGGTAGCCATACACGAGGCAATTCTGCCTTGATAGATGAGGGCATCATCCCACTGTGTGCCAGCCATTACTTTGAATGGGGACTACCAACCCCCCTTTAAGTAATGAGATTAGCAGGGAATTTACAGGCATGTCGAATTACCTTGAAATCCAACATGTGGCACATTCCTGGTCTATCTCACCAGGTAGGACCACCCGATTTTCCGCTGAGCGACCGCCGGACGACGCTGTTTTATCGGCTGAAAAATTGGGTGCAAATCTACCTTTAATGTGCTGCACTATTGCATAATAACACAACAATTTGAAGTGTGATACCACAATTAACCGCAATGCACAAAACACAACTATTGCAGCACAATTAACACAATTGTGTTCTAGGACATTGGTACAGTGAAAATCCTAGTGCTTAAATGTGTCTAAATAGAATCTATCCAAAATGATTCCGTTGGACCACCACACACATTGATGAACATAAAAAAATGAAAGATTGTCTGTGTATGTTAAGGCCCCCACACACGTACCGAGTGGGGGCCAAAAGAGCAGGACAGATCAGCTCTGAAATGCAGCGTGATGGCGTTATCACGCTGCTATCCCGAGCTGACAGCATCGGCCGGCGCCCTTTGCGTGTCGGCCGTTCGCTTCAATGAAGATGCCGGTCTTCATTTAAGTTAATGGCATCAGCCGAGCTGTGGGGCAACAGGGATCTGTCACCTCATGGGGACACCCCCGATCGGCAGCCGATTCTGCCGCCCATGGCCGCGAGTGCCCTTCGCTCAGCTAGCTTAACTGGAAAGTGGAATTGCAAATGCTTATCAGGTGGAATGATTTGAACCTTTGTCCTTTCTCATGCATTAACGATATGAGAATACTAGATCTATAGAGCAACTTCTGATAGTAGACTATTTCCAATGCATCTATATTATTCAGTTTATTTCTTTGGGGTGATCTTTCGAGGCACATTTGTTAGGGTCAGATTTCCTTTTGTTTTACCAAAACCATGTAATATATTGTAAGGGACTTTCTAAACAAACAAGTCTACCTGTGTTCAATCGCAGAGGACCCTATACTACATAGGTGTTGGTAGAACTTAAGGAGATCTGACAGAGCGATCTAAAGGTGTATGGGCCAGCTTAAGAGGTCATTTACATTTTGAAATGCTAACACCTAGCACATTTAACCTAATGAGGCAGCTATTTGGTTGTGCCCCTTGAATAACGACTCCATGTTTAAAACTCCCTGCTTCACTGTTGAGAAAAACCCTTGTTAACATATGGGAGCAAGCCATGTTTTAAAAAGCCACATTACTAAATATGGCAGTCTTGCTGTAGTTTACAAGGAGCGTCGCTGTTTAGAAGTTTTCTTGGAACAGTCAGACAGCATTACTTCATTTATGACTTGCATGCTTAGTGTCTTTTTTGTATGCCCGGCAGGTTGACTGCAGCTCCTCTGTGGCCATTTTATCAATGAATCTTTGTAAATATCAGCTATGAATGTACTTGGCGTGCTCTTCAAATGCCACTGTGTTCTCTCGTTACAAGGACGTGCTCAGTGCAATGAATAAACTGTTGCTTGTGGTGTTAGGTTTGTAAAGATATCTTAGGCCATATATTGCTTAAAATAAGGTGTCAGTAAATACCTGCTGGAGGGGTTGCAATTAAAACTCTCACGCAACTGAGTATTAATAACCTAAACTTTTATTATAACAATTGTTTAGGTTTCTGTAGGTCTCTGTATAATGTGTGACACAATCACAAATATATTGTTTGGCACAGTGTTTTTAAAGTAGTAAATACTAATCTAAAGACACTTTGTTTACGATGCATAATGCTACAACAAACAATTGTTTCAATTTGTCTTTATAACGATTATGGGAACTCGATCCAGCCAATGTATGATGATGATCAAAATTATGAATAAATCCATATTGATTGATCAGCAGACGCCTTGTTTGCTGTGAATGTCTGTCAGTATTGTTTACATCTTTGCAGGCAGGATTTAGATTTTTTGGTTAATGAGGTTTTGGTTTGGTTTATATACTTTTTAGCCTAATACTTTCATACCCGTCAAGTTTTCCCTTGTTGAATAAAGCTAGGCACACACGGGTAGATCTGTAAATAGATTTGAGTACTATCAATCAACGTGCGCGCTCACGGTGATTGATTGTACTCTAATCTGTTTAGAAAAGTTACCCATGTGTGCCTTCCTTTGAGCGGGATCAATAGAGCCCGCTCGAAGAAACTCGATTGAATGGGGTTCCAACATGTTGGAAAACACTGTTCAATCCCCATTACTTTGCAGACGTGAATCTTCATGCAAAGTATTGGATGTCCTGCCTTCCTGCTCAGCTGTTCGCTGTCAGTGGGAATGGGGGCGGAGCCAGCACTCCTCACTTGGAAGCTGCGAGAGGCAGGCTGCTTCTCCCCAGCTTGTAGCGTGTTCTGATTCATACGTGCTGCAAGCTGTGGAGAACAGGTCCCATTGAACGGGAATCGATGTGCACATGTGGTGCACATTGATTTCCATCCAATTTATCCCCGATCAATCACAGCGTGATGACATCACCACGCTGTTATTGATCGGGGGTCGATTGCACAGAAGTCTACCCGTGTGTGACTAGCTTAAGGGAAAAATTAAAAGGAAGTGATGTCCCCGGCATCACTTCCGGTATTTGGAACATGGAAGTGGCACTCCACATGACAAGGGCATCCAATTAGCTGGCTAACTTAAGGTGCCCATACAAACATAGAAATGCACCGCTTCAAGCAACGTGCGCACTCATGGCTATCAATCTAGCGCATATCTAATGCGGTCATTCCTGTCTACGAGTGGCTCGAAAACAGGGTCATCGGACATGACCATCAATCACGGTCGGTGTCCATTCCCCCATTTAAAAAAAAGTTGGGAAACATCTGGGATTTATTGAAACTGGAATTTGGTTTAATTTTCAAGTGCATGTACAGCTAAAACAGTTTTGGAGAAGAGAGACCCATCAGGTCATTTTTTTTTTTTTTTGGGGTCGTGTCCTGCCAAGGACAGGAAAACTGTACAAACACCCCTACAAACCATGCCAGAAATCAGATGTGTCCTTTCATTTTCACACTTAATACAATACATATAACCTGATCTTCTGAGAGGTCAAATGTAATTTTTCCTGGTATTCACGGACCATTTTATGGCTTCGCTAAAACAACTCTTTAAAATGTTGTTTATTATTTAAAATGCTCAGAAAGTCTAGATGTGTTTATTCTGATTCAAAGTATCTCCAAGTTATTGTAGAACAGCAACACAGAATTTTGCTAAATAAAAAATCTGTTACAGCAGATTCAAGTCATGAAACCATGAGTTATTGCATCACCAAATCAAAACGGCTTTTCAAGCCAAAAGGATAGGTATACTATAGATCTGTTCATGGGCCTACCACAATGAAGCTTCCAGACCATGGCAATTATTTGATTGGTAAGAGGAGTTAAATACTTGCTTTCTACCTTGCATTTACAGTGGTCTCTTATATGACCTGTAGTATTGTACAACCCCTCAGGAGTGTCATGTGCCGGGTAGAAGGAATACGCAAATCCAGATGGGTTGAATACTTGCAGCTGCATTCTAAAATATGGGCAGTTGGAAGGGTATGTATACTACATTCTCTTTCTAAAAAGCATTGATGCGTATTGTTCTTTTTTTTAGGTTTTACCCTTGAAGTAGGTCCTCATACACACACACACACACACACACACACACACACACACTGTATGCTGGCATATTGTAGACAGAGTGATAATAAACCAGAAACATGCCATAGACTGGTATCATAATAAATAGGGACGCGAGTGAAGCCATTAAATCTTTAAGACAAGCATATCTAAACGAGAGATCTTTTCCTATTTCGAGCAAAAAAAGCTGGACAATGTAATGCAAAAGAGCTCCAAATTCTGCCAAAGAGATAAGCATGACACGCATGTGTAAACAATTGAATCTGTTCCACAAGTAGGTACAATACAAATGTAATCTGAAATGGGGAATACAAGAAAAGATATGCTAAACAGAAGAAGTGTCTGAAGATAATTCAATTTGAATGGTGTGACAAGTTATGTCATTTACTTCTACAGGAAGCTCACAAGCGAGGCTTTATAAGGAGACATTCTGAATTCCAGATGAAATAAAGCGACAATCATTTATGGATTTACCTACAGATCACAGCTGAGGAGTTCTGAAGTAAAAACAAATATTTATTTTACACTATTTCATGTCATTGATTTCAAGCAAATAGCTACGGCTAGTGCTATAAAACAATGTTTATTAAACTAAATGGCCCTAAATGTGTGGGATGTCGATATGGAGATTTTGGGGTGGGCACTGCAACCAATTAGCACCTTAGGTTAGCGGACATTATTGCTTCTTCATCTCAATTTATTCTGGAGCCCAGCTTAAAAAATGGACCTTAAATTGGGCATTTTGTAGGTGCAGGCACCACCTTACTTACTACGTTTTCTGCTTAGTAGTGCTACACACAGATTGCTCTAGTGCCCATTAACACACGGGTGCAACCATTATCAATACGTTTTCTCTTGAATTTATTTATGGTATCCAGAAGTGAAGTAGCCTTTAGGCCAGTATAATCCAGCTGCAGCCCTGAGGGAACTGTACAGACCATGTTTAAGTAAAAACATTATCACTTTATAGTCATTATCAGAAAAACATGCAAGAATTGCCTTAAGTATGTTGTATACAGATAAAGCCCAGGTGCCCAACCGCATGCAGCCCTTTAGGCGTTCTCCAGCAGCCCCCCCACTTGCTGCCCCTGAAACCTACCTGTTAATGCATAGGAACTCACCAGTTCACCGCTCCCCAGCTGACTAATCTTAGCTCGGAATGTTCTTAGAGTGGGAAGAGGAGGAGAGACGAAGGACTTGCTTAGGCGCTGTCTGGGTCGCTGGTTATATGTGCATTACCATTCTACAATGTTACCTAATGCTTGAAGTATAAATTAACACACGTTGTGTTATTTAACAAATAATGTCTTCTAGCTATGCCTGCTGTCCTTTTTTTCATTATAAAATGCTTATACAAGTCAGTATAGATTGAAAATGTTATGTGCGGCCCTTTAGTGATGCCGAGGGCCGTACTGGTGGCCCTCTATATCAACTCAGTTGCCCACCACTGCCATAAAGCCTTAAACTCCACCTTTTTGTGCACTTTGACATAAAGATTTAATCACTAATGCCCCCCATACACACTTAAATCAATTGACGATCTCCCAGCAGATCAACCGCGCGTGATGACGTCATCTCGCACGGCCGGTCGTGCCGAGAATTTGCTGTTCACTTGGATGGGGACATCGATCGGAACATTACGGACATGACTGTAACCTTAAAGATCAATTTGTGGGTGCCGATTAAAGGCTGCCATACACAGCCCGAGTAGGTCAGACAGACCTACTCCGATATGCACCGAAGTGCAAACGTGATGACGTCATCACGTTTGCGCCCCAGCGCATTATGGGGCCCCTTCAGTCGGCTGGCACCCTTTGTGTGCCGGCCATAAGCTTCAATGAAGACGCCGGTCTTTTTTGAAGCTTATGGCATCGGCTTGCATCGGCCAGAGAATACGGACATGTCCGTTCTCTGACCGGCCGAGCAGTGGGGCGACAGGGATCTGTCGCCCCATGTGGGCACATGCCGATTAGCGGTCGATTTTTAACCTGACGTTAAAACGTTGGTCAGGTTAAAAATCGGCCACTTATCGGCATGTGTATGGCTAGCATTATGGAGGGCTATTTAGATCCGTGGCCGATTTCACGCACGGCGGTCAAGCGCCACAGACCGAAGAGTGTATGGGGGGGCTTTAGCTGTATACATTTTTTCATGAAGAAAGGCTAAATGGAGACACAGTATAATTTTGTTTTAAAATTCTATAAACTTTTATAGGAACCAAGCATTCAAAACACAGCATGCAAAATATTACATAATATTTTTTTCCAGCTCGTTTACTTTAAGGGCTCGTAAGTGAGCAATAAGCGGACGCAACACGAGGTGTGCTCGGGTCAGTTTTCAGCCTTTCTCCAGATAGACCTGTTATAGGAAAAAGTCGGCAGGCACTTTAGACAGTTCGTGTCCCAGACTGCTGCAACAGTGTTAATCTAGCCTTGTAGAGTTTCCAGGGGTTGGACATCAACATACTTAAGGAATTTTGATGGTGTCCTATCATTCGCCTGAAAACAAACATCCACAATTAGAAGCTGGAAAACATAGGAGGCCAGACTGTTATTGTTAACCTCTGACCTTCGTAATACAAGGTTCATAATACTTTGCATTTTTAAGCCCCAAAGTGCAGCTTTGCACTCATTTTAACAGCTCTCTAAGTGTATGAAAGTCTGTTTATAGAAATCGTTAGATCAAGGTAATATTTACATAAACACGTGAATGTCCAATATCTGAGGCTAATCCTTTCTTGGATAATGGAGACCAAAATTTGTCTGTAAGAGTCTACTCAGACCAAAATATAAAAACACCATAATGGACATCTTATGTGTTGGTGTGTTTTCGGGTCATGATGCATTTACCAAACAATTAAAAAATGGAAATGGACAGGCACCACATGTTAAACTGTAAAGGTGCACATTGTGTAATGCACTTACAGACCAGACAATGTGTATTTTGAAGTAATCTGTGGTTTACCAGACTGAATAAATACAGATTTATGTTTGCCAAAACCAGAAAAGAAGCATTACTGACAACTGCTTGGAAACGCTTTGCTACATCAACCACTGACAGTTGGCTCAAAGCTGTCAAACATATTCAATGGCATCTGGTATGGAAGGTATAAAGCATACAAACACACTCGTAATGTTTAAAGTAACTGGTCTGAAGCACACAAAATAATCCCGTGATCAGAAAACGAAACAACCTGACCTGCCAAGTCATATCCAATAAGGAAGGGAAGAGTAATCTACAGGAAGCAGTATGCGAACAAAAGGAAGTTTACATGAAAATCTTTCCACTAATTAGACAAATGTTACAACACTCTCCGCTTGGAGGAAATAGGACTTTTCAATGTCTACTCTATAATTTCAAATATATGTCAGCAAAATTGCAGATTGTCCCACTGCAATCAAAAAGTAATAGCAACCCCTAATATGGTGACTATATACTATGAAGCCAAATAAATATCATAAAATCAGGAAACCATTGTATGTATGTAGTATGTTGTTATTTTTCAGTTACTTAAAAGCAAAAACACAGGGCCAGCAAGAAATAGATCAGATATGCCCGACACAGCATCTATAAAACAAGATCATTTCTTTGTTCTAACACATTATGTACTTTCTACTTCACCACATATAGTGCAAGGCCACAAGCAGCTGCTGGCACATCTTGAACATATTGGGAACAGGATTGTCAAAAAGCAAAACCTAAAAAGCTGCCCATATAAGTATAGATGGGCTCTCGATCGATAGCCGTTACGAGCACTGACGTCATGCTGCGCATGCTCATGGCCATTGATTGGGAGCCCATCAAACATGGCCACCCCTGTCTTCGAGCGGGGTCCCTTGCTCTTTTACACCCAAAGAAAATGTTCTTTGGTTCCCAACACAAAGGTTATGTCTCTACTCAACGCATAGTGTGCTCATAAGCCTATCTAATGTGGCTGAAAAACATCCGGCGCTTATGCTAGCCATACACATGCCGATAAGCGGCCGATTTTTAATCTGACCAGCGGGCGTGCGCGCTCGCGCCGTCGGTCCGGTTAAAAATCGTCCGCTAATCGGCATGTGCCCACATGGGGCGACGGATCCCTGTCGCCCCACTTCTCGGCCGGCCAGAGAACGGACATGTCCGATCTTCTCTGGCCGATGGGAGCCGATGCCATAAGCTGCAATGAAGCAGCGTCTTCATTGCAGCTTATGGCCGGCACACAAAGGGTGCCCGGCCGATTGAAGGGGCCCCATAATGCAACGGGATTCTAACGTGATGACGTCATCACGTTAGCATCTCGGCACACATCGGAGCAGGTCTATCTGACCTGCTCGGTGTGTGTGTGCCCAGCATTAATGCACACTTCACTCTGATGCGTCCATTGAATTTCAATGGATGCGTCATGCATGATGACAGCGCATTGATGCTTCACATTAATACCAATGCAAGGCACCATTTGGATATTTCTGTTACAAGAAGAGTTGTTGGCTAATACACTCCTGTGGGCCCCAACTGCTTTCAGTTGCACAGAACACTGGGATTTTGGTGCAGTGGAGACATAGCCTAATGGAAGCAGTTAGGAATAAAGGAAAAGTATATTCTGCTCGGGATCCAGGGTTTAACCCAAACCAGCTTCTTTATCCAGAGTGGCCAAAACATGTTTGCGTTTTCAAAAAGCCAAGGCCCACAAACTTCAACCCCCCCAGGCATGTCATTAAATTTACCTCTTGGAATTTCACTTTTTATTCACAGAAAGCATGACAAACTAGCACTGAAGTTTGGCTTCCTGGTTCTTCTTTCAGATATAAGGGAAAATGTAAGCAAGGACATGAAACTTAACATGAGGCCTCACCTACTTAATTCTATACATATTATTAAGATGAACATGTAAAGTTTTAGAAACAATTAACTTTTACATGCTTTTCCCGATTCAGCATACACCATTGCCCGGATATAGTTGCAGCATACCTCCAGCAGTAAGGTTGTAAATAAGCATTGCAGAACTTCAGAGCACTGGGAGAGTTTTATTTACAGACTATGTACATGTCAGCAACTGAGTGGTTTAGAAATACAACTTGCCATTTATTTATAAGCTTGAGATCTAAAATGTGCAGCTATCCCTGCAACCACAATACGTCTCTGTCAGAAAGGATTAAACCCCTAAGAACTGCAAGCTCCGAGATAATCCAGTATAGTAAAGAAACATATTCAGAACATATAGTCCAAAGTGCCTGCAGATCTTACTTTTGTCAACAATGTTTTCTTTTAAAGAGAGTTGAACTTTGTGTTTCGGTTACAACTCCCATAAAAGAATATCTACAGACAAGGTGCGACTTTTGAAGTCTTTGCAAACAAAAGGTTTCAGTTTGGGTTGTTGTTCACAAACCAGTTGTAAATGTTTAGCACTTATACCATAATAATATATACCTATGTCCAATCGGTGCATATCTTGGCGACTCAGTAATCACCAGACATTACAGTGTAATCCAGTCTTGGGCCCAAGCCAGACATAAAGAGCATGTAACCATCAACAGCTTTGCCAACTTCCTCTGCTTGAGGCCAACGAATAATTTGGTTATGTCTGAAACACTAGACTGTTTTTCGAAGTGCAAAAGACAGATTGTATTAGCAAATGTATCCCAGAACAGCACATTATATTTTCCCAGGTGTAAATTCTTGGTGGTTGTTATTAAAAAAATGCAATGACATTAGGCCAATTGCACCTTCATTTATTATTGTCTGCATCAATGTTGGGGTGGTTTTCCTTGTATTGTAATCTTATGAGTGAAGAACACTGTCCTCAGCACCCAGAAAGAATGAATTCACTTCCCAGACAAAGCTGGGATTTACAAGCAAGCCTTCTAATGCATAATTGAGGTAGCATAAAAATGTAACAGTACCATATATACTCGAGTGTAAGCCAATCTGAATATAAACCAAGGTTCTTTATTGTACAAAAACATAGGAAATCACTTTGTATAAGCCTAGGGTGAAATTTGAAGAAGCTAAGGCATGGAAACTGACATGATGTCATTATTATGGCCATGAAATTTCAACTAGCTGGTTTGTGAGTTAATTGCAAAGCCCCATAAACATTTTTTCATCAACATTGCTGCAGTTGTAGGGAAAGGTTTTGGAAACATTTAAAATAAAAGTATTGCACATTTTTTTTTCTCTATTTAAAGTTAAGTGAATTAAAAAAATTCAACTTGATCATGTTCAGCCAGTATGCAATGAACTCACATGTATAGCTAAAGCCCCCCATACACGTTCCGAATATTCTCCCGACCGATTTTTCGTCCGATCGTGTCACCCGATTTTCACCTAAAATGTTATGGTCGGTCGGTCGGCTGGCACGAAAAATCGGAATTCGAATTATCACCGATCCATCAGCCCGACCCTATTTATTAACAGCAGATCGACCAAAAATTTACGGACAGGTCCGAAGTGGTCCCGACCGATTTTTCGGCCGATTTTGAGAAATCGGGATCGGTCGAGTACATAATTCCGAATCCGATTAATCTCCCGATCGATTAATCTCCCGACCCGATCGGTCGGTCAAAATTCGTACGAAAAATCGGAACGTGTATGGGGGGCTTTAATTAGGGTTGAGATGCAACATAACACACAGATACAGGTTGAGGACCCTGCCCAATCAGCAATAATCAGCCCTCACAATTTACGTTTTTCTGCACATAAAACACTTAGGCGTATGCACAGCTACTGGAAAATATTCTTTTTGAATCACTACATTTATGGACACAGTTGCAGCACATGCTTAGTTGGAAAGTTCTAAACCTGATTACATTTGTATTCAACATTTGCTTGATTAAGTCAAGAACACAGACGTCCTAGGGACACAGTGCTGCTATGCTGAACTGCTCATCACATTTGAATTAAAAAGCACAAACTGTTCAGCAAACACCTGTGTTTTGAAAGAAACCTGTGAGACCAATTCCCCCTGAACTCTCTATTGTGATATATATATATGTGTATATATATTCTGTAGGCAAACATACACTTTCATTATTGATGCTTCTCCACCTTTACCTCAATGCATACCACATGTGCCAGCCAAGCCCACCTCCCCTTGTTGGATCTATTCATTTCTGTAGGCAAGTAAAGGTGGTGGTGGGGGGACTTCAAAATACAGCATCACCGCAGAATAAAAGACAGTAAGTGTCCCCATACACAGGTCGATACTCGCTCGATGAATGACATCACCACTCAAGCGTTTATGGATTCTAATAGTTGTGTAGCATTTTGCTGAACAGATCACGTTCAATACTTTGGATGGGGACCCGTGTATGGCCACCTTTAGGATTTTATTTGTGCAACGGCTATGAGCTAACAGTGAAGATTTTAGGAACAGGCTGAAAATAGAAAATAGTTTCAGTAAATGTTTCCAGTGGAGGATAAGATTTAAACACAATTTAAATTAAGTAAAAGCTGTCCTATAAGGTCATTATTATTTACAATTAACTGTTTTCACAAGGGCAAAGCATCAAAGTCTCTTTAATCTACATGCACAGCTTATTATACAGAGTGTTTTAACAATCCCAACTTTTAGTTAGAACTTCATGGGCATCCTCGGCATTTGCATATAAAAACAGTTAGGGGAGAGCCAGGCCTAACTTCATCTGGGAACATGCACGGGACTGGCAATGCTCCTTCTCTCATAAGCATAAGTGCAGACATGACAATTTGGCCACTCATGCCTTAGCATCATTTTGCAGGTCATCTGCTTGCACATTCACAGAATCACTGCATTTCATGGTGGCTTAGACAAAACAAAGGGATAGCTGAAAGGACCAGGGAACAAGAGTATATGAAGGACCGTAGGCATTGAGAAGACATTCATCATTTAGGTGATCAAATATAGTATTTTTGTTTTTATTTAAATGAGGCACCTCACAATGCTGGTGTTGTCCTCAGTCTGTTATTCCTCCTATATTATGGAATGTGGTACCATTTTTTATAAACATAAGTAACCTCAATTCATTACAATCTAGTTGTCACTACCTCTAACCGGAAAGAATGAGGAGTCTCTATATATTGAATTTCGGTTGAGGATTATTTGTATTGTATTTCTGAGGATGAATGAGGATGAAACTGAAGCAATAACTTTCTTTACCCCTAACCTCTGCCATACACTGCCTCCTATACTGAAGACCATGGAGTCTTCCATTTAACTATTTGTCAGTCTGATCATCCAAAAAGTGCCCTTATTCCTTCAAAAATGATTTACTCTAATGTAGGAGTGAAGATCAGCAGACATCATCATATCTTTCATGACTGATTCCCAACTCTTGAATGAACTGGCAATAACTATTATCAACTGACATGTTCAGTAGAGCCAGCTTATTTATCAGCATCAGGAATGATCCCCACATTTGACAGAAGCATCAGCAATGCAACCCTATGGAGGCAGCCACCACTAGTATTCTACAAAATGCAGCTAACAATCTACTACTTCATTTAAGAGAAAACGCAGTCCAAACCCATCATCATAAAAAATGTAAATGGCCTTCCAAAAGCACCCTATAAAAGTATAGAAAAATGCAGATTAAAGCCCCCATACACCTTACAAACCTACCATACAATTTCTGTACAATCAACTTTTACATCAACCATGTAGTATGAGGACCTTTGTAAACTTTCCAATCACTATGTATTCTATCAGGGAGGACTCAGCACTACATAGTTGTTGGTAGATCTAAAGGAAATTGTATGGAGTGATCTAAAGGTGTATGGGGGGCTTAAGTGAAATACTTAATTGGAGGAGGGGTTGGCTAGCCCCCAGGGACTTTAAATAATCATTGACACAATGATGTGTATGGTAAATAAAATTACACTATTTTATCGACATGATTAAAATGTAACCAATAAATATCAGAAACCCAACATTACAAATGAAAATAAAACCAGAACACATAATTAGCGTGAAGAGGCCGCAAGGCTAGTCAGGGTACCAGTGGGGTTTATACTACCAAATAAGCTAGGTGTGACACCCTTCAGTGGGTATCCCCTGGTGCTTTTTTTCGGTCAACCACCCATAGCTATAAAAGTAGAGATCTATTCCGATATCACTTAAATTACTTTTTACGCACAAGGCCATAAACAAATATAACTGGCTAGTTTTTGAGTTTACACATTTCATATCAGAGATGTAGTGGCATTCTGACAATGTCAATAATGTAACATTCCATCACTAAAGATGGAAAAAAAAATGGGTATTCACGTCTGAAAGAAACAACAACTCTTCCAGTAGTGGTCACTCTAAAAATAAAAGTACTTTAAATGTATCAAAAGTTTAAAAAGGCATTTACATACATAAATGTTATGAATGCAAGAGATAAAAATAACCTGCAGCAGCACTCCTTCTAGAAGGTTCATATAAAAAGCTACAATTGTTCAGATCAGCACTTCTCCTCTTGCCTTGACTCATTTCTCCAACAATAGAACACAACTCAATGGTGTATGTAGGGAAAGTCACAGTTTTGCAGAAAGAACAGGCTTTTATGTAGCAATACACAACACTTCTGAAAGGCAACGCTGGCCTTGATGCGAATGTCATTTAAAGACCATTAAGATGTGATTTAACTGCCTGATAGTTCCGCAATAAAATCTTTATGTAAGGTTTAAATAAGAAATATGCATTTTTATTACGAGCTGGAGCTAGCGAGCAGACATTCTTACCTCTGCCAGCTACGCCTTTCTTAATGAAAACATTTGGCAAGTCATAAGAGAAGTAGTAGAGGACATGGGAATTTATTTTCCCGGAAAACAACAGTACATAAAACAATGGCACGTGTTCCTCCTGCCATGGGACAGAATAAATCACTAGTCCACGCAATACTAAAAGTCTACTTTCTGGAAATGACGAGTTCACTTGGACAAAATTCTCCTCCACTAAGCAACCGATGGATTATTTCAAAACTCTTTGGAATACACATTAGGAGAACACAACCGACCTGGACTATAAATCTGGTAGTGAATGTGTTTATTTGAAGCAATAAACTTCTAGTTTCCTCTTATCTAGCTTAATGCCTAAGCTAATAACTCTGCAACAGGGTTACTGCCTTCTAGCTCACCGTTTATTACAAATCAAGAAGGAACAAAGGACATAATCACAAGGTACTGTGGATTGCAGTAAATAATCTATAGGCTTGCTTGTTTAATTAGATATTTATAGATTATTGAAAATGCAGTACATGTTTTTATAGCACCATGGTCCTGGCTGCAACTCCCACCAGGGACACTAGCCACATGGCACTTGTATGCTGTGCTTGAAGGGAATTACTATGCCCAACCCATAACTGCATTGATAGATAGCATCGATTTAGAACATCGGCTCTCAATTGCAATTATGTCCTAGGTGAGATTAGCAGGCACCATGGGCTCCTTTGCAAATGTATTACGTACAATGTTGCGTTATGTGCTGTGGCTATATACCAGCCAATCAAAGGGTTGGGTGACTTTTTATGGTGCTCTGCAAGCCCACATAGTCCAGCATTTAAGTCATAATTAATGCATGCGTAACTGATGTAATCCCTTGATATATTATGCATCTTTTATTTAATCATAACATCAGTGGTTTGGCTGCTGGTAAAATAAAATAACTTAACCCACTTCCAAGCAAATGGCATTGTTTATATAACAGAAACACATTATATAAAATACTCATACTTGTTTTAAAGTCTAGCTAGGGAGCGGATAAAAATCGAAGTGTCCTATGGGCAGACATGCATAACCCTGAGCAGGATGCATCTTACACAGACATATCTGTAACATACATAACATAGGACTATTGCAGATGCAGCTTAAGCTTATTACATACTATATTCTACTTCTAGATTTACACCAGGAATCTGCATATTATGTGATAAGGGGATCAGAGAATTCCAGCTTTGCCAGTCACATCATGTATGTGATCACAGTACAGTCAAACAATATTAATCGGTACATATGTTTCCAATAAAGCATACCCCAGGGATATGCTCCACAGGCACAACATGATTATTTATTTATACTGTGGTCATGTGTCAGCCCTCCAAACTGAGCTTCCCCCCCCCCCCCCAACAAGAACATTCTCCAGCACTACACACAGTACACACACTGGGGACATCAGGGTACAAGTGTGAGCACCACACCGCTCATGTGACCTGCCCCTATGGATTCTCAGGTGCACACACAAACGCTGCTTCACAATGCACTTTACTGGCCAAGTTACCCACATCCTTCAGCTCCTTACCTGAGACACCAGAGGGACCAGGGTCTGCTCCACTGATTTGGTTTTGATCTCCAAGCCGGTGTCCATGCTGAAGCCAGAGGAGGATGAAGAGGAGACCCCACTACTGCTGCATGGGGAAGTGGCCATGACTCGCAGATCAGTCCCAGGGCTGGAGACAGATCCCACTGTGTGTATAGGGAGACAAAGGTGTATGTCCGATCACAGGGCTCCTGACTCTGTCCTCGGCTTCTTACATGGAGAGAAGAGTCAGCTCCTGAGCCAAGAGAGGTACCAAAGTACGATCACTTCACAAGAGACATCACATCTCCTGAGCCACGCTGCAGAGAAGCAGCACTCTGAGCCCCGGGCACCTCCTTCCCGCCTCATAGCACCTCCTGTCTTCCCTCCCACATCCCGACCCACAGCCTGCAACTTTCTGCTCCAACTCCTTCTGTGTGTCCTGGCTGAGCGTTGTCCCCTCCTTCACTGCCAGGGGGGCATACTATACATCACAGCACCCTCCTTCACTGGCAGGGGGGCACACTATACATCACAGCCCCCTCCTTCACTGCCAGG
>CM070036.1:80388381-80425976 GCA_036250615.1 Ptychadena robeensis | reverse complement strand
AGTAAAGTTGAACTTGTTTTCTCCCTCTCCTATACCTAAATTAGCAATTTAGCCTTGCAGTGAGTGATTCATTGCAAACAATTATACAATTATTACCTCAGTTCAACGTTATAAATACAACTAACTTGTTGGCAAGATATTTGAAGAAGAATTACATAATGGTATAGATGTTGTTTAAGGAAGGGGATTTAGTATGCTTAGTATGTGTTTCATTTACACTGTTTTGCTATTTCGCAGAGAACTTAGTGGGGAGAACAGGTATAATTTAACACATTCAAAGGTAACCTGTTATTTTTTTTTTTGTGCATATCATGATACACATGACATCATACATTCAACAGCATCATGCACCACCAAAACATTGATTATACAAATTCTATTGTCCTTTTTGGAATATAGGATACTTTATCTAATATACAGTGTTATCAGGTGTTATCCTACAATGAAATTGGCCAACTGCCAAATCTGTTCAACAACAATTAAGAAATAATAAATTAACCAGCTTTTCTTATTCATTCAGAATATGTCCACATATATAACATGCTTTTGGCTATTTGTTCGAATGATTTGGATATAAAACATGTATTTATTTATTTTTGCTGCTGAAAATACAGTATCTAATATTTCCACCAGAGTCCTATGTATACTGTATCAAATCTTTTGCTTTGCATGAAGAAAATTATTTGCATGATCTGCTTAAGCCCCCCATTAAGATCACTCCATACAATTTCCATTAGATCTACCAACAACTATGTAGTAAAGTGGCCTCCCTGATAGAATACATAGTGATTAGAAGGTTTAGAAAGGTCCTCCTATTACATGGTTTTGGTAGAAGAAAAGTTGCTTGTACAGAAATTGTATGGTAAAATTGTATGGTGTATGGGGGCCTTTAGCTGGGTCTCTAAAGTACTGAATTATAAAAACTGGGCCACCGACATTTTCCTGTCTTTGTCTTTTCTGGCTGATTTTGATTCCTAAATGATCGATCGCTGCAAACACGCATGGCAATCGATCTTTTGGGAATTGAATGAAAAATTGATCCATGTATGGCTGGCTTTAGAATCAGGGACATATCTGGTCTCCACCCCCTCTACCTTTTGTGCAGTTAAGTGAGACCATTTGGACCATGTTGTACAATGTAAGTTATACAAAATTTATAACAGTAAATAATGATGAAATGTAATAAATCTCAGAAAAAATGTGGGTGCAAAAAAAAAATATATATATATAAAAATATGTATACATATATCATAAAAAACACTAGCTTGAAAACAGTTTAATATTTAGACACCTTCAAAAAAATATACATTTTATAATGTACATTTCAAGGTGCTTAGCCCTAGGCTCCACTATCCATTAAAACATCTGCTTATTAACCTCCCTAGTGTTACGTCCAAAGCCAGTACGGGCGCAGTTTGAACGTGAATCAAAGCATTTTTACAGAGCTGCAGGCACACAGAGCCTTTCCGGCCCAGTGTCTTCGGCATCGTCGGTGACGCCGAAGGGGGGGGGGTGCGCCGTAGACCTCCATGTTAATGGAGGGGGCATCGCTTTTCTAATTGATAACGGTGGTGTGTAGAGGGCTGGGAGGAGAGCCGGCAATCACAGCGGAGTACAGTGTACTCTGCCGCGATTGCCCGAGAAACAGCTTTGCGTGCCAAAAAAAATGGCGCGAAAAGCCCATAATGCTTGGGAGGTTAATGGAGTGCACAAGCTGCCCATTGATGGCAATGGGGCTATGACTGGGCTGTCTCCACAACCCGTTAGAGCCCCGGATCCACTGGTCCGAGCCTCCTCTGTGTTGATGTTGGAATATATAACAGTAAAGGTAGGAGCTAAATTCTACTTATGGTAAAACAAATCTTGTATATTTTGACATGAGGATTTGGTTCTGGGGAGGCAGTCATATTTTTAGAAATAATTTGTGTGTCATGCAGAGTGTAAGCCAACAATGAGTGTGAATCACACATCCTGTCTGTTTTGTAACAGGCTAAAACTATATTACATAGCCTTACGGTATTTCATACTAACATAATTTTGTTGAAACTAAAAAACTTTTAGTTTTCACTTTCTTTTAATCTGTTATTTTTTTTTTGATGTGCAGGTCCTTTTACACCTAAAAGACAAAGACCAAAGTGTGCTTTCCTATGAATTGTGACATTGTGGCATCGGCTTTATAGGTTGGAGGTTCTTACCTATTACATCCCTTACAACAGAAATGCCCAAAACATCCAGCTATTCTCCTCACCTCTCAGAGAAGACCTTTCTTCCCTCACAGTGACCTGAGTAATCTCAAGGTCCCCATACACGGCTTGATTTTGTGTTCAATTTCTGAAGGATTAATCTGCGTGTGTGTCTAGGGTGATCAATCAAATTCTGCCCACCTTAGGCGTTCCATCCAGCTTGAACAGAATGTCAATCGAACAGGGATCCAACATGTTGGTAAATCCCTATTCAGTATTACTTTGGATGGGGATCGATGGTCCCTATCCAATGTATTGGCCAGGGATCGATTCCCCCAGGTGGTGCTCACTGTTTCCCCGAATGATGGTGCGTCAATTCTTGCGTCACCCTGTTGTGATCAATCGAACAACTATTGCTGGGGCTTTGCAATTAACTTGAATGTGACTAAATGGTTAAATAAAAATAAAAAAGAATTCGAACATCTCTATTTGTCAGGCAATGTTCTGTAAACTGAACAAACTCTCCTCTGTAAAAGGATGGTGAAGAATGAATAGGGTGTTTACAGTCCACTTCAGGAAACTGGCTTATGGTAATAGTACAATAGTAATGGACGAACATCAGCTGTGGCTGTTTGCGAACAGGCGAATTAAACTTCTGCAAATACCTACTGTTCGCATGTTTGCAGCGAACCTCCATTGACTTTAATGAAGGGCGAACTTCTCAAAACTTCAGGTCATATTTGTAGCCAAAATACCAATAAAAAAAGTCACCTGGAGAGTGTCATGCCAAATGGGGAACTTCTTCCCCAAAATATGGATTTTTTCAAATGCTGTTTTTTTCCAGGTCTAGTGGCCAGAAATCACATCTAGATTAAAGATTTTGCTAAAACTTAGCTGGAGTGGGTAGCACATCACATTTAGCCAGATCTCTCTGCAATGTATAATACAGCATACACCATCCCCCAGAAAAGCACTTTGTTTGCATAGTTATGATGAACTGCTTGTTGCAGAACACCTTAACAATAGTTAGAGATCACTGGATGGAGTATAATAGCAAAGTAGCTCAGCCATCCCTCAATCAGCAGCAGCTCTCCCTATCTATCTAATACTGGAGAGGGGGGAGGGGTGTCCTCCAGGAGCGAAAAATGTGTTATTGGCTGTACTGTCCCACCTGACTATAGGGTGAGGGGTCACACTTTGTCTCCATGTTACGGTATAAGCGGCGGGTCAAACACCCGTGATGTTCGCCTGCATTGCAAACTGCGAACATGCTATGTTTGCCGCGAACTGTCTGCCAGTCGAACTTTTCAAAGAATATTTGCAGTTCAATGCGATGAATCCTATATATTAACCATTAAGTCATTTTTCCTTATCATAGTTTTCTATACTGAATACAAGAGCTAATGATTCTGTTGGAGACAATAGTGTGACTTGGGAAATTAAATAACAAACTCATTTAATGACTTTCAAGAGTGCACTGCAGTATGTAATCATAAAATGATCATTCACAACCAAGTGATCGGTCTTATCTGGTGTGATACAGTTTATGTTTCATTACAATGTGTAACAACAATTTAACATTTTATTGTAATTTTCCTCCATTAATATTGGCAGTCTGAGACTATTTCAACTTTATCGACAAAGGCTCACAAACAGGAGATGGGAATTTGGAAGCCTCATTTTTTATTCATTTGGCACCAGCAACGTGCTCTGGATTTCGTTTTCCAAGGCAATTCCCTGAATAAGCTTCCACACCAAAAAAATAACAGGAGTTTCCCTGGAAAAAAATGCTGACAGGCAGTGTGTGACCTTATTTTGGATGGAAACCCCCAGGATTCATGAAAGGGAAAAAAAAAGGGATGCTACAATTCAGGGGGTTGTATTCATACAACAGAAATGCCTGGGCAGACACCCAAAAGAAGCTAGCGATGGCACATATTATGCAGGGCATAAAACAAAGTAGGGCATGGAGAGTGCTTTCTCTGCAGTCATACGAGTGAAACAGACTGTATGCAAATGAGACTCTTCTGTGTCATAACAATGTAAGTAGAGTCAACTGCAACTGCTATTGTTTTAGATATTTGATTGAATAGTGCCTCTGGCGTATGCCTAAAAGAGCCTCCATGACGACACAAATAACAATTATTCTCAAGATGGTTTCAGAACAATGGGTCCATCTTGGAAGCACGCCAGTGAGCAGTACAAACACAATGCTGACATCACTCTATAAGAAAATATACTGCTAGCTCTAGTGAATATTGCAATGATTGCAAAAAAATAGCTATGTGATTTTTCCATCATTGTTATATTTATTATAGATACTATATATAACATACTATAATATATATTATAAAAATTACCATATGTGTGTTCAGTAGCCAGGAATAAGGCAACAAAGCCCTGTATAGGCTCTTAATGCTAGCCATACAGATAAAAATTATGATCCATTAAAACAGACCAATGTATCCCGACGGCGGTATCGGTTTGGATCGTAATATTCGGCAAAAAAGCTACCACATTGAAAATCCAATTTAGGATCGTATTTTTTTTTTTTACGAGGATGTCATCGAAATTCATCGTAGTTTATATCGGCCATTGTGATGTATTTTTTTTTTTAAAGGGGAAGCCTCGGCAGTAATTGGTCGGTAAACACTATGAAAACAGTATGAAGTTTCCCGATGTTGCCAGACCAATTAAAATTTTTGAACATGTCCAATAAATTATGATCATAAAAAAACAGTAATTACGATCGTAATATATCGGTTGTACCATGTGGACATGTGCGGATTTCAGGACGATAAAATGCTTTCATTGGTCGGTTTTAATGGATCCAAATTTTTATCTCAGAGTGTATGGCCTGCTTAAGTCTACGCTGGACTGAGTACTGTTTCCCCCCTCCAACTGACAACAGTGATAGAAATGGTCAGAAATTCTAGTGACTTCCATGACTTTGACTAGCTGACCTTTTGAGTTATTTGGCAAAGCTACTGAATACCGTATTGTTCTACCATGTGTAATTTTGTCATTATTCAAGTTCAAAATGAATGAAAAACTACCTGCAGATATGGGCCAGATCGATGGCCGCTTCAAGCGCCATACGCGGTCACGGCCATCTATCTGGCCCATATAATATGCGCCCATCGCTGTTTTCGAGCGGGACAAATCAATCCCGCTCGAAAACAGCCATATCGGACATGACCGTAAATACGGCCGATGTCCAATGCTTTGCATAGAGACCGCTGGTCTCCAAGCAAAGCTTCGGCTGAGCTGGGGAGAGCAGAGCTGTCTCCCCAGCCAGCCAATATCTGACAGCAGCGTGATGATGTCATCACGCTGCTGCAGGGTACATCAGATGGCTCGAATATCCCTGTACCCTGCTTAAGGGTCCCCATACAACTTTAGATTTCTCTGTCAGATTTCCTTTAGATCTCCTTTTGTTTTACCAAGACCATGTAATATGAGGGACTTTCTAAACAATCAAGTCTACCTGTGTTTTATCGCAGAGGACCCGACACTACATAGTTTTTGATAGATCTAAAAGATATCCGGCAGAGAGATCTAAAGGTGTATGGCCAGCTCTAAGGCATTAGAGCAAATCTGTTGGTTTACCCTGCAAGATGTTTACAGGTTATATTGTATTATATTATAGCGCTCTCGTGAGGTCCAGATTTCCATACCAAAAGAGCACCAAAGACTTTAATGGAATTGTTTTATGTTATAGGCCTGTAATTTCACAAAATATGTCCGTACAAGGGTCTAGTAGACATCCTGAACACACAGTTATGTATAAAAAAATTACATTTAAAAAAAAATAAGAATTTGAATGATAAAATCTCTAAAATACTTATTTTGTATGTGCACAAAAAACAGCACTAATTGGGAAGTTTTTTGTCACCCCTCCTCTAGTAGTTAAATGGCGTCACCCCAGTGCGGATCGTCTCTGCATATCATTGATTTTATTTGAACGCAGGTTGCATTTGTCCCTCCGGCCTAACTTTGGACATGCCTGGTGTAACCCATACCTAGGACAAGACAGTAAAAATTAATTTAATGTACTAGTAATAAGTTCTAAAAAAAGTTGTGTCTGTCCTTTATCTCTGTACCCTTTGTGCAACAGTTTTCTTGAAGAAGTTTTACTATGCCACCGGTAATAAAAACGTTCCTTTGTAATTATCAATAAGCATTCAGAAAAGACTCACTGGAGTGCTTTTCATTTCCCCCACATGTACAACCTCTAAACATTTTGGTATTACTTTTTGGTTACTGCCTTTTGCTAATTTTCGGTTTGTTTTATTCGTTATTTCGTTTTCCTTATAACCGTGACTCATTATTTATTTAATGTTATCATTAGCTATGCATTTTTCAAGAAGAGTGTTATTGAAATGCCATACAATTATTAAGTACTGCAATAATAATCATTTTCATAATATGAATGCGGGATCTAACCTGTCTAAGAAGTTCTCTGGCAAGGAAAACAGAATTCTATCGCCAGCCTACATTCTAGGTGATGTACTGTATTTACAACTCAAAGCATGTTTTTAATATGAAGCAACACTCGGAGAAGCATTGTTTTACAGAAGTTCTCTAATCTGTTTCCAAATCTACCCGTGTGTGCCTTCCTTCGAGTGGGATCAATAGAGCCTGCTCAAAGAAACTCGATTTAACGGGGTTCCAACATGTTGTTAAGTCGATTGTTCAAAAAACGATTTCTCTCAAATTGAATCAATGAATCAAAAGTGACGAAAATCGATCATAAAATTGATGGAGGAGTGATAAGACAGATTGGTAAATTTCAGTCTATCCTACAAGTATCTGACAGGTTTCATGGCATATCGAACAATTTGTATCCGATGGTACTATGGAGCATGAACATAGGGCTTTGTAAGGGAATAAGTCAGTTTGAATCAATCGCACTGTGTGCTGGTACTAATAATTGATGCTACTATGCTGACATTTTGATCATTTGTATTGCACAAGCTGTTCAAATCTAAGATTGTTTAAGCACAAGTTGATGTGTGTTTGGCAATCTTAACATACATCATCCATACCACCATACAGTGTAATCTATTCAAAATGATCAATTTATATCTTTACCCCTGTATGATCTTATACAAATCCATTGAAATACCAAGGAAACTGCAGGTAGAACAATCAACTGGATGTAGCCCCTGTCAGAAGTCTGGGGACTAGTGTGTTAATGTTTAAGAGGCAAAAGAGTCTGGTTATCACTGGCAGGTGCAGGCATGACGCCTCTCAGTGAGTGGCTTGGCTCTTTGCCTAGTCTGGAAAATGTATCTTGTTGTGCTGTCTTCTGCCTGGATACTGAGAGGCTCAGAGTTGGCACCTTTCTCAGAATCTGGAAGGAGAGAAAGTTATAAAGGTATAGAGTTAAGATGTATGAGTCAGTCTTAGCCCAGGGAGCTCCCCTGCTGGGGGCCCTGGGGTGCATTGAGGCGACAGTCTAGTCGGAGGGGCCCAGAAGTGTGTGTGAAGTCTGGACACTCGGCTAGGCCAGGAGATCCTGTTATCTGGTCTGCGGAAGATAAAGGATTATCAAGCAAAGCAGTCAAGGGCGGCCTACTGGAGCTAAAGGGGAACTCTGTTGCACGTTCTAGAAGAAGAAGGATCAGTGAGAGTGAGGTCTACTTCAAAGTCCCCAAGAAGTCCCCAAGAGATGTTAGCCAAGACAGTGATTTGCTCATCTGGAGAAGAAGCTGCCTAGTGAGGTATTAGGGCAGTGGTGATTGTGATTACTCGTGTCTGGAGAAGAAGCTGCCTAGTCAGGTACTGGGGTGGCCTAAACAAGTGATCGCTGTGCGTTTGGAAGAAGCTGCCAAGTGTGGAGCTAAGACTTCGGGTGCTCGAACAGCCTTGTCCCCTGACCCTCTCTCCCACGTGCCAATAAATCTTCCTCATGTTCAACTATACTACGTCTCATTGGTCACTTCTACTACCCGGTTTCCCCTTCAACACAGCGGCACCCACGGGTGTCATCACTACACGAAATTAACCAACATGTCCAATTACTGCTCGATCGATTATAGGTTCCACTTCAATCACTTTTGGTCGATTGATTTAGGTTAAAAAGAATCGATTTCGAAGAAAAATTTAAGTCAAGAGAATAAGTTTACCTCTAAGCTAAAATCAAATTAGTCCATCATTACTACTAATGCATAACGTTTTTACTTGAACTAAGTGGCCTAGTTCAGCCCCTAAAGATCTACCCTATACCATTAGCCACCCATATCACAATAGGTTAGAAGGGTAAGGTATCCCAGACATGGCCATTAGACTGCCAGATGGAAGGTTCATTTAACACTTCCCAGAACTCATTTTTTCTCTAGACACCAGGTATAGAATAATTTAACAAATATTGGCATAGTGAGTGGTAAAGCTTGCATGTAGTGGCTTAGCCATATAAACCAATTTTGTTATGTACACAGTTGTGTGCTGAGGTTAATGGCAGAGGAAGTTTGTAAGGTATCTTCAATATGAACCATTTCCCAACAAATCTTTGTAATTGCAGGCTAACTTGACATCTGCATTCTTCTTCTTACTGTTGTTATGGGGTAAATTATCCTATTGTACCATCTACCCCCCCCCCCCCCCCATCTTATTGCCTCCTCTAGATTAGCCTGTGGCTCTTGAGCCTCCTTATTGCGGCTCCGAGGCAGCCACCAAGCCTACTCCCTCCCACCAGAACATACAAGAGAGCAGATGTGAAGGTTATGTTATTTTTTTTCATTCAGGTCTGGTCACCACCCCAACAGCAAAACCCCAGCGCCGGCAGCCAATATCGCTGGCTACAGAGGCAGCTTAAGCTCCTTGTGCTCCTCCCCACACCCGACACTGGAGCTAACTAGAGATTTTTTTGGACTAGTTGACTTTAAGAGTTGATTGCAAGACCCTGAACATGGTACAGAAATTAAGTTCAAATTAGTCAAATGACTATTTTCTTCTTGTCAACTTGACTTTGAACTTCAGTTATGCAAAAACTATTTGGAAAACTTTATTTTTTTTAGTATACCCTGGACCCATCTCTACATCTGATGATGTGTGTATGTCCAAGAGTAGAAAACAACCTTTCACATTATATGCACTGTTTTGCATAGCATGTGTCACACAGTACACACCACGTGTAGTGGTGCTGCATTTAAGAAACGTGTTGGGATTTAGAGCATTGCATTGCATGGTAATGCATAACACACTACATGGTTGTTATAAAATAATAGTGTAGATTATAATGGAACATAAAAAACATAAAGCAATGTTATTGCTAGTGTTTTCCATTAATAATAGAAGTGTTTAAACTAATGTTACAGATTTTTAGTTTATTTCTTGAGACACCTACATGTATCTCCAGGGCTCAAAGCTTGCCATATTAAATGTATTATGCAGCAGATATCTCCAAGAAATTACTGTATTCTATGTCACCTAGGGAACGGAACTGTATAGGAAGATATCGCATGGCATCATTATTTCATATGTAAAATCAATGTAAAGATCATTCTCATTGTGGTTTTTAATCCATTCTAGCTTCCATACTATTGTATAGAATAATCAGTATATTGTGCATATTATATTAAAACATTCACGTAAAGACATAATTAAGATTGCTCGGCTGTACTGATCAAGGGTTGCCAGAGTAATGATTTGAAATCCTATTACCTTGGTGTATCAGAATAGTCTAATGCAATAAAGCCCAAAGGAGTTGGTGAGCATTGTAAAGACAAACTGTTCTAGCTGTCTGCATGTATAGTTCTTTTTATGATTTGATTGATGACAGTAAGTACAATTGGTACATTCAGTATGGGAAGTGGTGCCCGCCATGGCTCTTAGGGGCTACAAAGAAGGCTTTTGACTATATAACATCCCCTAATGGCAAGGATGATTAGAGAAAATGCTATATGTTTTGGCAAGTACAAACAGAATTTTTTTTCTTAATAAACCAAAATATGAAAAAATATGAAACACTGTAGTTGGCTTAGGGAATCTACTGAATAATAAAGTTTTAAAGAATATTATTCTCTACATCTTTTGCTGAATGTCCTAAGAATGTTGATCACAAACAGCAAATAATCAGGAGACATATGTTCCTAATTCACATTCATAGTGGATAAACAATATACTATATTATTTGATCAATGGAAGATATATAAAACTATCAAGTACAAGGGAATGGTAAAGTCGTGAAAGTCTAAAATATATAAAGCCTTTAAAGTGAAAAAGATTGGGGAGCTGAAGATAGTAAATTGGATTGTAACGCATCTGAACATTGGTTTCAATAAAAGATGGAATCAGATGAAAATCCTCAACTTCATACCAACATTTTCCAAAAAACTAAAAGGAATAGTTCATCAATTTGCCATTGTCAACTAACTGTGAACCACAAACGCAGGGCAGACACAAAACGTCCCATCACATTTGCAGTGCCCATGGTCATACAATGCAATTGGTGTTGGATGATTGTCAGTAGTATGACTGCCTGCAGAAAATTAAAGCAGACCTGCCACCTCCTAGGTCAGCCCACAATAATGTGGGCTGACCTAGGAGGTGGCAGGTCTGCTTTAATTTGTATTATTGGCTGCACTCTGGCTACAAAATTGGCTGCGCTCTGGGAATAAAAAAAATAAAATAAATTCTGACAGCAGGAGGGGCGTTATTCCAGGATTGGCCCTCCCGCTGTTTGATGCATCAATCCCAAGTGCCCTAGCGGCCACCCAGATATTGACCGATGCAGTGCTGGTATAAGATGCACCTCTCTCATCAACCGCACTCCCCCCCCCCCCCGGCCTACTGCCAGAGGAAGTCACTTGTCTCTGGAGGAGTTCCGGGGGGGGGGGGGGGGGGGGGGGGGGGGGGGGGGGGGGGTTTGGGGCACTTGGTTGCAATGATGAGCTGTGCACATCCTGGAGGGGGATAGAGATGCTCTTCTCTGGCAGAAGTGGCTTCTGGTCGCCAGTGGTTAAGATGCTTTTGCCAGAAATGAAAATGTGAGGAAGATAAGAATGTTTTTTTTTTTTGTATTGTATTTTTTGTAGATCTTGTAGCTACAGATTGCAGCTAAAAGCCTAGTTTTATAACCTAAGTCTACACCATCGCTTGCCAGGGAAAGCATGAAGTCCAGACAAGCAAACAGCAACAATGAACAGCAAGTTTGATCTGGATGAAGCACACCTAAATAGCCCTAAGCTAACGAGGAAGGTGTGAGCTCCATGGGCAATCACAGTGCCACCAGCAGGCGGTGACCAGAACAGCCAGGATCCTAACAAAGTTGTATCACAAAATTCATTAAGAATAGTGTACTTTATTTACTATGCTATTTACTTTAACTTTAAAATGTATTGCAACACATGTGCACAGATATAGATAAATTAATATTTCATTATATACAGTGCATCCAGAAATTATTCAGAGCACATGACTTTTACCACATTTTGTTATGTTACAGCCTTATTCCAAAATTCACTTTTTCCTCAGAATTCTACACACAACGATCCATAATGACAACGTGAAAAAGTTTACTTGAGGTTTTGGCAAATGTATTAAAATAAAAAAAACCGAGAAATCACATGTACATAAGTATTCACAACCTTCCCTCAATACTTAGTCGATGCACCTTTGGCAGCAAATACAGTCTTTTTTTAATAAAATGCCACAAGCTTGGCACACCTATCATTGGCCTATTCATCTTTGTAGCACCTCTCATGCTCCATCAGGTAGAATGGGAAGCATCGGTGCACAGCCATTTTAAGATTTTCAAACAAATTCAAGTCTAGGCTCTGGCTGGGACACCTAAGGACATTCACAAAGTTGTCCTTAAGCCACTCCACTCTTTGATATCTTGACTGTTTTCTTTGGGTCATTGTCCTGCTGAAAGATGAACCGTTGCCCCAGTCTGTGGAGCAGATATTCATTCATTCATTATTGGCACTACACTCAGTCCATTGGATCAATAAAGTATAAATGAATCCACCTATTGACCGCAGCATTGTTAACCTTTGAAAAGAGTGCTAACCCTTATAAGCAGCTACAACTTTTTATTTTTTTATTGTAAAGATTTTGACTATGAATTAAGTTGTCTAATTTAAGCAACCTGACAGTTCAACATTAATGGTTTGTCTCCATCTTCTTACTTTTATTTCACAGAGATAATGAAACACACTTACTGGCAGAATCCAATACAAACTATGTTCATAAAAAAACTACTGTGTTCATGCTTGCGATAGACTCCATTATGTAATTTTGCCAATATTTCTATTTTAAGATATAGGTATTAGTAGTGGGATGTGGTGTGTAATAATTGTTTCTAAAATGGCTGATATACAGCCTTTTCCAAACGAAACAAATGTCAAGAACACAATATGCAACATTAGGGAACACATTGTTCCAAACATCTGCCAGCAAGGGCAACATCTTACTTTTCACAATGTGAAAGTGACAAGTGTCACTAGCATATTATAAAAACAGTTTTGCAACTTTATAAGTGCTTACTTTTGTAATTTTCACCCACTATCATATTGCATAAAGTGCACCCAAGCACACTTGCATGAGTGCCATGTGGCTTGTCTCGAAGATTCTTAAGGGCTTCTTGGTTTTAGCCCTGCTGACTGCACATCTCTAAATCTTATAACTGCACTAATCTTAAATGAAATGCAATCTATTATTTTTTATATTAGTCGAGGACACCAATTCCTGCATTGGCTTTCTTAGCTTGTGGCTCTCTTTAAGACATTTTTCTTGCACCCCAAAGACTACAGATTGACCTCTAGCCACTTGCTGAACAAAGATGCTCAGGCAGGACAGAGAATGCAGCATTTGGGGAAATTTGTTTCGCTCAACAGATTTTATTATTATTATTATTATTAACATTTATTTATATAGCGCCAGCATATTACGCAGCGCTGTACAATACATTAGAGTGGAGAAACAACACAGTATAACGCACAGGTACAGGTAATGACACAGGAGGAATAGAGGACCCAGCCCGGATTTTGAAAACAGACATAAAGGTAAAACATGGGCTTTCATTTTATTGCACAAGTAATGGCGAAATGAAATCATAAGTGAACATATGACTTTTGTTTGTATTCCGTACCAGTTTGGGAATGCGGCATTGAAAACTGGAGGCTGCACATTGAAACACATTGATAAATGTGTTTTGGGGTATCATAGCAAAATGTTATTGATTGGACACTCCTATATAGTGAGTATTAAGTCAGTCACCAATTGTGCAAGTTCTCCTACTTAAAAAGATAAGCGAGGCCTGTAATTTTCATCATAGCTCAACACTTCAAAATTAGCAAAAAAATCCGGAAAGTCACATTGTCTGATTTAAAAAAAAATATTTGCCAATAATGTTGGAAAATAAGTATTTGGTCAATATCAAAAATTCATCTCAATACTTTGTTATATGTACCCTTTGTTTATAATGACAGAGGTCAAATGTTTTTTGTAAGTCTTCACTAGTTTTTCACACACTGTCACTGGTATTTTGGCCCATTCCTCCATGCAGATCTCCTCTAGGGCAGTGATATTTTGAGGGCTGTTGCTGGGCAAAGCAGACTTTCAACTCTCTCCAAAAGTTTTCTATGGGGTTGAGATCTGGAGACTGGCTAGGCCACTCCAGGCCTTTAAAATGCTTCTTACAAAGCCATTCCTTCATTGTCCTGGCAGTGTGTTTGCGATCATTGTCATACTGAAAGACCCAGCCACGTTTCATCTTCAATGCCCTTGCCGATGGAAGGAGGTTTTCACTTCAAATCTCACAAAACATGGCCCCATTCATTCTTTTACTTTAGACGGATCAGTCGTCCTGGTCCCTTTGCAGAAAAACAGCCCCAAAGCATTATGTTTCCACCCCCCAAGCTTCACAGCAGGTATGGTGTTCTGTGGATGAAGCTCAGTAATTGTGGACAGGCGATTGTGGACAGGTGACTTTTTACTGATAACAAGTTCAACTGGGTGCCCATAATATAGGTCGTGAGAAGAAGTTACAGGTCTGTAAGAGCCAGAAAGCTTGTAGGTGACCAAATACTTATTTTACAGAGGAATTTACCAATTAATTCATTAGAAATTCTACAATGTGATTTCCTGGATTCTTTCCCACATTCTATCTCTCATAGTTGAAGTGTACCTAAAGTGTGTAAGTGGTCACACTTACAGGCCTCTCTCATCTTTAGAAGTGTGAGAACTTGCACAATTGGTGGCTGACTAAATACTTTTTTGCCCCACTGTATATGTCAACAAAGGCTTATGTAGAATTTCTTTTTGCTAGAATTGGCTTCAATACTACTTTAAAGTTATTTTTTTCTTTTGAACTAGGGCACTAGTCTATTTTTATGTTAATTTTATTAAAAAAATAGAAATTCAAGTTGATTTATGCAAAAATGACATGTGCTAGAGCAATACTTTTTTTCCATCACAAAATGATCCCACAACCCTTCTCTAATGCTCCAGCAGTAATGATACCAATCAATCTTCTCTAGTAGCAGTAGTCTAGACATTTTAATCTGGTAATTACTTGCAATACCACATAGCGTAACAGGAATTTTGCATAAGGACAGGGGTTCACATAACTTTTTTAGTGAGCTACTCGAGTATGAGTACCAGGAGATGGTGTTTGGTACGTCCCCTATATGTAGCATTGTTTTAATAAGTGCCGTCTCCCTAACTTTCCTCTCCCCCAGCTTCCTGCATGGTAGATTCTGCTGCAGATGGACCTCCCTGTTCCTGATTGAGCCTCTGTTTAGCTCCATTCACAGATCACCAGATATCTTTGGGTTAAATGTAACTCTCACAGTACAACACCATTGTACCCCCAGATCCCATACCTCAGTAGTGCAACCCTGACATCTTCTGGGTTAATAACTAACCCTTGAGACTACCTGCAGTCCAAATGTCATTTCATAGTCACATTCCAACTGTCAAACAGTGCTTTTCTCCTGTCAGATTTTACTCTTGCATATGCTTACACTGACTTCCTACCGCCAGATCTCCAGATAATTGCAACCTTTCATAGTTATTGTTTCCCTTACAGGACTGTATACAGTACATGATAAAGTGAAGTTGTTTGTACAGCTTAAAGTGTTTGAGCTTTAAGCTCAATCTCCCTGCAATACGAATTTCCGCTAGAAGATGTCCTTAGTGAACACTTACAATTTACAGATCACCAGTTGGGGGTGGGGTGAAGGGGGGGGGGGTGAAGGGGGATGCTGTGTGCTACAGATCTCTCCCCTCTATGGCTGACAGCCAGACTCCTCAGGTGCACCCAGGGTGCGGCCTGGTATTTTCTCAGTAGTGGTACACAGATGCACCTAGTAAGAATAATCAAGGTATGCATAGCTATATTTGTTGTATTTTGCGTACCACTTCTTTGCTGCCCTGCATAAAGAGTCAATTTATTTTGCACCAGTAATCATGTCCAAACAAACTAACAAAGAGTCTTGGTGAAAAGAAACCAAGGAATGAGCCTTAGTCCAAGTTCATATCTGTGTGGCACAATATTGTGTGTTACCTCAACACATGGTATATACATGGTACAAATGCATACCTTGTGTTGGCGTGTTGTGGTGCCAATGATTCTAAATAGCACCCAGCACACCTAGCCAACTCATTTAATAAAAGCTCTCCTACAAGTTTAGCAGCCAATAAAAAAAATTAACTGTCTTTACACAGAGCACCATGACAGCATAATGCATTGGCAGTTAATTCCCAATACCAAACAGGCATACGCAGACGCTTGGGTGTTGTTGCTTTTCACAATAACCAATCACAGGTCAGATACACAAATTTAACTTAACAAATGTTATAAAGTTATGTGAAAAAGTTGCTAAAACATTTCTATGTGATACTTTTTGTTTTCAATGCACCATTTATTGAGGCCATTATAATCATAACAAAATATATCCTGCCTACAGTACATGACAAGATAAAGATTAGAATTAGGGCTTTATTGTTCCCGCACCTTCTGCAAAAGCTTTATTTCCTTTGCTAATAAATTAAACATCATACCAACTGTAACTAGAAAATATTGTTTTAGAACTTTACAGAAGCATAGAAATGATATATATCGGACAAGAAAAACAGAAGAATAAAAGAAGATAAAGAAAACAGAAAATAATACTTTCATTGTAGTTTAATCTGTATTTGTATTGTAGCGCTCAATTTGTAAATGCCTTTGACCTAGAAAGAGCAGATATTTTCAAATTGCTTATGTTTCTTGCTGTTGTATCCTCTGTGTGACCCTTTTGCATAAAATACCCATTGTGATCCCCTCTGCACTCCTCACCTGCATGTACTTCCCACTGGCATACCCCCATACTTCTTTCCTGCATATGATGCCCACTTAAAGACTACTTGTGGTTTCTTTAACCTGCCCCATTCTTGAACTAACATGCTGTATCTCTTCGAAAAAAACATTTAGTTAAAAATGCTAAAGATATGTTTCCTGGTGATTTTAAATGACTGGAGTTTAGTATTTCAAAGAGATGTATATATCAGGGAGACAAGTGCTATTTCATTAGCATATATTGTATACCTTAAGGGAAGAGTAAAGATAAAATGACTGTAACAAATGCCATTTTTATTCTATCTTTTGGAATGTCAGTGAGACTGGGGGTCCCTCTGTATATAGTATTAAGCCTTGCCATAGGCAATTTAATGTTACGGTTCTTAATTCAATAGATAATAATGTACCTGTTTGAAAGGATATTGCAGGAAGTTTAAGTATAACGATAAAGATTTCTTTCATACACATTTATGACATCAGATGACAATCCATGGGCTGTATGAATCACTAATAAAGCGTCTTAAGTCTTCAGTTCCCAGGTCTACCAACCACTTTGTGGCTTTTTTTTAGCTTGTCATTTCTAACTGAAGATCAAGCAGGTATATTTGTGAAACTGATGCACATCATCACAGCCAGCAAAATATCATTTACTTAATATTATTACGCTTTTTTTTAACCAATATGACTGCTTCTTGGCTTTTACAAAGCACTTACATCTTGTATATTATAATTACAGATAAACTAACATTTTCTCCCAACAATAATGTTTAATATTTTGTATTGGGACAGGAAGTTTTCCGTTGATTTGCCAGAATTTGAAAGAGTGCTCCTGTTGGACCCATCATCCAAGCTCCCCTTCTATTTTGTGTTTTTTACACGATATGCATTGCATTTTAAAAACAAGCATGTTTTTTGACTGCACACGTTTTTACATACACATTTCTGAATGCATTTAAACATTATTGCTTCATGGTAGATTATGGTAAAAAAAAAATCGGAAAATGATTGTTAATTATTGACTGCTACTTAAGCAATTTTTATAGAATGATTGAGCTCCCTTTGCTCTCCCACCAATGCTGCAGTTTAATCATATAACAATCTCCTCTCTTTTCCTTAATATAATTGAATGATAGTGGGAGATAAATTACCGTATTTTTGGACAATAAGACACACTTTTTCACCCCCAAAATTGGGAGCGAACAGTGCCTGCTTCTTATGGTCTGAATGCGCGACCCCCCCCCCCCCCCCCCCCCCCCCCCGCACACCCACTGGGCCGCTGGTGGTCACACCTTGGCTTCCCGCCAGCTCTCCCGGCACGGAGATTAGCCGGGAGCTGGAGGAGCTGTCGGATGTGAGATGCCGGCTGGTGCCCGACTCTCCCATCTGTACTGTATAATTGCCAATGCCAGCAGAGCTCAGAGCCCTGCTGCCATAGGCAATAGGCAATGAAGAGAGAGATATAGATGAACTGCCATCTTTCCCTCTCTCCATGTCCGTGGAAACTGCAATCATTCTGCAACTCCCACGGACACAGTAACAGCAACATCGGCAGTGGAGAGACTGAGAAACTGAGAGGAGAAGACTGGGCAGCGGTTGGTCCCTCCTCCTCCTGCCGATTAGTGTGGAGAATGACGGTGTGCTTAGAGTGTACTGCTGCTAGTGGCACCTACTGGCTGAATTAAATATTGCATTAATTGAATTCATTGCATTAACCCAATTGATGTGAAAACCTATTAAATCTTTTTTTTCTGCCCTGTCTTAAAGTCCGAAAAATACGGTACTCAACTATTTTTGTTGGGTAGTTTTTCCCTTTCAAACATACCCAAAATGAATCTCCTAACAAGTGCAATAGTGATTTTTACACAAGCAAATGTAATCAGTCTCTGAGATTAGACATTTGGTGTGTAGCCCTAGGCATAAACATATATACCCATTTACATACATATCTAGTAATAGCATGCTCTTAAAATATGAAATTGCTGTGCTTATAAAAGTAACTGGCTGGAGAAAAAGGAAATTAGCTTAATCAGTTGATCTTGTAACATATATAAAGAAGCTATGTATTATACATGCTGTGCCCAAAAAGGTTAAGGACAGAGGACAACGACGGATCACCTAGTACTGCATGTGATCTAGCAGATTTTCCTCATTATGATGCTTAGTACTGCATCTTGTCTATGTTTAAAGCCTACCACATTGATGGCGGCTTGGCTTTGGTAACAAATGTCAGATCCTCTGGCACAAATAATAGTGGCCATTAAGTGGCTGAAGGATAAAGCTTAAGTCCAGGGAGGATCAACATTATGTTGACCCTCTCTGGTGATCAGAAGATGAATGACTGATTATCCGTTGTGACAAATCATGTAATAACCTCATCCAACCACAGTACAGATCTAAGATAATTTATTTATTTTATTTATATAATGTATGTTTAGGGATTTAGAATCCTCAACCTGAAACAGGAATTGATGTTACTAAATACATCTTCATACAGAAAAAATTTGATTGATCGACTATTTAGACTTGTTATTAGTTTCTTACATAGTTCAAAATATATACTGGATTTACCTATATTTTATTGTCCTAGGGACTGTGTTTCACACTTTGTGCACTCAAACCGCACCGCAAATCACATTTTGAGATACACTGTATTTGAACCTCCCTAAAGGTCATCTCAAGGTGACCTCTAGCTTGGAGTAAGGTTATCTCTCCCTGGTGTGTCCACTGGGTGTCTGACATGAACACGTTTACATACAAGCCCCAAATTGCCAGAGGTTTGATGGCTGATTGCCTGCGTTTTAGGGTGCATTAGTGCCCCATTGGTGTTGACGCGCCCTATTCATTGGACTTTACAAGCGTCACCTCAGAGGCATCTTTAGCAGAGACAACATGGTAGTAAAAAAAAAAACATAGATATGTAGATCTATATATATATATATATATATATATATATATATATATATATATATATATATAGTAGCAGGTGCTGTGCCATTTTCTGGTTGTTGGAACATGGAACCTCTGTCCTTCGTGGTGGCACGCATGTCATCTGCCCCAGAGTTGAAGTATTGTGATGTCACTAACCAGAAAACTTTTCTTATTTTCAAATGAAAAACTTGACAGGTATGCCCTGATGTAAAGGTCCATAGCTAACAATAATGCTAGTCTAAATGATTACCATAGTTGAAGATGAATAAATAAGATGTTAGATCTTACTTATCGGTCTATGGCTCAAACTAGAATAGAATCTACAAGTTAAACAATGAAAAAATAAACCATATACTTTATGGTTCCTATAGTGATGTGCAAGTCAACAAGTATAATGATGGATTTAAGAGTCATTTGGAGAAATAGTTTAGTTTCCTTTATTATAAGGGGGAGCCAGCAAGTAATTGATAAGTTTTTCAGAGCAGATGTTTTATGCTACCCATAAATGTACAAGCAGTTATTAAAAGCTAATTTCTCTGAGAACAAGAAGGCTTCTATATTTTCCATGTCATACAGATTGACGATAAAAATACAAGTGCCTAATAAAAAATCACATTAGATTATCTGTAATGATAATTAGCTATAAACAATACTAAAAAAATTTACATCTAAATTAGACCTCAATATAAGAGAAATATATTTCCTAAATGTAAGAAAATCATGTAAGAATTAGAAATTATGTAGCACTTTTTTTAAGCAGCTGTTAAACGAGTAACAGAAGGCTTATTAAATGATGGCATAAAGAAGTATTTACTATTAGGAGATTCTATGTCAGGTATGTGTTTCGGCAGCATTTTGCCCTAGCCACATGTAAATGATGTTCCCTTTTTCTACATACCTGTTTTTTTTTTACTTTGAATTGTATTGGATATCAGTTATCACTGAATAGGTTCCTAGTAAACCAATCTAATAAATTGCGCTTCCTTGACCATTGAGAAAGTCTTGCCACAAATGATAAAGAACTTTTCAAAAGAAAAAAAAGCAAAAACAAAGTCATTCTAATGTTAAAAAAAGAAATAAAAATCGTTTAATCTGTGTTCTCTAATGCATTCAAATACAAACAGATCATTCTTATTGTACATTGTCAGCTTATCTTTCATACAGATGCTTTGAATTATTATTTATGAGGCACAAACGATTCACTGATTGTTAGCAATCTTAGAAAAACATTTCAAGGTTATTTATGTTGTATTTCTGCTGTGGCTTTTACAATGTAAACTTTCCACTAGTAGAATCATAGTATTTTTTCTCACAGTAAAAGAGTTTTCTTGGAATTCATAGAAGGATGCAAAAAGTTTTTTTTTCTTACATTTTTTTACTTAAGGGTTTAAATTGCTCCTTACAGTTTAATCAGATCCCGCAAACCAAAAATGTCTAGTATGGTCCAGGATAATTCCTACTACCAGCATGCATTCCTTTTGATTTGATGTGTACAGAAGCCAAATGTTTACTTGATTAAGGCCTATAAAGCCTATTTAATTTATAAGCTTGAATTTAAATTTTTTTGACCCAAGTACCCTGATGTTGAACAAGAAGTACTGACTCACATTCTGCATTCTGCATTCTAGTTAATACCAAAGGTGTTCAAAGATATTTCAGGGGTTGTGCCCTTGGTTAAAGTAACACTGAATGCTTTCGGTTTGCTTAGGATGCTTTGAAATTTGATGCTCTAAGTTGGGTTGGCTTTAGGAATAGTTTGGTGATGGCTCCATCCTATTCCCACATGACTGCAAACCGTCCTGCACTGGAGGAGATGGGGCTGTCTGGCGAAGAAGAGCCTTGTACAGACATATTTTGTGAAGTTACAGGCCTACAACATAAAAAAGCAAGTTTGATATTGATCCCTAAACTCAACCCAGTACAATAGGATTATAATATAATACATTAGATTCCAATAAACACCTTGTAGCAGAGGTAAAGCTGTTATAGTTATAGGGGTGGGCCAATTATAAGGGTGAGCCAATTTTATATTATAGACATATTCAGGTAGACATATTCAGTTCAATCAGCAGCTCATAGGTTTAGATTATTTTCAGCTGTTTGGTTATCCACATAGCTGCATAGTTCAATCTTACACCTACAACTGAACAAGTATCTGACAATCTGTATCTGTAAAGCTGGGCATAGATGGGCCGAATCCTGCACGATTTGACAGCTGATCGGTCGCCGTGCGCGTTGCCGCAATATAAGATCAGGGGCACCCAGTCTTATCTATGAGCAAAGATTGACTAATAAGTACCGTATTTTTCGCACTATAAGACGCACCGGACCATAAGACACACCCAGTTATTAGGGCAGGAAAACCAGAAAAAAAAGATTTAATAAGTTTTCCCATCAATTGGGTTAATGCAATGAATTCAATGGATGCAATATTTAATTCAGCCAGAAGGTGTCACTAGCAGCAGTTCACTCTCAGCACACGTCATTCTCCACACTGATCTGCAGGAAGGAGGGGGGGGGGGGGGGGGGTGGCGGTCTGTCTTCTGCTCTTCTCTCCCAAAGTTACTGATTCTGTGTCCGTGGGGCAGCAGAGTGATTGCTGTTCCCACGGAGAGAAGAGATAGATATAGATGCAAGTTCATCTATACTTCTCTCTTCATTGCCTATGCCAGTTCAGGGCTGGCATAGGCAATTACACAGTTTAGATGGGAGAGCCGGCATCGGCCAGCATCTCACATCTGACAGCTCCTCCAGCTCCCTTGGCTAATCTTCGTGCTGGGAGAGCTGGCGGAAAGCCAAGGTGCGACCAAAAGTGCGTCTTTTGGTCCGAAAAATACGGTAAATATAATCATATAAGATCGGGGGCCAGACCATTATTATCTATGAGCATAGATAGACTAATAAGTAAATATAATGCATAAGGACTACATTGGGTTGCGATTTCAAATGGGTGGTCAAAGTCTGGTTAAAGGGACACCAGGGTTTCCAACACATATTTCACACACACAGTTCTTAGTCACTGACCCAGAACAAGTGAGTATACTGCCCAACATGTCAAAAATTCTGATCTGTGTGCACATTCCAGCTTAGTGTCTCAAAAGGCTTTAATATCATCATGCCTGATGAATGACAGTCAACACATTATTCTTCCAATTATCACAGTTTTTGTTAGTCTTTGTCACCTATTGACATTTTAGTGCCAACGATGCTGCTTCACTTCCTATGAAATAACTGAATTTTGCATGTCATGCCTCTTATTTGAAGAGAACATTCAGAGAAAAAGTTAAAATAGAATGAAGTCCATACTAAAGCAGGGTACAGGCGGCTCGATATTCGAGCTGTCCGATGTACCCTGCAGCAGCTTGATGGCGTCATCACGCTGCTGTCAGATATCGGAAGAGCCGGGGAGACAGCTCTGCTCTCCCGGCTCAGCTGTTCCTTTGCCTGGAGACCAGCGGTCTCTAGGCAAAGCATCGGACATCAGGCATATTTACGGTCATGTCCGATATGGCAGTTTTCGAGCGGGATTGATTTGCCCTGCTCGAAAACAGCGATGGGCGCATATTATATGGGCCAGATAGATGGCCGTGAGTGCGCACAGCGCTCGAAACGGTCATCGATTTGACCTATATCTCCCCGTCTGTACCCTGCTTTATTTAATAATTTAATCTGAGCAGTTTCAAATTATATTTAGTATTAGACATTTATAAGGTTCTAGGATTAAAAGTAAACATATGATCCCCTTTGTTGGCTAACTGAAGTAATTGGAAAAGCAAGCTTTTGTGATGTCTCAGACATTCAGGCTTTAAGCTGAAGAAGGGATCTGATACATCCCGAAAGCTTGCTTTTTCAAGTGCTGCTGTTAATTGCCAGAATGGTAATAGGATTGTTAGAAGTTTGTGAAAGGTTCTTTCAAGCGAAAGTATATCTAGTATATAGTAGTGAGTAAGTAAAAAGTAGGTAAAAGACTAGCCAAAGTCTTCAGATGTTTCCCCAGTCATCGGATTCTTCCTGATAATTGGGTGTCAGGGAAATACTGTGTTTCCCTGAAATGAAGACTAATATTATTTTTAGTTGCAAAGAATGCACTAATTTCAGGTAGGTCTTTTTTTTTTTTACTAAGTAACAGAAGTAATTTTACTTGGGGCATCCTCCACCAGAAATACAAGAAAGGAGGGATCCTGTCACGTCTTCTAAACCCCCACCTCCGTGCGCTCCGATGCTTTCTTGGCTGCTGACAGTTGGCCTCTTGGTAGGTGTAATTTTCAGGGGAGGGTTTATTTAAAAGCACAGGGAAATGCAGTTGTGTCAACCTTTTTTCTACCAAAACCATGTAACCATGTGTATGTATTCTATCAGGGAGAACCCGGCACTACATAGTTGTTGGTAGATCCAAAGGAAATTGTATGGAGTGATCTAACGGTGTTTTGCTGTGAGACGTGCACCTGAAAGCAAAACAAGTCTGGTGACTCCATGGTGATCCTGGTCAAAGCTACATATCTACATTCTGCTCAACAAAAATGATATGGAAGCAATATTTATTATAACATGCTTTATATGATAAAACATTTAAATTTAAAAGTTTAAATGTGGGTTAAATGTATCTATATATTTTTCTTTTAATGTAGGTTTTATTCTTTGTTTTAATGTGTTTTCACCCTATTTTTCATACTGGGGAGATCAAAAGTCATGATGAAGTCATCACGCCCAGTCGGTCAGCTGAGCAGTCGACGGGAAAACGACCCGTCTATGCCCAGCTTTAGACATGATCATGTAAACATGTAGCAGTCTTCTAAAGAAATATAATGTTTTTGTCAAATCTGTCATTGTCCGGATAGATATTTAGTAGCAAATACTACATTTACTGGTTCCAATTGCTTAAATATCTGTAGCAAGTAGTAATGCTAAAGGGTATAATGTGCACCATTTACATATACACTGCTGCATACAAAACAGCAGTCAATACTGGATACTCCATTTTTGATCCACGGCAGTATTAAAGGCTCAGAAGCTGTCCACAAATTTCTGTAAGGATGAAGACATAATGAGTGGATACCATGCACCTAAGCTAGGGGTGTCAAACACAAATACACAGTGGGACAAAATAAAAAATTTGGACAAAATCACCGGCCTTGATATTTATTGAAAAAAATTTCTGTAATTGAGGACGTTTTTTCTTCTCATGAGATATAATGAACCTTTTCAAACTGAAACTATTTTAAGTACACATTGAATATGGAACAAGCAAAGTATAATGCTATAACACATGTGAAGTCAAATGTTAAATAAAAAGACGGTGAAAAGCAATCTGTCATTGGTTAATAGAATAAAAAAAAAAAAACTAGCAGGCCAAATAGAATCACAATGCAGGCCTGAATTGGCCCCTGGGCAGGAGTTTGAAGGTAGCCATACACGGGCAGCCCGATTTTTCGGCCAATCAACTGCCATGTGCATTCTTGCGAATCGTCTGGAGATCGCTCAGCCGAAAATCGAGTGCACCCACCTGGCAAGACCGATCAGGAATCTCATGTCGGATCGCACAGTGATTCCATTACTTTGGATGGGGATGGCACACAAAGGCCTATCCTCTGAGGGGCTGGCTGCAGCATGATGACATCATCATGCTGCAGTCTGTCCCTAATCTATAGAGAGAAAAAAGAGGCGTGTATGTCTACCTTGACACTGCTGGTCTAGGGTGTCTCACTTGGTTCTTCCATTATCAAGCAATTAGCAATATGTCTATGTAGTTTGATATGGCACTTTAGGCAGAAGTTAAAAAATGTTCAGGTAGTAAAGGGGGGAGGAAATAAACTGTTTGTTTGCAGGAATGCTTTTGTTTTTTATGTGGATTTTTTGCATATGGAAAAACAAGTATTGGTACTATACAAAGAAAGAGGCTACACGATACACATTTTTTATCTTCCCATTGCATAAAAGGAATGACATGGTAGATAATACTTAAAAGCCCTCAGACTTTTTGCAAAAATTACATTCCACCTTCAACCTTTTAAATGTGCATACTACAGAAAAGATAACTGGGGTAAAAGCAACGCAAAATATGCAATTTGCTTTCATAATGATCACTTAATAATTTAACAGATGTCTACAAAATATTTTATGATTTGTGACATGAAAGAGGCTTTTTGCTGGTTACATGTTTAAGATGCAGTACAGTGCACAGAACACTACCTCATCCTATGTAGGTCAGGGCAGCAAGAAGCTAATGAAACTTTAATCTACAGCTTTAACAAGGCTTATGTAACAAAACCGCGTATAATCAAGTTAAACACAATATTACTATGATGTAAGAATAATACACAGTGTTCTTCTAGAGTCCAAAAAAACTCCATTACATTTATTGCCAATTAATTACACAGAAAGTGCTCTGTAACAATTTGTTTTAGCTGATTTATGGCAAAGGGATCTGTAGATTAATGAATTTGTTTACAGGCAAGTGAGATCGAAAACATATTGCTATTTTGTGTAGAAAGCTTTTATTTTTTTTTTAGAATTGATGAGCCTAGCATCTTGAGAGGAAGCTGGGAACAGATGCTTATAACTGCTGAGACTTACTTTACATGGCATTTCAATATGAAAGAGGAAACTAGACTCATTATGAAAAATATGTCGTCTTTATTCTTCATTACCTTATTCATCACTACTTTACATGTAGTTTTAGTTTTGTTCTTTAACCTCCCTAGCACTCTGCTGAGGTCCAGATTTCTGTACCAAAAGCACATCAAAATATGTCCATACAAGGGTCTTGAAGGTATCCTGAATATAATAATGTTTGAAACAAACAAATATGTAGAAAATAAAATATTTGAATGAAAAAATCTCTAAAATACTTCTTTTATAAGAAAGATTTTAGTTATGTATTTATATTTGTTTTTTGTTTATAATAACATTTTAATTGGAAATGTGTTTTTTTTACTTTGAATTATGTTGGATACTGTTATCACTGTATATAAATTCCTTTTTAAATTTGGCTCCCCCACCCCCAGTGTAATGTCACCAGGTCCACCACCCCGGAAAATAGATGACTAATGTGAAAAGGTAAGTATTTTACTAAGCAGAAAGCTAAATTCAGTGCAATTTAAAAATCCTGCCACCTGCTTATCCCTCCTCCCCCCGGTGTCACATCATTACATCCGTGACAACGGGGGTAGGAGGGTTCCACTGCCTTATCTGGAAGCATCGGTGAAGCAATTAGGGTAAGTTTTGGGCATCAAACCACAATAATACAGTACTCTAAGAAGAAATTTGAATTAAAGTTTTAATGAAAAATTTAAATTTTTGAATTAAAAAATCCCACTGTCTCCTGGTGTAACGTAATTAGGTACGTGACACAGGGGGAAGGAGGGATCAACTTCCTTACCCAGAATCATTGGACTGCTTCACCGATGCTTCATTCAGGTAAGTTTTGCTCATTTAACCACAATGAATACAGCAGAGCATCAGTCATGTCATTTATACACTATTACATTATAGAAAGAGAAATCTAAGTAGCTGAATTTTCCTTGCATTTATCATTTCCAGTCCATGTATAGCAAAGTCAGAGCAGCCAATGAATTCATCAATCAATTATTGTAGTGAGGTGACAATGCATGAAAGGTTACCCTGTAATTTTATTAGTTGTTGGGAAAGGGTGGTTCTTATTTCACAGGAGGCCTAGGTAGGAGGGGACAGAGGTTCTTGTTCACATGTGAGAAGTCCGTGTGGGAGCCAGACAGCATCAGTCCGTGGGACTACAAGCAATAGCTAGTAACATGTGAATTTTGGAGATCCCCTTATCAGGCTTTGAGTAGGGTGTGGGGCAGACCCAGAAGAAGTTAGCTATGAGGACTGGACTATAATTCACTCCTGATTCTCTATTGAATGTCCTGTATTTATGCCCCAAGAATGCACCCTGCCAACTGGGCTATGTGATCAGTGGCAGGCATCTGATTGTATATATTTCCTGCCAAGTACCCTAGGTGAATATACCTGCAGTGTGGATTCACTCTCTTAGAAGCCTGTACTAAAGCTTTGCTAAAAGAATTAGTAAAGGGAGAATTGGGCAGTGAATAGGAACACTTCAGAACAGAGCATTTGGTTGTCCAAGTTTTCCTGGATTTTGTCAGCGAGTGGTTAAGCCCCTTAGACTGCCTCAACAACGAGTCAGGGTCTTGTGTAGTCCTCCTCTGTCAGGTTACTCAAGCCATACAACATGGGGTTTTATATGTCTCCTATGCATCTTTAGTGTACATGCTGAGCAGAACAGCCTGCCAAAGTCAAGGTCACAAGTTCAGTATGGGGTTACAGGGTTCACCGGCATCCCCCAGGGTGCTGCACCCATGCATTCAAACTATCAGTGACAAAGTAATGAAGTCATCATTGTGTTGTTTTTTTCCCCACTAATAACATAGTGAAGGTCAATGATGACTTGGAAATCAGTTCAAATATGATGGCCAAAAATTGCTGTGGATGATCTCTGGATTAAAGCTGAATAAATGTTATATTATCAATAAGCAATGTATTTAGCATTTATTAAAGTTTTTTTTATAGCTTTCTTTCTGTTTTAACTCTTGTTTAAGTTCATTATCTGGCAAAAAAAAAACAAACAAAAAAAAAAAAAAAACATGTTTGGATGGTCTGGGATAATCAAAATTGCATTGTCATGTCATTGTTAAAAGTATGTAAATCAAAAGCTTGTATAGAGATGGATTTGGGATGGTAATGTTTTCACATAAGCCCCCCATACACCTTACAATCTTACCATACGATTTCTGCACAATCCACTTTTGTTCTACCAAAATGTAATATGAGGACCTTTCTAAACCTTCCAATCACTATGTATTCTATGCAGGAGGACCCAGCACTACATAGTTATTGGTAGATCCTAAGAAAATTGTATGGAGTGATCTAAAGGGGGAGGGCTTTAGAAAGGGTAACAGCTTAATATTTTAAGAGTTTAGATAGCAGTAAAATTTGACAAAGGTTTTAAAACTTTCTCACACTATGCGAGTTAACCCCCCTGCTGTTCCTGTCCCAGCTCGTCCAGCTCTGACCTGTCAGAACAGCAGTGGACGAGCTGGGTTCGTCAGGCAGAGATCGGAGCCACAGGAGAGCAAAGTCACTGCTCTGTGTGTCTCCGATCTAATGAAGAGGCAGCTGCATGGATCACCCCCCCCCCATGCTCTCCTATGTAACCTGGCACATCTGCACCGCCATCTAGTGGTTGCAGTGCTAATTTACCTGATAAGGTGAATTATTGAAATCTTCATAATCTGATATTGTGAGTTATTCACAAAGCATCTGCACATGTTTTTATATTCAGGATGTCTACCAGACTCCTGTATGGACATACTTTGGGAAGTTACAGGCCTACAATGTAAAATACTTTTTTTCCATTAAAGTCAATGGTGCGCTTTTGGTACAGAAATCTGTAACTCAGCAGTGCGCCAGGGAGGTTAACAGCTTTGGAACTCATTTATTCAACAATTATAAATAATTATTATAAATAATTTGCTCCTAGTTGATAGTACCCAATTGTTATCGAGTGCCACAATAATAATAATAATAATCGCTACACAACAAACTCTTAGTACAATTGCTAAAAGGGCTTTTCAGGCACAAATTCAATTATAAAGGTAAAAAGTCTTTATTTCCAAGGTATCACATAATAAAACACAGTCCTAAAAATACACATGAAATGTCCATAGCTACCGCACATCAGCTTGTGCAAGGATTCATACAATATGGATCCCAAAGTTGTATGTAAACAGTTACGAAAAGCTTCCTTTAATCGTCCTTTCGTCCCTGAATGGGCTTCAGGAAAGGCATGGTACAAATTATGGACTTATTGCTAAAGTAGCTTGACAACCCAAAAAACAAATTCTGCAGCCCTGTTGGGGTTGAGCTCTATCAGTTTTTTCTCAGCGTTTCGAACTTCCTGCGGTCCTCATCAGATGTCCATAAAGAAACGTTCACCTTATACACTGGCGATATCCATTTCTGTTTCTTTATGGACATCTGATGAGGACCACATGAAGTTTGAAACGCTGAGAAAAAACTAAGTTTGTTGTGTAGGGATTATTCTCCCCTCTCCACTATCAGAGTAAACCATTTCTCACTTAGCCGTGAAGAGTAAAGTCTTATTATATTCTTTTTTGCCAGCTATTTGAGTTTTAATCTTCTTAATGTTTCCCTGTTTTTGAACAGAGCTCACTACAGCAGCCCTCTATTTTTCCTGATAAAGCAGAAGGCCAGTATACTGAATAAGTCTGGACATTCTGTAGCAGCTTACCTTCATTTTCAGGTTACTTGAGATGGGTACCATTTTAAGCCCCCCATACACCACATACAATTACCATGCAATTTCTGTACAATCAACTTTTCTATTACCAAAACCATGTAATATGAGGACCTTTCTACACCTTCCAATCACTATGCATTCTATCAGGGAGGTCACTATACTACACAGTTGTTGGTAGATCTGATGGAAATTGTATGGAGGAATCTCAAGGTGTATGGGGGGCTTTAGTTAGTTATAATACTTATTTCTTTTGTAGCACCTGTTTGGTGGTCTTGGCACATGTATGTATATATTGTACATGTATGTATGTTTTATACAAGTAAACAAGAGCAGGCCAATGCATTAATAAGAATGAACACAAACTATTTTGGTGATGTCTTATTTAAATTTAAAGCATAGGGAAGATGCTTGGTTATCACGATCTTCCGTGTTAACGCATCCAAGCTCATCCTGTTATTTTCTCTTTGACCCAGTTTACCTTCTAATTCTGCTGTATTTGGATCATCTGCTACAAACCATGGTTAGACCTTTGTAACTGCATAACGTCTGCCTGCTGATTTGGTGCTTTAACTAGCTGCTGAATCTGTAAGTATACTGTCTATTTGTCAATTCCTTTTGAGTTATTAATTATTTAGATTCCTGTTCCTGCATATTAGTGTGCTCAATCTACTGACCACCTAAGTCCAGACAATATGTGGGAGGGCTGTTAGATGCTTACCTGTCCAGAGGAGATGGCGAGGCAGCATTGCTACCACCCAGTGGTGGGTTTTGGAAAGTGCAGTCCCTAGCTCTTCTGTGTGATCTGTGGATACCTTTTGAATCACCTTAAAGGGATCTGTTGGAAATTGCTTGTGTCTCAGGATTGGCCAGAGGTCCAGATGTCAGTCTCCATCTGGGGTAGCTCTGTGCCTGTCATAGCCTCACTTCATCTGTACTGGTGGTCTCCTGCTTTTGTGCTCTGTTTATTGGACCGATCTGCTGTATATCTGGACTACTACTCTGCTTAACATTTTGACTCCTGCGTTTGTTGGATTGATTTGCTGCTGTGTAGCTGGGTACATCTTCTGTTTAACCCTTTGGCTAATGTATTTGTTGGGTTCATCACCTATGTATGACCTCCATTTTGGCTCTACATTTGTTTCCTAGAGGTCCCTGGGGTGTTTCATTTCTGCTCTCAGGTAGAATACTTTCTGCACTTAGGTAATGAGGGCAACCAAAATCAGGTAGGCGTTTTGTCTCTCCCATTTAAGCGGGGGCTTGGCTAAAGGTGAAGACTGCAATGGAGACCTTTACATTATGTGTGGCATCTGGATTTAACACAGATGCCTATACCACTGTTTGTCCTTCTATGCATCTGTCAACAACTAGAGGGGTATTGGCATGAGGTATAAGGAAAGCTCCTTCATGTTCCTGTTGAGTTAATGATTCCCATTTAATACTTTGGATGGAGACCCTGGTCATGTCAATCGAACAGGTATTTACCAACATGTTGGTTCCCTGTTTAATCCAGCTTTCTTTAAGCAGGATCAATTGATCCCACTTGAAGAAAGGGTGGCCGCGTTCGATTTGTTAACAATCGATTACAGCGAACGCACTTGATGATGGATTGTTCGGGGATCAAACTAAAAATTGACCCGTGTATGGGGACCTTTAGCTGCATTCTTTTACTACCCTTTGGCTGGTCAATCCATAATTGATTCATGCTACTGTTGCTTTCATTGGACTGTAACCTGGTTCTAATACTGTTTGAGATTATTAGAAATTAGAAATCCTCCTTTTTGAAACACTAATGTAGTGCTGATTTATGCTGAAGGTGGAATTTGAAGCTAACCAATCAATGTTTTCATACACCTCAACAACTCAATAAATATTACAGTGAGCTTGACTTTTAACTATTTACAATCACAAGTCTAGTTATACATGGTTTAAAACAAAAATACACTGCATCTTGTTGCATAAATATAAAGCCTGAATAGAGATGTACCTATATGTTCAAAAGGCCTAAAGCCCTGAAAATACCCCAAAAATGTGGTATGTCAGGGTGCAGTGTATACTTTACCACAAAAGATCCCATCTATAATGAATTTGTAACACATCATTCAGCTCATTATGTTGTCACATCTGCTAGCACATCAGAATATGTGGTTTAGAGAAGCTTAGTGTACTTGTCATGCTAGAGTAACCTACAGTTACAGTTTTGCACAATAAAGTTTAATCTCTCCCAAAAGACTCATTATGACAAAGTTGTTTTCTTAGAGCCTCCTCACGTCTTGCTCAGCTGAATAGAATGAGAATGTTAAGATGTCAAAGCAATTGTCAAAACAGCTAATTGAAATATCTTTTTTGTTCTCAGAGATGGCTCCCTGGGGCTTTCTTCTTTCCATTTTCAAATAACATCTCTGTTTTTTTATGTCACTCTATTTATTTCCTGTCAGAGTCTTCAGCGATGTATCTATTTTTTACATGTTCTATTTGGTACCCTGATTTATATCTTTGTAGTACCATTTACTATTTGAAAGATAGGCATGAGCTTAGGATACATCGAACAATGGTGGGGTACATGTACTCTTCTATGTAGAAAATTTACTTCATGACTGGTTTGCCCAAAAGGAAAAGCTGGTTCTTTGGCCAACCTCCTACAACCAACAATGCAATGTTTCATTAGCAGTGCACATCTTCTGTTAAGGTAGCTATACACAGGTCGATTTTCCACTCGATTTTTGACCGATCAATCACTGCGCGCGCTCACGAGTTCGATCAGCAATCGATCGACAGTGAATCGGGTTTTGATCACCCTGCCCGATCGACCCCAAAAAATCGTTATTGACTAAAAATCTTATTGGACAATGAACCAACATGTTGGTTTTTTTGGTCGATCGTTTGGCAATCGGAGTACATTGATGGACCCAAATAACCCTATGCAGCATCCTTTCTGATCGATGGATTTTGTGGAATCGGCCATTTTGGAGATCGGCTCATATCCAAATCAGCCACAAATCGGATTCCCAATCCGATCAATTGCCGATTCCTGATCGCCTGGAAAGATTGGATCGGCAATCGATCGCATGTGATCGCTGACAAATCGACCTGTTTATACCTTAACACACTTTGCAGATTTACAGCAGTTTTACCAGCTACACACAAACAGACTTATTATAGCTGTTATGAAATCGAATTCTAAAGAAATATTTGAAAGTAATATCTATTATTTTCTAACATATTCAGTTATATTTCACCAACATTTTTATTTTTTATCTAAAGTTATAAGATTTTTCACAACATCTATGCAGATTCTAATCCTGTCACACGCATTTAAATAAAAATAACACTACATTTTATTTTCAAACTCCCCCACCTTACCCATGTTCTCAGTATTCACGTTAATCAGTCTTACCCTATTTTTTTACCCTAGTATACATACATTTTACATATAAAAGTATTTGCCATATTCCTGCTATGGAAAACAAAATTATTAACCGAATCCTTATATCTTTCAAATACTTGGAAACTGGGTTTGAAATAACATTCAAAATGCTTAGGGAAAGTATTCTTTTAGCCCTAAGTTTTTTGCTGGAACTCTTTTACGTATAGTAAGGAGTATCACCAATGCATAGTGCATAGTGCTTTTAGAGTGCAGTTCAAAGTTCAAGGCACAGGTCATCAAAACAGATTACAGTGCAATTTCAACTACAGTGTATTGTACAGAAGTACAGTGTAGGCTGTTTGTATTTCCTGCCTGATCTAGCCCCTTCATATTCCCAGCGGCATCGGTGATGCCGGCCATGTGAAGACCCAGAGTGTCTATGCTAAGGTCAATGGCACGCCTTTACCCCACCTCCTCGGCGTCATTGAGGTAGCAGAGGAGGTGTAACCCAGAAGGATCAGCGAGATCGCTGGAACAGAGGCAGGCGGCGTTATCTCTCCTCAGACAGGAAAGAAAGTGTAACTCAGGAGTGTAAAGTTTGCATTAACTCATTAACCTCCTGTACATTTGTTTGCAAATTAGGGATAGCTAACACGTTTCAGGGGCTCAGCAGTCTCCCTTCCTTTGCTCAGCAGAAATATTGCCTCATAAATAACAGTATGGCTTGATAGTTGTTATTCTCCATATGCACTTTCTGTCTCCGAAAACATGGCTTTTACAACAGCATGCCTATTTTTAAATAACTTTCAGAGTATGATATACCCAGTGCATATATATGACAACCCCCTCCTCTTATATTTAACAACATGAACCAAGCAACAGCCTCAACGATCACCACCCATGCAGCAAACTCCGACTTGCTTACTTTGAAAACAAATATTTCATGCAAAAAAGGAAATGTAGAATTTTTGCATTTGGTAAAAATATGGAGAGGTTAGTTCATTCTTACACTTAGCATGCCCATCATCTTCCCTGGATGGACATCCCACTGCTGGAGAGTATGGGGCCAGAAAGCTCTAATTGGGCTTTACTTGTAATTGCTACATGCTTATGTTTCCCAAAAGTCCTGAAAATCAGGGACCACCAGAGGATCTACCAGTACTTCTGCAGGCCAGTCCAGACTAAAGTCCCCATACACGGGTCCGATTCCCAAGGGATTCCGGGACGTTCGATTCCGGGCGCATGCATGCTAATCGATTGTCCCGGAATCGCGTGAAGCCCACCTTGCCTGATCGATCACGTCCGATCGTTCGGGGGCCCAGAATCGGATCTGCCAGAGAACCAACATGTTGGTCTTTCTGATCCGATTCAGCACACATCAGGGGGAGTTGCCATGTGTGAAGTGATCGATCGGGCACGGAATCGTCCAGGAATCGGTGGCCCAAGGTGGTAGGGACAGGCTTAATTGGGCGATCGATCGGACATCCGATTCCCTCTGGCATCGCGGAATCGATCGGATGGGTGATCGATCGGCCATGGAATCGGTACATGTATGGCTAGCTTTATCCTCTTCAACTCCTGTTGCCATGCCACAGATCTTTATTCTACCAAACAATAAAAGCATACTATTACAATTACCATTTTTCTTTCAAAAGAACAAAAAAAGGTAATAGAAAAGATAAGAATGTAATATTCTTATTGAAAGTCACCTTGAATCTGCATCTACAGATAAATACAGAGCGATGATAAATGGCTTTCATTCTCTGCTGTAAAACATTTAAATGATTGTTCAACATAATGTGTAATGTATAAAACATAAATAGCCAATACCAATATTTAGGAGACCCACTACCTTCTGCTAACCCAAAATAATAATGGTATAGCTCAGGGGTGGGCAAAAGTTTTTACTTGTGGGCCACATTGGGTTTTTAAATGTGACATAGGGGCCCGACCAAGAACCTGTAAGGGCCTCCCGGCATAGGGGTCCTAAGTCCTCGTAGCTAGGACAGGAAAATATTAGAATTTAAATTTGAATTTAAAAATAATTATATAGAAGAAGCTTTTTATAGAGGAGCTTAAACATTTTATTGCAGACTATGGCCTCTAGGAAACAATCCAAACAATTATCCTATAGGTGTTATCTTCACTTATTGCAGGGAATGAGGGTAGTCAGAGCAGCTTGACACCAAGGTGACAAAGGGCCTTTTTTGGCCCCCAGGCCTTATTTTGCCCATGTCTGGTATAGCTATGCATACACATTAAGATGGAAATGGTTTTAAAAGAAAGCATTATTGTGCAAACATTGTCATATTTCGTTATGCCAAAAAAGTTACACTATCTAGTTATCTATGCACTCCCATATACCGACTATGATTTAATTTCTCATTATTCTATACATTGTAACCTCTGAATTACAGACTTTATAACTGCTGGCTGTGTTCCCCGTGGACATTAGATTTAAATCATAGACAGTTTTAACACATTTGCTTTGTTAAGATCACTACATTCATCATTTATAATAATAAGAGTATAATAAAGTTTAAAGAAGCATTGTTCATCAGAGAGTCATTAGAATGACAATGATGTAAAATCTGCAATGATAATATCTGCATAAAGGTTTTGTGAGGCATTAAGCAAACCTGACAACAAGTTAATCATATGTCCCATAAATACCAAATTATTCCTGCATCTTTTTTTTTAACTCTTACTCATATAAATTATATGAAAGAATATTCATGTCAAATTTAATGTACTCCATGGCTCTTGCAGTCAAATCCCCATTATAAGACAATGTGTCAAAAAAAGAAAAGAAAAAACCTTACATTTAACCAGATTTAACCAGATTGTTCATCATACACCCCTCCTCAGATGAGGTGCTACAATAGCCACTCATGAAGGGACACATTATTGCCATGCTACCTTCCAGAGCCTACGTAACACTTTGGAGAGAAGTTTGCAGGACTGAAAACCATTATCTAGCACAGTTTAAAGACTATTGAAGCTACTGCAGTTAATTAACCCATGGAAGCAAAAATAGTTTCTTTAAGAGATGGCATCTGTTTATGGTCCAGTAAACTGCAGGTAAGTATATTTTTAGGATTGTGGTACACTTCACCATGTTTCTTGTAGTAAGTAAAAGTTTATTCCAATATTTGTATTATTCATGTTTTTGTTCCAGTATATGTGTACTTTGAAAGAAGTTTGCAATTAATTGACTTGTTGTTTGGCTCATATACATATTATATGTCAGGGAACCAGGCAGAGGGGCGACCAGGGAGGCAGCATACACTGACACCAGACAGGAATAAGGTGAATATGTTTTTTTGAACTTACAGAACAACAGGAAACACGGAAGATTCAAGAGGACCAGAGGCCAGGTACAAATCAGAAACAGATTGCAGGTTGTGATACAGATTCAGGTTGAATGCTCAGGAAGTGTGAGAGTGTGGAAAACTATTAAATAGCCCCCAGGCTAAGGAAACAAGTGTCCTTAACCCAGCCCACACTTGCAGAGAGCCACCTTCTGGTGACTAGGGAAACTAGCCATGGTAAGCAATAGCACACCGCCACCAGCAGGCGGTACATGGGACAGTCAAATTCCTTACATTATGTAAATTTACCGTCAGGATGAAATATCTGAAATGGCTTGGTTGTAACCAGATAATTGTTTTTTAAAGTCATCTCTCAATTGCATAATGTTGTGGCTGATCTAAATATTTAGCAATGAATGATTAACTGATAGTAGGTGTACATTGTAAGTATCATCATCCTCCTAGAAGGTACAGAAACATGTCTGAAAATCAGATTTGTTTATGGGGGCAGAAGAGCACCAGTTTTTCTTGTGACCTCTTTTGGGTTACATACTTTCACTGGCCTAAGCTTGTGCTTCTAATTTAATGTCTGCAGATCCAGAACCCCTGTTACCTCCTTAAGTCCTACCCTTGGTCTCTGCTTATTGAATTTGTACCTATACCTCTTACCTTCACCATCTGCAACTACTCATTACTACACACTTTCCCACATTAAGCAACCATCAAATGTTTATTACTTTTATGGCAAGTGAAATCGTAACCTCTTAATTGTAATGTTCCCAATGTACAGAGGGAACAACCTCTGTATAAATATCAGTTTCCAAACTGAAAAGAAACCAAACAAACTTAATTAAACTTTTGCTTACCTCTGAGCTGGCACAATGTTGGAAACTTTATCCACAGTACTAAAAAGTATATACTTGCGTGCTTCTCATCTGACCATTGGTATCTGCCAGTTCTAGTACTGGAATCCAATACTTCTGCTGCCAATCTTCCTCTTCTACTTTGCAGCAGTACTGTGAATGGTCATTATATGGTGCTGGATAAGTGTTTTATTGCTAAAAGCATACCTCCCAAGACTTGGAAAGGGAGCATTATTAAGGTGACATTTCCCTTTTCAAATCTTTCTGCACCTGGTAGAAGACCAGCCGCCACTGCTTCAGCAGCATATACAGTGCTGCTTGAAAGTATGTGAACCCCTCAAGTGGTGTAGATGTTTCTG
>CM070036.1:80333373-80351063 GCA_036250615.1 Ptychadena robeensis | reverse complement strand
AAAGAGGATGATGTGGTCAAAATACTCATTTGCCTAATAATTCTGTACTCCCTGTAAAATAATGGTGTCTTTATCTCCTCCTCTATTGTTTGGAGCAATGTGTGTCAAAATTTGAAAATAAATGCCAGATGGGTCGTACCCATGGTGGAAAGCCACTTGACGGGTCATTGGCTTGGTTAGAATCCCATTTCTTATGTAACCAACGTGGTCACGAATCCGCAATCTAAACTCGCGTTTATTTTTTCCAATGTAGAGCGCACCACAGTCGCACATCATTAGGTATACGACTGCGGGCGTTCTACAGGTAACTAGGGAGTGTACCTTAACTGAGGATCCGTCGGGGAGGTAGGTCCTGCTACCCTCCCGGATCCATTCACATTGGTTGCACGTACCTGTAATAGATGCTCCACATACAATATATCAGGGGCGTCACAATCATGGCCAGCGGGGCTAGAGCAAGGCGGAGCAACCCCCCAGAGAGAGGGCCCCACCGGCACAACTCGTTAATTGAGAAACACATAAACCTTCCTAATAACATGCATAAGAAGACAGTTTTCCAAGATGGTACTCTGTCATGATTTTCAGTTAATTATTTTAGGGAAAAAAAAAATTACTTTATAAAAATGACAATTCCCCCACTCTGCCATCAACAAATACAGTCTTTTCGGCCTCTTCCATATTATTGAAATACATACCAATGAATGTCAGTGTGTCTGTCTCCACATGGATGCACATAGCCTGCACATCCAAATGTGGCGCAACAAGTTGAAATAAAAGTTTATCAGTTTTTCCAATTTGATGACTTTTCAACTAGAATACAGATGACTCCTTTTTGAGTCTGTTGACGCCACACTTTGTGCATCCCACCCACCCAAATCTAATTATGTGGACAGTTGCAGTACAGAGAAACACAGATAATTTCTTAAAAGCATGCCTTAGAAGACAGTTTTCCAAGTCAGTACACTGTGCCATCACTTTCAGGTGATTATTAAAGAAAATGAAAAAAAACAAAACAACGTATGGTGAAATAACAGGTCCCCTGCCCTGTCATCGACCAAATATGGAGTGCATATTTTTTGTTTCTGTATTATGGAAAAATAAATCTAGGTTTGGCAACCATCACACCACAACAAATACCAGTGTATCTCAGTGCGTTTGTGTTAGTTCAAAGTGTCCACATGAATGAAAAGCCAGCATGAATGAAAAGGGGTGCAACCGGCTGACCAGGGAAATGGATTATGAGGCTCCTCTACTGTTCTTGTTGTAGGGATTGTCTGAAATGACTGTTTTCTATTTCTTCTCAGGGAGATGAAAGTATGCAGCAGAATATATTGGCATAGCCATTTGCCTTTCTGAGGAGGCCTTTCTGAGTGGACCTTTTGAGGCGACCTTTGAGATCTTTGTAGTCAGGCTACAATTTTGAGCCAGGAGTGTGGGTTGTAGCAGCTGGAAGCCAGGGGCTAAATTGTTTAAGCTGTAGCCTGCCTTCCAAGAATTTCTCATGTGTGAAGACCAAGGAGGCTTAAATTTTTTTAGTTTTTCAACTTTGATTACTTTTCACTTATATTACAGTTTGATATCCTTCTCCATCAATGTAGGCATACATGCCAACATCCCAATATTCATTAAAGAGAAAAAGAGCACTGGGGGGGACATCCTTTCAACATAAGTTGGTCAGAGATACACAGGACTTTAAACAGCAATAAATCATACATGTTCAGTAAATAAGGTTTAAGAGATTGTGCAATAAGATACAGCAATAGGACATATGATATGAGAATATGAGATATGATATGAGAATCAACAACAATTTTGATATAGTCCATTCTGTGTATGTAGCAGGCTTAACCTGCTTCTACAGGGGGTAATACACTATTAAACAAAAAAGGAATGTAAACACAATATAATAGATGCACCTTACCTCTGTATAAATAGTATTATATATTTAGGGTGAACCCCAAGTTCTACTCACACATCCATACTATATTGAATGGCTATAACAAGTTATTGGCATTTTTTCTGTGTTATGGAAAAAAATCGAGAAATGTCAGCCATCATACCACACTAAATACCAGTGTATCTCAGTGTGTCTGTCTGAGTTTCGATTGTCCACATGAATGAAAAGCCCGCACATCCAAAAGGGTGCAACCAATCCAACGTCCAGTGAGATGGGAAAATTGAAATTGGAGACACAGGCAGCCTTTACTCAGCTCAGCCTAATATTTCCCCTTTCAAACGTCCTAGACATACAAAGATATATATATATATATATCAAAAATCTATAATAATAATTATTATTATTATTCTTTTGTCTTCAAGTTTTTGTTTGACAGACATTAATATTTTTATCAAACATAAAATTCTCCATTAGAAATATGTAAACTGATTTGATTGGCTGTTCTCCTCATGTGATGGCATTTCGTAGTAGACGCCTAGTTATAGGTCAATAAATCAGCAGAAAATAACACAATCCAATAAAAATGTGAGAAAATCGCAGAGGAATGCTGGGGAGATGCTGTCTGATGACACTTCTCTTCAGCAATGCTGGGCAGTGTCAGCAGTCATTAGTGATGGCCTAAAAGTTCGCCCGGCGGACATTTCGCGTCAAGCAAAGCATGTTCGCAGTTCGCAATGCGGGCGAACATTATGGGTGTTCGACCCGCCCCCTATACCTTAACATGGAGACAAAGTGTGACCCCACACCCTATAGTCAGGTGGTACAGTACAGCCAATAACACTTACTTTTGCTCCTGAATGATACTTATAAAAGAAGCAGCCCGGCATCCCTTTTACATTTATCCTGCGTCTCCAGTACTAGATAGATAGGGAGAGCTGCTGTTGATCGAGGGATGGCTTAGCTACTTTTCTATTACACTTCATCCAGTGATCTGTAGCGATAGCTAAGGTATTCTGTTACATGTAGTTCATCATTACTGAGCCACAGTATTATGCATTGCAGAGAGATCTGACTAAATGTGAAGCGCTGCAGAAGGTACTGTCAGCTAACTTTTGGCAAAATCTGTAATCTTGATGTGATTTCCGGCCATTAGACCTGAAGAAAACAGCATTTTAAAAAATCTATATTTTGGGGGAGAAGTTTAGCTATTGATCCCCCTCTGGAATGACACTGTCCCGGTGGTTGCACCCTTTTGACTTTTTTTTATTGGTATTTTGGCTACAAATATGACCTGAAGGTTTGAGAAGTTCGCCCTCCATTAAAGTCAATGGAGGTTCGCCATTCGCGGCGGGTATATGCAGAAGTTCGATTCGTCTGTTCGCGAACAGCAGCAGCTGATGTTCGGCCATCACTAGCAGTCATAAGAATTGGAGTGATGGGAAAATCTTGTCCTATAAAAACATAATACAGTGATTTGTTAATGAACATTTTCTGGCCCACTTCATGTCAGCCTACCATGGGTCATCTCTGCCCTCATGACCCCCAAGGACAACCCTAACTAGATTCCTTAAAAAGACCTACCTGGAGGTGCCCAAATGTTTTTTTCTCTTTGTCCTCACTCCAGACAACTATTAGGGTAAGTAGACATATTTTCTTTGTCTATTTTCTTTGTCAGTTTGTTCCCCGTTTTTTGTTTTCAGGTATATCCCCCAGCCCTCCCCAGGTTCAGCCTCTCCTGGAGAGGTAGGCCCCAGTAAAAGAGGTAAATCCCCGGGTCCGGGGTGACCATGCTGCAGGGCACAGGAGGTCTAAAGCACCATGTCTAGTGGGGCAGGCGGAGGGGGGGGGGAGGTCAAGCATGGTCTGTCTCTCTATTTTTCATCTTCCCCTTGGGGCGCATCTCGCGACCTCTCAGTCTCCCCAGAATAAGGGAAGAGGGAGATGCCGTGCGGCTCCTTCATTGCACTTCAGCATTGCTAGGCGGGCACACTGCGCATACACGCTTCCGGCTTTCCATTGCTAGGCAACGGCTTAGGGCGGTTCTCGACGCCCAGAAGCCAGCCAGCAGGCAGATTGAGCGCAGCTGTGTGCGCGGCCTGGCAATGACTCTTTGGCATTTCCCTGTTTATTTAGCTGTGGGTTGTGGGGTTAGTTGGCTGCTCGATTGTTTATGTCCAGTCACGCCGCTGGGTCTGCTAGCTGGTGTCCTGGTTACACTGTTGGCAGGTAGGAGGGGGATGTCCAGGGGAGGGGCCCTAGGTTTCATTTTCTGTAGCTCTCTCTTCCACTGTTTCTCTTTCTCTCTCTTTCATAGGAAGGGTTGCCTGTAGCCATGAGTTCCCTTCCGCCATCACCACAAGCACTGAAGAGCTCGGACCGCAGGTACCGGGATTTTCAGTTAGGGGGTGCAGACAGACAGGGAGACAAAGACACAGGAAGTCTGGTCACGAACGCAGGGAATCATCTTCCTCCCAGGAGCCAGAGTCGGACATGTGTTGGGCTTGTGGCGAAGGAGCCTTGTGTGACGAAAAAGCTCTTTTGAGCTTGTTTTCGTAAGGCAGCGCAGGTGAAGGTGGTGGTAGAGAATATGGCGGAACTCTGCAGACCGTCCCGACGTGCGAGAAATGGCCTTTCTTCCCCCCACACATCAGGAAAGCATGGATGCTTCCTCCGAGTCAACATCAGAGGAGGAACCTCAGCCGTACATGTTTGAATTTGCGGCGGTAGTACCTTTTGTTCGATCAGTGAAGGAAGCAATCGGTTGGGAAGAGGAACCATCATCTCCTCCTTTAAAAAGGTAGTACTACCTGGGTCTCAAGAAGTCGATGTCGACTTTATTGTTGAAGCTGGAGATAAAGGAAATATTGGAGGAGAAATGGGCAAACCAGGACCGCAAACAAGGCTTCCAGAATCATATGAACAAGCTGTTCCCTTTAAAGGAAGCTGAGGTGGAAAACTGGGAGAATGCTCCCAGGGTGGATGCAGCTCTTCAGCGCTTGGCGAGACATATGGTCCTACCCTTTGATGACTAACTTTCAAGGACGCTATGGATCGCAAGGTCGATTTAAAGAAGGTCATTGCAGTGGCTAGATTAGCTTGTAAACCAGCGGAGGCAAACAGTTACCGCCCAGGCTGCGCCCATAGAGGGCTCCTCAGGCTTCCTTAGCGAAATCTGGGAAGTCAAGGCCGCAGGCGGAGAAGCCAGCTGACAAGTTAATCTGACAGGTCAACCAGGTTATTCCAGTGGGGGCAAGGCTTCTGCATTTTACGAATACCTGGGCACAGTGGGTGACAGACGGATCTTGCACATAATTTCAGATGGCTATCAAATAGAATTTGCAAGCCGGCCTCCAGAGGGGGTGTTTGTCCAGACCAGGATGCCAGACTTATGTCTCAGAGCTGCTGCAGGCAGGTGCCATTGCCCCAGCCCCGAAGTCTGAAGAAAAGGGGAGGTGTCTATTCCCTGATTTTCCTCATCAGGAAGGCTTCAGGCAAGTTCAGGCCGGTCCTAGAGCTAAAATTTCTCAATTCATTTATCAGAGTCCTAACGTTTCGCAAGGTGTCAAACACAATAATTGCGGTAGTGAGAATTGGCGATTGGATGGCGACAATGGGTCTAGCAGGGGGAATATCACCCCAACATCAGACGCCTGAATCTGATGGCCTGGAGATTGAGCGGAGGAGCTTCTGCCAGCAGGATATTTCAGAGTCAGTGATCGAGACTCTCTTAGCCGCAAGGAAGAATTTTACAAACTGCACTTATCAGAGGATTTGAAGGGTGTTTGTGGTCTTTGCAGTGGGGGATAAGTTCCATCCTGTCACCCCTTCACTTCCACAGATTCTGCAATTCCTCCAAGCCAGGTTAGACAAGGGCCTGAGCCTTAGTTCACTACGGTGCAAGTCTCTGCAATCTCAGCATCTACCGTTTGGCCCTGGTCAGCAGAACCATTACTAGCACAGTTCCTGCAAGCCGTCACGAAGATCCGGCCACCCATTATGGCCTGGTTTCCAAAGTGGGACCTGTTGCTGGTTTTACAGGCTTTACTTTGTCCTTCCTTTGTGCCACCTAAAATCTGCTCTTTATGGTATCTGACCTTAAAGGGATCTGCTCCTCATGGCGATGACATGTGTCAGAGTTGTGTGCTTTCTCCTGCAGGGATCTGTTTTGCACTTTCCTCCCAGATAAAGTCTTACGGCCAGTCCCATCTTTTCTTCCTAAAGTCCTAAAGTGAATTGAAAAACAGTGTTCAATTCCTTCTCTAGCCAGGCTGGCCCCCAAGACTATTTGGGTAAGCTTGACTTACGCAGTCTTCTCCAAGTATAAATTGGACATGACAGGTTATTTTCGGAAGGCAGACAACTTGTTTGTGTATCCAACAGGCCCACGCAGGGGGTTGCCTATTCCACCCAGGAGAGTCTCCACCTGGGTGGTCAAGACGATCTATTTGGCATATTCTTCTTGGGGCTTCAAACTCCCTCGGATGTCCAAGCTCACTCGATAAAAGGTGTGGCGGTGTCTTGGGTGTCCATGGCTAAAGTTCCGGCTGAGGTGGTGTGCCAAGTGGCAAGTTGGTCATCGACAAATACATTTGTCTGGCATATCTGCCTCGATGTAAAGGGGCATCCACAGGGATCTGTGGTCCCAGTAGTACTGGCTGTGGCTTTGTCTCAATAAATGGTAGGCTGACATGAATTGGGCCAGGAATATGGAAACATGTTTTCATACTTACCTGTAATTTTCCTTTCCTGGCTATCACCTCATGTCAGCCTCAGTTCCCACCAATTCCATCACAAGTCTAGCAATTATGAACATCTGGGCACCTCCAGGTAGGTCTTTTTAAGGAATCTAGTCAGAGTTGTCCTTGGGGCGGAGATGACCCGTGGTAGTGGACATGAGGTGATAGCTAGGAAAGGAAAATGACAGGTAAGTATGAAAACTATTTTCCATATTCTAAAAGGTAACGGTTTGATTTGTATATTTTCATGGTGCATTTTAGTTAAGAATTACAATAGTGACGTCAGGACATTGTCCTGAACTGCAGTAGAGGCTGGAAGAATCACCCCCATTGCACTCTAGTAATGTAACTGCTGCAACAAATGTCTGCTACAAAACATAGAAACTAAAGGGGAGATTTGCACCCTGTGTGACGCTGAACTTCCTTCATAATGCACAATGCCTTTATTTATCTAAATGACAATTATATTTACCTGGAATCCCATACATAGCAGGTTGTCCATCGGTGCAGTGGATGGAGACTGAATGTTGGTCATTCCCAGAATTCAGTAGAAGCAGAGATGATGATCTTTCCACAATCCGGTATTATATATGACATCTCCAAGAGAAAAGAATACTATTTGTGAAGGGTTTAAAGTAAGCAATACAAAATATGGGAAAACACACAGAAATATGATACTTACTGCACTATACTGAAGAATCCTGCAGTGGCAGACAGGGCAGGTTCTTCTGACATTGAGCCATCTCTGGATGCAGTCGGCATGAAAGCAGTGGGAGAAGGTTAGTCTCATGGTCTGTGCTCCCTCTTGCCAAAGCATTCTTCATAGTTGAAATATTATGCTTGGTGGTTATGGATGATTACGATCCACAAGAGAACTGCTTTTGTCTCGGGGTTCACAGTTCTGGCGTCTTCTGGTTCTTTGGGGAAGTTGATATGCAGGTTGGCCACACAGTATGGCCCTGGACTGTGTTCGTCTTGCAATTGGTGTATCTTGCACTGTAATAATAATGATAGAATTATTTAAAAGGATATTGTTAAACAACACATCACAGAGAGACACTAACAGGCTACATGTCCACTGAAAACCAAGGGAGTGTTGACACAGTGAAGACTAGGCTATGTTTTCATGGCGCTATCAGGTCCATGGCTTATTACCTGTCTGCAGCAGCGGCTGTTTTCATGGTGTGCTTGGCGATTCGCTGTTCCGAGGTTGATGTACTGCACGCTGACCTTCTGTCCGGTGACTTGGCAGAACCTGATAGAGCCATGGAAACATAGGCTAACAAATCCTATACTACAAATAAAGAACAATTCTGCTGAGACCAGTTTAAAGTTTAGTATAGTGTAAGTTGTGTGTTAATTGTTTAGAGTGAGTTTGTTTACAAACATTACTCACCCAGAACTACACTTGGGCTTACTTACTTGTCCTAACAAAGGGGGACCGTACCATTGAACTGCATGGTAATGGTGTTTATATTTTAAGACCAAGCTTTTCTATGAATCTACTTAGAGACCATAGGGACTTTAATGGCAACACATATCAATTTGATTAATTGTATTTAAAACATTGTTAAAAGGTTTTTGTTTTGGAAATATATGTTTAATAAATATTTCTAGACATGGTACAATACAATTCAACGTACATATGTATTCCTTCACATGTAGTACAAGATTTTGACATAGAGCAAAAACCCAAAGCATTTTATGTGTTTCTGATTCATCAGGGGCTTAAGTGCATAATCAGTGTTTTCTACAATACAACAAATTTTCATCATTTGTAAAAAGAACATTGTAATCATAATACAAGGAAGAAGAATCAAGGATGGAGTAACCAATCTACTTACATATGATAAAGTAATTGCCAATGGTTTTGATTTAGATATCTGTGTGGCAACAGTAGGCTTCAGGACACCAGGAGGGAATTTTTGTCCCACCTAATTCCTCAATTTTTAGGATAAGTCTTAAGTGGTATCTGGTACTGACAAAAGAATAAAATGTGTAGCCTACCAGAATTTTATTTTGATCTACCAAGTTTTTGACTTAATTTTATCCAAGGGAAAGGATAACTAAAGTGCTTCAGTGAAATGTTCTCATTTTGTTTTAAACAAGTTCATGTTAAAAGTACTAGTGCCCCAATTACTGCATGAATACAGAAATAAACAATTGATGTGATTAATAAGATAAATACATAAAAATTATATTTATCGTGAAAATTACCATATTTTTTGCACCATAAGCCACCCCCCCCCCCCCAAATTTGGGGGTTGTGTGTCTTATGCGCGAAGGCAAGACTACGCATGGTCTCCCCTTCACTCTCTGCAGGCCTCACCAAGCAATAGGCTTGGCACTATGGTTGCAGTATGTAAAAAGACAGCTTGAGCTTTTTCTTGAGAACTCGCATACAGTGGCAGAGGAAGTAATGAGAGCTGCCTGTGACAGAGACAGCTTCCACTCCTCCTTAAATTTCGCTCTGCCATTCAGAGCAAGGAGCTCTGGCCAGCAGACTGGGAAAAGCTGAAGTATGCCATTGAAAGCTCCACTGTATAGGGTGTGTCCTATACAATGGTCAGAAAAATATAGTACATCATATTGGTCCTTTTTGCTTCCAAACCAAAACCCAGAAACACCTTGGAAGATAAAAGTGCCAGCAATGGTGGTGGGGGGCACTCTGTCTGGTAAGTTTGCAGATTATATATCAAAATATATATTTCTAAAAGTTAGCAATCTCTGATGAGCTACCTCACAAGCCAATAGGAAGGTACAAAAAAGCATTGGAGCATCAAAAGAGCTTCCTACAGAAAGGCCAGACCTGGCAGCCAACTAAACAAATATCTATTTCAAGGTACTGTATATGAAACATGTTGTATTCACCCTGCTGCCTAAGGAAAGAAAAAGATATGTAGATGCACATTATATATGATGATATAGTAAAGCATGAACAAAGTTTAACGTCATGAATTGTAGCATGGTATAATAAAAAAGGTCGTGCATGATACCACCAATAATTATTTTATTACAAACCTTTAAATACAAAAATATTTGGGTTGCCATTGCTGGCCTCGCCTAAAAAATTCCAGTTGACTGAATGCTGACTTTAACCTTCAATATGTGGTAAATCAATTCTTCTAAAAAGGAAGGTTCATGAGCATGAGAAAAACCAGACAGAAATGCTTATTCCCCACCATTGACATGGTCGAGACAAGTCTGCTAAGTTACTATTTTAAAATAAGGGGTGCTCATTTTGTTTCTTTCATGGGAGATGCAAGAAATTCACTTATTTTACAATTTTTTACATGTATTCTATTTGAGACAAAGTAATGTCCTATAATAATTTGTTTGCTAGAATTTGACTATAAAATGCTTTATTTTTTTATAAGCCTTGCTGCAATAAATTTTTATGACATTTTCCTGATGTATAATGCATTGATGTAAAATTATCATTACCTGATGCTATAGCTGACAAATACATTTTGCTAAAGTTTTTCTTGAACTGTCAAGTTCATCTGGGGACGTTACTGGTTATGTAAAGTGTGGAGATGACTCACTTTGAGATTTTTTTTTAATCTTGTCATATTCTACTATTGTACTGCAACAATGCAAGTAGAACCTTAAGTAATATTCCCTAGGGAAAGAAGTGGAATCTGCACTAAATTGCAGAATTGTAGTGAAAAATAATATAACTAAACTGCACTTTAACTCAAGGAGCTTACACACAAAAACAGCTTCCATTATCTGTGATTATATTAAACCTTTTCCATTAAAAACTATTGTCTGGTATATAAGTGAACTACATTCAGTAAGTCAGAACATAAAGATCTTGACAGCCTATAAAATGTCTTTGCAAAGCTACCTAAATGTTACCTAGTATATATATATACTGTTAAAAAAATAAAGGGAACACTTGGAGTTAAATACACGTGCTGTTAAGTATTGCTTTTGCACCAAACATATCTTATGGAATTATGGCTAACCTTTGTTTCATCAGACCATAACACCTTTCCCGCATGCTTTTGTGAGACTTTAGATGTGTTTTTGCAAATGTAGCCTGGCTGTTCTGTTTTTCTTCTTCTTGCCAATATACTATACAATACTGCACATCACTAAAAGAACACCATACCCACAGTGAAGCATGGTGGTGGCAGCATCATGCTTTGGGGCTGTTTTTCTTCAGCTGGAACTGGGACCTTAGTTAAGATAGGAGGTAATTATGAACAGTTCCAAATACCAGTCAATATTGGAACAAAACCTTCAGGCTTCTGCTAGAAAGATGAACAGGATGAGGAACTTGATCTTTTAGCAACAACCCGAGACTTACATCCAAATCAACAAAGAAATGGCTTCATGGGAAGAAGATTAAAGTTTTGGAATGGCCCAGCCAGAGCCCAGACCTGAATCCGATTGAAAATCTGTGGGGTGATCTGGAGAGGGCTGTGCACAGGAGATGCCCTCGCAATCTCACTGATTTGGATTGTTTCTGCAAAGAAGAGAAAAATGTGCCATGCCTTGCATCTCCTTTAGGGACCAACTGTGGGAAGGTTTACTTACTGGAAATCATAAGGTGCAGGATGATATGGAATCTCACCATAGCCTGATGCATAAAAAAAGTATACAGGAAGGTAGATCTTCCACCCTTTAAGGACCTTCTCTGTGGCATCATAAGTAAGGGAGAAGACTATAGACGTACACAAGGCTGGAATATGCTAATAAGATCAGCACTAAGCAGCTTGGTGAGAAGATGTCAAGAAATGGTGTAATCATTTGCAAATGGAAGAAACAAAAAATAACAGTCCATGTCCCACAGTCTGGGTCTCTGTGAGAGATCTTACCTGGTGGCATTGCAATGGCCACGAGAACAGTGATAAAGCAGCACAGAACTACATATAATGAAATTGGCAATTATCTTAGGGCAGCAGGGACTTTAATCACAACTAAAGCAATTGGTAACACACCATACTGTGAAGGACAAATCTTGCAGCACCCATAAGGTATCACATCTACTCGCCGTATTTAAAGGAGGGATTATGCTTACTAAAACCTTAAGAACACCATCCCCACCATCAAACATGGAGGTGGACACCTAACGTTTAAGGGTTGCTTTTCTGCTCAGGGAAAAGGACACCTTCACCACATAAATACAATGGATCAGACCATGTACTGCCAAGTCTTGGGTGAGCATCTCCTTTCCCCAGCCAGGGCATTAAAAAAAAACGTCATTAATGGGTATTCCAGCATGACAATGACCATAATTACACAAGCAAGGCAAAAGAGTGGCTCAAGAAAGAAGCACATGAAGGTCCTGGAGTGGTCTAGCCATATCCAGTCCCCAGACCTTAATCCCATAGTAAATCTGTACAGGGAGCAAAAGGCTGAGTTGCCAAACATCACCCTCAAAACCTTGCAGGTTTGACTTGCAAAGTATGTACAAATAGCTGTGGTACAAAAATCCCTCGAGATGTTGAAAACCTGGGGGCCTACTACCAGAAATGTCTGACCTCTATGATTGCCAACAATGGTTTTGACAAAATTCATGTTTTTTTAAGGGATCAAATAATTATTTTAGTCCCTTTTTCCTGGATTGTTTAGCTTTCTTTTGTTAATCTTCCTCTCACAGCTACAGTAACAATCCCCCCATAACAATTATAGACTGGTCATTTCTTTGTCAGATGGCAAGTGTACAAAATCATTAGGGGGGTATACTTATTTCCCTCACTGTACCTCCTCCTGCAGTGCCTGTCAGAATGTGGAAATATGTGTATTTACTTGAACATCGAAGATTCTAAACCAGGTAAAAAATGAATGAAGATTTAGAGTGGTGATTGCAGGATGAGATTGCTGTGCAAACATACTGTGCAAACTAATGGCACTTTGTGGCAAAAGCTCACAATGTATACAAAAAATCTTTCTATTTTTCCATAATAAAAGGTTATTAATAATAAAAATGAGCAATATATTAATGAAAACACTGCGCTTAGTAAAATCTTTATGTTGACGAGTCCTAACTTTTCCTGGAAATATTGCCAGGGCTGTGGAGACTCCGACTCCTCAGTTTCTGATACTTCCGACTCCTCTGTATGTAATATGCTAATGTATTTTATACATCAATTAAAGAAAAGAAAGGCAACATACATTAACCACAGAACTACTGGCTAGGAAACCAACACTGTACTGTAATGGCCAATTAAAGCAGAGAAAGGTAGGTAATTAGACAGAAGATCTTCTGCTGAAGATAGGGAAGTGGAAGGCTCCAAGAAGAGGCAGGGTGAAGGGGCACTTCAAATAGGATTCATGATTTGCCTTATAGCACATAGTCATGTTTAAAGTTGAAGCTAACAATCTAAGTATTTGTAGCCTCAGCTGAATTACAGCAGTCTTTCAAATGTTTTACAGCTTCACTCTTGAACTATTGGCTACCAATTCCCTTCACTTATACAAGCGTCTCTAGTCCTGCAAAAAAACCTTAATTTCAATATCAGCAGTTAGGGCTCGTTTCCACTTGTGCGGTTCCCTGCCGATGGCTACGGTTCTTTCTGCACGGCTACAGCTCTATCCGCACGGCTGCAGCCGTTCCCGACCACATCCATAGGCAAAGCATCGGCATGCGGCTGTGTGCGGATGCCTACCGTATTTTCGTGCGTTCCTTGCAAGAGCAGAACACAACACAATGGAAAGCGGTGCAGAACCTTAACTGTGCAATATGTCCTATTTAGTGATGCATACAGTCAATGTGCAGCATGCTTCATGGTCATGTAACGTGTTAGTTTTGCGCAAGACTGAATGCATTTATTCTTATAGAAGAAGAAGTTAATTATAACTGTTTGTGAATTGGGACATTTGAACTTGCATTATTATTTTTTTTTTATTCCATTTAAATTTAGTAGGAGTCGGTTTATTTTTTGCCGACTCCGACTCCAGGTACCCAAAATTGTCTCCGACTCCTGGACTCTCACGCCACAGCCCTGAATATTACTATAGGAACTGTTAAAGCAAAATCCCTTTTTTAAATGGTGCCTTTTTCATCTGAGGATTATTTACAAAAAAAATTTTTTCAACAATGCTATTAAATAAAGACACAGCCTTTGCATAAAATAGAAAATTATTTAAAAAATTTATAAAAAATTTGTTAATTTACATTTTTTTGTATAATTTAAGACTATATATTTTTTCTCCTTCAACTTTGGTTTGGTAGCAATAACCTTACTCCGCAATATACAGCATTTGAATGCTAGCAAGTAACAAAACAGAATCACTGGTAGTGTTCATTCTTAAGGTGGCCATAGACGGTTCAATTTGCGGCTGATTTCGCCTCAGATTTGCTGTCCGTAATTTTTAGATCGATCTCCTAACCTTGGATGGGGACCAGCATCAACTGGCTTGCGTCATCCCGCGCAGTCGATCTGCTGAAAAGAAAAAAAATGAGACGTCTATATCCATAGAGTACTGAACAATAATCTTTCACAATCTTGTGTGCCAAGTATCCAAATAATTGCAAACTATATGTGGATGACTAGAACTTTGCTGATGTAAGTGTGCAGCCATTGTTTATACATGAGTTGATATAGATGAAAATGCAGTGGTGGAGAGCAATTACATGACCCTTGAATAGTTATTCAACATTCTGCTTACACATTACCCTGGTACCATAGTACTGTGTTTAAAACATGTTAGACTTTCTGTTTAGAGTGATGTGACCTGATGTCAGTAATAAGTACAGCATGTCCAAATGGGCCATCTCACCAATCTACAAAAGTCTACAAGATCAGATTCCTGATATTCCATTTCATTCTATCTTCATGAAAGCCAAAGATGTCAACTTTAACCTCCCTAGTGGTTAAGACGAACCCAGTTTGTTCGCCATTCTGGCTCGCCTCAACCTCAGGGCATCAGGTGTATCTGATACACCCACGGAAAGCTGCAGCGATTGTCTTAATCACTGCAGCATTTCCCGGGTTCGGGTAACACCCCGATCACGTTACAGTGACGCGGAAGGGGGCGCTTTGCCGCCCACACAGCTGGCATCATTAATGACACCAGCTGTGTGGAGATGGGCGGAGGGAGGAAATGACAGGTAGTGTACTCTGTACACTGCCGCGATCACCCATACCAACAGCGCGATATGGGTGGTGCGCTAGGGAGGTAAATGATGATTACAATTTTTTTTTTCTGGTTGGCTAAGCACATTTTTACTTTTTTGGTGAGAACACAAGGAAAAGTATTGATGTTTATGGTCAATTACAAATATTATTCAACATTTTTTACTATGAAAATATTAGGCAAAGGGTGCTTTGGGAGGTTCAGAACACATTATAGGCATTGACTTACAACCAACTCTTGGGAACCAATTAATTTCTGAAGTCAAGGGTCCACTGTGCGTACCTTCCATAATTTTCCTTTCCTGGAACATTTTAATGGCAGCATACAGTGGATTGCCTTACCCTCCCTGCAACTTATAGGACCACCTAACTTTAAAAGTTAGCCCACCCCTATTACTTGCTATTCTAGTTGCATATAGAGCGTGTGAAATATGTATGCTGTCATGGAATGTTCCAGAATGTTCTGGTTTCCTGGACCATTATGAATGGCAGCATACAGTGGGGATTAGCTTGACACACCTGGTGGGATGGCAACAATATTTATTCACAACGCAGATTTCCCAAACTGAACCATTGTCATATTTTTAAGGATAAATTAACCAACTCCCCCAAGGTTAGTGTGTCATATGACCAAATCTTTTTTTTACACCTAAACCTGCTATTCATCCTAAACAGATGTAGCAGAGGGAGTTTGAGGCAACAAATAGATGCAGTCATAGAGAATAGCCTCAACATACTTTATTAAACAACGCTCATAAAATAACCAAAATTAAAATCAACTATATAAAGTTGCATGTGATATCTATTGGCGACATGCAAAAAAGGCATCCAACTTCCTTTTGCTTCTTCAGGAATGTTTGCATGTTCATTGTCTTAGTATGATGCACTGTGACTAAAGAGCAATATATATTTGGAGATAGAAAAGCTAGCATGGTCTAAACTGGGGAAAGTACCTCATGTCAAAATCGTGTATTCATTAAACGTGTCCATTGATCAACATAACTCCAGCCTTTCATGAGAACAGGGGAAGTATTAGGATGCCACCAAGTTAGTATAGTCCTATGGTTTAACTTGTAGTCTAAAGACAAATTATAATAAGAACGATAAGGTTAAGGGACCAAACCTTTATAATACCCTACAACTAACGTTTTTATTTAGAAAGAATCTATTTAATAATTTTGTGTATCTTGTATATTTTTATATAAATGAATTCACTTGTATCAGCTGTTTAGGATTAATAGCAGGTTAAGAAGCAGATAAACTATTTGTCTAAACCATTGTCAATTAATTGGGTCAATTAGATAGTGAGACAAACATGTATGGCTGAGGGACCATGATGTTGCTTTCCAAGATGCAGAAACTGCCCGGTTGGAATGAGCCTGTAGATCTCCAGAAACTTGCTGGTCCCTTGAATGGTAAGCCAGTTGAATGGTCTAAACCACCCACAAAGCAATGGTGGGAGTAGTGCCTGTAGTCCCCTTCATGGATGGAGTTCCCCTGCCTGTGTAACAAAGGATGGTAAAACGATCCTGGTTGAGGTGAAAGAAGGACTTTGGTCAGTAAATAAAAGTCAAGTTACCAAGGAAATGAAAAGAAGATGCCCAGCGCACATATGTAAAACCTCACATAGTGGAAACTAAAATTTTCAAGGTGTTGCCCTAAAGCCCTCCCCGCGGTCTCTATGCAAAGCAATAGACGTCGACCATGGTTTACGGTCATGTCCAATATCCCAGGGATGGCCTTATATGGTATGGGCCAGATGGATGGCCATGAGCGCGCACAGCGCTCAAAGCGGACATCAATCTGGCCCATACCTACACAAGTGTACCGAGCTTAAGACTTGGAAAGAGCAAATGTAGCAAATGTTATCCAGAGTAGTACACATTATTGGTAAGAGCCTTCCGAGATTGTAGAAAGGTAGAAATCACAGAGGGAGAACATCCTAGATAGTGTAAAAGCCTCCTCTCAACCGCGAAGCTGCCTGTCAGCATCCAAACCCAGGGATGCTTCGTTGTCTGGCTGAAGCTCTGTCTGCTGAGCCACCTGTACATCTGATTTGGTACTTATCGGATCCCTTGTACTAAGAGAAATGGCTACCCGGTTCTTTGTTGAACCCTGAACTCCTGGCTCCTCTCATGCACTTCCTTTAAAAGCCTTGTCCTTGCTCTGCCTAGTTACCAGATTATTGTGATCCTGCCAGTTACTTGCTCTTCCTGGTTATAGCTACTTGTGCCTTCATAATCATTACCCATGTACCGACCCTTGGCTATTAAATACCCAACTTCTCTTCATCTTGCTCCATTTTTCTTGACACCATCTGCTACTGACCTAGGTTTGTTCCTGACTACACTTCTCCCTCTCTGCTAGTGCTGCTTGTGAACTGACCCTGCCTGCACCTGTCTTGCTGTTTCAGCACCTGGACTCTGAGCCCGAACACAGATCATTACACTGAAAAGGCGCAGCTTCTCTGAAAGGGTACTATAGATGATTCTGACTTAGAAGGTCTGAACAGAAAGGAAGGTGAAAGGTAGGCCCTACTGTGAGTTGAAGCAGCAATGGATGCCCCGGCTTCCTCAGCCAGTATGGAGGCACTGCAGGCATGGTCACTAGGTGAGAGGAGATTTTGAACTGCAGATGTTGCAATTGAGTACCTGGCCGGGAAACAGAGATACTGCAACACACCCCATTTAGCTGTGACAGCCCTCAACATATTAGGATTGAGACTCCACTCATTGACCTCAAATTCAGAGAATGCAAAGAATGAGCACAGTCTTCCGGGCCAAAAAAATTTAAATAAAAAAATGAAGTTCCAACAGTAGAGAACGACACTACGTGCTTCCTTGCATCTGGATGTAAGAGACTGCTGCTTTGTTGTCCACTTGAACAACCACATGTTGACTTCCCACCTTGTTAGAAATATTGATCATTTATTCATATTTCTGATATTAATAATTCGGTTTGGGCCCA
>CM070036.1:80301300-80318025 GCA_036250615.1 Ptychadena robeensis | reverse complement strand
CTTTCTTGAATTTATTTTAGTCGCATGCCACAGAAAAAGCCATGGTCCACAGAGCGCTTCCAAAGCATCAGAGGGATCTCATTGCTAAAAGATATCAGTAAGGCGAAGGTTACAAAAGAATTTCCAAGGCATTATATATATCACGAAACACATTGAAGACAGTCATCACCAAGTGGAGAAAATATGGCATAACAGTGACATTACCAAGAACTGGCCATCTCTCCAAGATTAATGAAAAGACAAGAAGAAAACTGGTCAGGGTGCCTACCAAGAGGCCTACAGCAACATTAAAGGAGCTGCATGAATATCTGGGGCCTTTGTTAAGGTAGACGGAATTATAAACCGTTACAATTACCTGTAAATATTGGCACAAAACCTTCAGGCTTCTGCTAGAAAGCTGAACATGAAGAGGAACTTCATCTATTAGCGTGACAACAACCCAAAGCATACATCCAAATCAACAAAGGAATGACTTCACCAGAATAAGATTGAAGTTTTGGAATGGCCCAGCCAGAGCCCAGACCTGAATCTGATTGAAAATCTGTGGGGTGATCTGAAGTGGACTGTGCACAGGAGATTCCCTCGCAAACTGACAGATTTGCAGTGTTTCTGCAAAGAAGAGTGGGCAAATCTTGCCAGACTCATACCCAAAAAGACTTAGTGCTGTAATAAAATCAAAAGGTGCTTCATCAAAGTATTAGTAATAGTAGTATTAGTGCAACCATATTATTTTATTTTTATATTTTTCTTTCCCTCTCTCTAAAAGATTTCAGTTTGTTTTTCATTTGAGTGGTGCAGTTTATAGGTCACATTAAAGGTGGGAAATGTTCTGAAATGATTTATCGTTGTCTTAAAGGAACCTGACTTTTTATATCCCCTGTATGATCTTTGTAGCAGTCAAGAAACAGGAAAGGTCAGTTGTGCTCTGTAGCCTTTAGTCTTTCAGAGACATCATAAAGTAAAAAATCCTAATATAAAAATTTTTGTTTCCCTTTTTTTAAGCTGAATGTCTTCAGACCTTGTCATTTGGGAATGGATTTGTACAGGGGGTCTGCTTGTCATTTTTGCCTAGTAGTGGAGGTAAGTAGATGTTTTAAGTAATTGCTGACATTGTCTCAATGGTATTATGAGTTAACTAATGACAATTTTAAATAAAAGGATGTAAAAATAGTCTGTTCTGGTGTAGATTTGGAAGGGTAGTTATTACCTAAATATAATGTGAAGCTGTGGTACCTGCAGTAGATATGCCAACCAGTTGGCTTTCTTCCATATCTCCATAAGATATTTGTCTTTTAAATTTGGCAATTTTATTGCTCACTTTTTATGAATGGAAGGGGCTGTGGTGTAGTGCAGCACAATGCAACACTACAAATAGCAATATAGGCTTTTGGGAATAAGTAAGCCAAGTCCTTCCTAATATATTTTGTTTATTGTGCTATTTGCTTTCAAATGTTGACACACAACATAATGTTTCTAAGCTGAAGCCAGGCAAGGCTCTTCTTGTTCAAAATCTTGCATTTCATTTTATAGTTTGAATACACCTTGATATGTGCGCACAAACAACACAAGAAATGGAAAGAAAAATAAATGTGAACTGATTATAATTTTGCAAAAATCGGTTGCACTTTCTATCCCTCTACCCCAATTTATATTTTCCGGCACCCTAAAGCTGGGGGCTGCTTGAGGGTGGGTTATAAGTCTCAAGTACTGTCTGCACCAACGATGGTTGCTCAGTTCATGTTGGTAGACTGTTCTTGTCTGTGTTCTAGATCTTGGGAGTCAGGGGGAGTTTAAAAAATGGCTACATAGAAGTCTGTAGGGATCTGTGTGGGTTTGCCCAGAGCCCATTCCAAAATCATGATAATCAAATCTAGACATTGACAGCAGTGACAGGCTCTCTATTGTTTGTAAAACTAGTGTATCTTCTATCTAAGTTTTTCACTTTACAGACAGCAATTAAACCATTTTTTTCACATTATGAAGCTTAAGCTTCTCTCCGCATCGCCACATAATATAGAATATCTTCCAATACACATTATAACCTTTTAATGTTTGCATCTTATAAGTTTAATGAAATTGTCTAACTATTTCTTCTATTTCCAGTGGCCATTTTAGCTTGCGGAGGAGATGACAGCCGGGTTCATTTGTATGTTAAACAGAATGGGCAGGTAGTTATTCCTTTCACAGTTGGTAATTGTTTACTTGTACAAAATGAGCATTATTTTCATCATCTTTGATGTATAGCCTGGTGCTGTCTGTCATGGCTGTTGCAGTAACTACATTAGCTCTGCCTTGATAACCGTTGCGAGAAAACAATTCTCATTTATAGTCTGCATTTTGAAGTCTAAGGTAATAAGGCTGTTTCTTATCTTTTTGTAATTATTGGAAGGAGAAAAAAACATGTTTCTGTAATTATCGTTCACCTTTAAGTAGAGTGTATTGCCTGAAATGTAGTTTGTGCATACTAAAAAGTGTTCTAATGAATAGCTTTACGAAAGGCTGAACTCCACTGCAGAGTTTGTGTTGCAGGGCATTGTCACAATCATTTTTTGCGTTCCAACAACAGTTTGCAGTGTTGCAGTTAGAATTTTTACAGCCAACTTGTGTTCATCTTTGCAGGCAAATGGACAACATCCTCATTAGGGCCAATATACATTTTCATGATTATGAGTTTTAATTCAACCTATGGTGTTCCCAATCACAGTCCATACTGTGTATGACAGGTCGGGATCTTCCCCTGAAAATTACAAACAAGTTTAAAGACTTGCCGACAGGTTGCATAACAACCCAATATTTACACTGCCAGCTTTGGTGTCACAGGCCAACTGGATTCAATCATAATAATACTGGATCTGCTTACTTGGCAGTGATCATGGTATTGTGATAATGGTGTGTATTGGTATTTTCTTACACCCTTTATTCTGACATTCTAATCTACATGTTGATCCATTTTACTCTATTAAAGCATTGACACTAGAAGCAGCAGGCACTCAGCCGTTTCAGAAAAAAGACCAGCAGCATTTCAAGAAAAATGAAATTCACTGTTATGACGTTTTCCCTGGATAGTGGAACAATTTAAGAAATATGCAAATGAAAGTTGTATATGTATTGTGTCTACTTTTAAATGTGCTACACTTCTTCTACTTCTACTTTTTATTCATAATACTTTCTGGTGGCTGAAGAAATCATGGTGCTGTAGATCTATTTGTTTCATTTAGAAAATAAGCAATTCTGTCACCTTTGGACATACCAAGCAAGGCGTCAGTGTCTCTACAGAGGACGTCCTACAACCTGGTTCCTTGCTCTCACAGTCGCTTGTTACTAGACCTAGACATAATTGGTAGTCAGTGTCACATACTCTTCTATACTTAGACGGTATTCTTGCTTACTGGAGGGGCAGTGAATTGCAGGACATCACAGGTAATATGTGAAAGTCACTGTTCAGAACGGTCGTGTATTAGTTTCTATTAACTTATCTCTATATTTTGATCAAATGCGGCATCTAGATGTGCTTTTAGCCCCTTATTGTTTTAATAGTTTACTTGCAGTTTTTTTAGTTCCAGAAAATGGTTAACAAGTTTTATTTTGCTGGTATTCCATTCTAGTTTCAGAAGACACAAGTTCTTTCTGGACATGAGGATTGGGTGAGAGGTGTGGAGTTTGCCATTAATGGTAAGTTCTTTCAGTGCTTATTAATGCTGAATTTGCTTTGAGGTTTTGTAAAATCTGGGTTGTTAATATTTTTATTTTTAAAAGTTAAATTTCTGATCTATGCTGCTATGCATTGTTTGTTTTGTCATCCTTTGAGTTAAGTGTCACACAAAGTGCCATGCAGCTTTAAGAAAGTGTCTGTTGCGCATCTCACAAGCTTTTTTTCTTTTTTTAAATGGAGTAGGAAATGGTTAAAACCCATGTCAAAATGTCATTGCTGTCTGCGCCACCAGGGCCAGAATTTGTAAATGAATTACCGTATTTCCGGCGTATAAGACTATGCCCAACTTTTCCTGTTAAAATATAGAGTTTGGGATATACTTGCCAAAGATGACTACCCCTCTTTCAACGCACACCAAATTAAAATTAAAAAAATCATGAGAAATAGTATAATTTGTATTCACATGCTTATGACATGCAGGTACTTAGCAGTTGAAATTTTCTGGGTTTGTAACTAACCCCTGAGACTACCTGAAGTCAAGATGTTTCATAGTCCTATTTTATTTGTCAACATTCCAACAGCGTTTTTTCTACGAGGATACATCCTATTCTAATGAATGGGACCGTGTCCACACTGCATTATCTAAGCGGTGCACCTGCGGTGCTGATATGAAGCTGTGGAATGCTGCGGCTGCATTGCAGCACCATAAGGTGCCACCGAAGACATGTCCATTAAAGATTAATGGACCTGTTTCCAAGATGTGGTAAAGCAGCGCCTGATGTCCGCGTCACAGGAAATCCACCTGCAAATGTGCCGGCCCGCATCCTTTTTTCGGCCAGCTCAGGGAAACCTCCGTGGACACATGGCCTTACATATGCCTGTTCTGACTTTCAACCCCCAGATCTCCAACAACCTGACGGGCAGACTCCTTCAGTGGTGGCTGTTTATGAGCTCCCCCACCATATGCAGTGAACACAGATTCTCTAGTCCGGCTAGGAAATTTCAGCACCCGGCGTATAAGACGACCCCCGGCTTTTGAGAACATTTTCCTGGGTTAAAAAGTCTTCTATGCTGGAAACATATTTAATAGATATTAGGACACATTTTCCTCTGACACCTTTTAAAATATGTTCCTTTTTTCTTTTTATATCTTTATGTATTTGGGTCAAAAAATTCAAATATGTAAGCTAACCTTACCTAAGCTGCTACATGCAACTTGCAATATATCTTAAAAAGCATTGCCAATGTAAATAGAATTTCTGCCAAGGTTACCTTGTTGCATAAAATATATATAGTTATAGTTATAAATATATAGTTATATACTGAAAACCGTGTTGCTTCTTTTTCAACAGACCAAGTTGATTCCTTATGATTATACAGCACTGACCCAGTATAGTTTTTATACTTAATTATGGGCTTGGCAAGTCCTTCATTCCAAGTTTTTGCTAAGGTTTAATACTGCTTCTCACCTCATTTTTTGTTAAATGCCATTTTTGCTAATGCTGTCAGCAGTGTATACTTTCTCATTTATCCATCTTGCTTTTCTTGCTCTTCGCTGGTTAAGAGAGTACTTTCTTTCAGTTCTATGCCAGCAAAATTCTGCTGGGTTTGCTATTAACAGAAAAACCTTAGGGATGGGAATGGAATGATGCATTGAGCTAATACAAGCGTCTCTCATTTAGAATGCCAAGTCTGTGAAATCCTTTCTATGTTCCTAATATTGACCTACAAGAGTTATTACTGGATTGTTCTTTACTAGGGATCCTGACGTAGAATAGTTTATTTTCAGCAATTGCTCTTAATTATCAATACACTATTTAGATAAGTTGCATTGTTTGTGCACTTAAAGTAATAGGACATGATCAGCAAAAGTGCATGGAAATGCAAAAGTGTAGCATTAGTTAACAGGAACATCATTGCAGTATTTTTTTATAGGTGACAGAGGGATGTGAAGGTGGGAGTAGAAAGGGTGGGGAATCAGGCGCAATGCCCAGGAGATTAAGAGGGACAAAAAACATCTTTAACCTACACGAATACCTACAGTAGGGCTGAAAAAGGGCCAAAAGAAAACAAAATAAACAGCCTAGTATAACCCCCCCCCCCCTCCCCTAAAAAAGCATTACAGAGTCCATGATCCTAAACATTTAAGGAAGGTGGAGATTTTCTTGTCTCAGTGAGAGGACTCCAATCATATTTTTTTACAGTAAGCATTAAATTAGTAAGCATAAAAAAACCAAAAAAAAACCAGAATTACTGTATTTTTCGCCGTATAATACCGCGGCCGCTCGCACCTTGGCTTTCCGCCAGCTCTCCAGACACGGATATTACCCGGGGAGCTGGAGGAGCATTCAGATGTGAGATGCTGGCCAATGTCCAACTCTCCCATCTGAATTTTGTTATTGCCTATGCCAGCCCTGAACTGGCATAGGCAATGAAGAAAGAAGTATAGATGAACTTGCATCTATACCTCTCTCCTGTCCGTGGGAACAGCAATCACTCCCCACAGACACAGCGAGAGGAGAGCAGACAGCCCCCCCCCTCCTTCCTCCTGCAGATCAGTATAGAGATGACGTGTTTAGCTGAGAGTGTACTGCTAGTGACACCTACTGGCTGAATTGAACATTGCATTCACTGAATATATTGCATTAACCCAATTGATGTGAAAACGTATTAAATCTTATTTTTCTGGTTTTCCTGCCCTAAAAACTGGTTGTGTCTTATGTGCCGGTGCGTCTTATACAGTGAAAAATACGGTATTTAGAACTATGTTCTTTCTTGCTAAAATACGCTTGCAGTATTTGACCTTAAGGATATGCACAGGATATTCCAACTGAGGGATGAACAATGAATACGAACATGCGTAAGGAAAAAAGAAGTGGGTACTGCTGATTTCTGAAAGAGACACCTGAAAAACGTTGCCCCTAATCCTGCCACTAAGGCCTAAAATGCCTAATATAACTTAAAAAAAAGCAAAAGCAGTGGTTTTGATATAATAAAAAGCCAAGGAATCCCTCACAGATTTAGTAGATTGTACTTCAAAAGATTTCCATAACCTCTGAAATGAAGTTCCACACTGAGAAGCTGACATTTTGATATGTTTTACAAATTTTATGTAGACGGAAACTGAGCAAGTCAAGCACAACAGTTGTTGTACCTGATTGATTCAGTATGTATATCATTTGCATGCATTTGCTTGCCAATATCAACATTTTGAAATCTCATTGACCATTTCTATTACAAACCCAGCTAAATGAAGGAGAATATTTGTAATGCAGAGCAATGCTTGACGTGGAAGCCCAGAAACTCCCACTAGTTGAACTGTGCCTGCCATTTGTGTTGACAGAACTTTGCTTTCTGCGTTTTGGCAATCCAAGATGCTTCTTTTTATCAGAAGCTAAGCATCAACAGTCACGCTATTAACCTCCCTAGCGGTTGTGACAAACCCAGTTTGTTCGGTCTGGATGTGCAAAAAGTGCACTGAACGAACTGGGTTCATCTGCCACTGAGAGGTGCCCCGCAGCGTGCAAGGAAGCGGATTCCCCATCCACCCCACCCGGTGTCGCGTCTGTAATGAAGGTGGCAGGAGTTTTAAATGCAAACAGCACTGCTTAGAAAACTGTATTCAGTGCAGTGCATGGACCCGATCACTTTGGACTCGATAAAGGCAGTGAAAAAAGGCAGGCCAGAAAGTCCTACATATGTATTTAATGGGCCGACATCCCTGTCAAGGCATGCGATTAACACAGGGGGTTGCTAAAACTTTACTGCCTATCTGCCCTTTGCCTGGATACTGTTAATTTAATTATGAACTGTAATTTTCTTTTCTACATAATTTTGTGTTTAAACAATATTATTTTCAGGATTTCTGATAAACACTTGTATGGTTATATGTTGGGAAGTTACAGGCCTACAACATAAAATAATTCCATTAAAGTCTATGGTGCGCTTTTGGAACAGATATTTGGACCTCAGCAGTGCACTAGGGAGGTTAAAGCCAGTCAAGGAAGATGCCTAGTTAGCATTTGAAACTGATGAAGATAATAAATATCAGCCGACAGAGCTTTACAAATGTTTTCCAGAAGTCTTACCAAATTGGAGTACCAAATCACATGGGCCAGTTTGCAATAATAAGAATATCCAGAATGCCCATTTTGGGAAGTTTCAGATGAGGAAATGCCTAGCTCATCGGCTACTAATTCTACAAAGCCACACGATCATTTACTGCTTCTGCTAGAACATGCTTTGTTTGTTGGTGAACCAGGTGTTGTCCTGACACATTGAGGTGTAGAAACCAGGACAGATTGCAGATAAAAAGAATCACATGGCCTTTTGCAGATTGAGAATGTTCAGTTCCCACTGTAAAATGACAAAACCAGGAAAATGTTAAAGGGGTTGTAAATTCAAAAAATAAGAAACGACACCTAATACTCACCTATCAGCAGTTGACATCTGGGAAAACTGCTTGAAAAAAAAATACTTACCTTCCTCCGTTTTTAATTCCTGGCACCACCATGTTTGATACCGAACCGAAGCCACTTTTGGCCCAGGTCACAGCTGACAGGTCTCGGAAAGCCCCGCGGCTTTGACATCACAATTCCGTGGCACTTCTTGGCATAGATTGTTTGATTGTTTAAGGTCCATTAATTTAGATTACCCTAATTACTGGCACGTAGTAGGTCCACTTTTAAGAGATGAATGTATTCTATGAATCAAGATTTATAATTTCATAGTACACGGTTTTTAAAAGTAGTCATTATTAAACACTTTATTTTTTCATTTTCAGGAAAGGATATGTATCTTGCTAGTTGTGCTCAGGATTCCCTTATCCGCATCTGGAAAATATTTATTAAGTCTACCCTAGAACCTAAGGTAGAAACTGATCCTGAATCAAGTGAAAACGATATAAGGCTTAAGGAGAATGTTTTTACAGTCAAAGAAGAAGGTAAGTCACTGTAACGGTGAGCTAAATGACTTTAATTGGCTGGGTGATGTGAATCTTTTGAAATAAATAAATTACTATTGATGGATGTCTTTGTAGTTTTTATTTACCAGAAGTAGTGAATTCCTACTTTGCATATAATAAACATACTAGCAGTGGGAAGTAGCACCATGGCACTATATCAGTATAGTTAATTTATTTAACACTAAAGACAAGGCACAGAATGTGTCGGATAATATTACAGATATGTAATGGTGCTGTCATTTATATTTTCTATGAATGCAGTTTGGATACGTCTTTGGCGCATTTAGTTTTTTGGAATTTTTTTTAATGCGCTTGGACACGTTTGGGTGCATTCTTTTGTTGCATCCATTCATTCTGCGCACTGTGCCAGTAGAGACTGGCCTATTGAAATCAATGGCCCTGACATGCTGAAAGTGCGCTGAAAGGGCGCTCACTTACCGATCCACATGTCCGTGGCGGCTCCGATCGCACAAATGACTCTTCCTGAAAGGAAGAGATCCCTCTGCCCCCCGGTGGCGTGCTGTGATGACGTCACATCCCGCCGGGGCGTCGGCGGAAGTTTGAATGAAGATGCCTCGGAGCCGCCGACACCACACAGTAAGTGAGCGCTGCGGGGCTCCAGGCTTTAGTGTAGATCTCCATAGAAAACTGTTTTCATTTCAATCTACCCCTAAAGCCCGGAGCCCCGCAGCGCTCACTTACTGTGTGTTGTGTCGGCGGCGGCTCCGAGGCTTCTTGCTGTAATCCCTGCTGCTCGGTGATCTCTCATCCCTCCCCCCCATCTTAAGTCCCCATGGATTAGAAGCAGTCTGCAGACAAGCTGATATACAGTCTATGCGTGCAAAGAGACATGGCTCTGCGTGCTGTTTTGTGCACGTGTGCCATAGGTTCCCCATCATGGTCCTAGTGGATAGCCTAAATACAGTTTTCAGTATCCTTGTCAAAACCAGGTGAATTGCAGGGTTTTTCTTAAAGGTAGGTGGTTGGTTGCAGTGTATTGCACATTAGGCTCAACTCAGTAAACTTGTTTATAGTGCTTTGTGTACTGGCATTCTTGCATAACCCACAGACAAGCAATGCAGCATGCTAAAACATAGGTGTGAATATAATTGAGCAGCTAAGCTGTTCCTATTTGTTTTGACAAACAAGCTGGTATATTTTTATCATTATCTGATAATTTGAATCCTCTTCTCCTGTGTTTATATTATTGTATAGGTGTGTCTTTGTGTTTTCTGTTCTGGTTGTAGTTTTAGGCATAAACTCCCTCTTGCCCATTACATAGGCTACCCTCCAAATTATTTTTACTACAACAGAGAAATGTCACATTAATCATAACATTTGCAATCCGGGTATACTAATGTAGTGTGTGTTGGCACAGAAATATTTCCATTTGTTCGACAACAGAATGTACATAAAAAGAAAAGCCTTCTCTGTGTTTGTTACAATGAAGATGATTCAATTCCACCATGCCACCGCACATTATAGCAAACGCATATTACATTTCCTTGCAGGCGGCTTTGATTCTTTTGGAACACAATCACCTCCTTTGTCAGAAAAAAAAGATTGTAATCCTGGAAAAGAATAGTTTGCTCTTTTGAAGTAGTCATTGTAATTCAGTAGAGCGCAGAAGTGATACTCTACCTTGCAACTCATAGGGGAAATATTTCACATGTCACTCTATTGATTATGTGCCTGTTGGCTCTGCTGCTCTCCAGCGTGCTGTACTACACACTGCTAATCATTTTATATCCAAACAACAACCTCCCTGTCGCCTTTGTTTGTCTTTGTTGTTAGTGAGGAATATGGCTTGGAATTAAATAGGCTATTTACATTATATATCACATCTGGAAAGGAATGCATTGCTTAAAACATGTTTATATCAAACATAGATGCGATATCATAGTTGGATTTGTTGACAGAAATGCATACAAATTTTATCATGACGCACTAAGGACCAATGATGCCTTTCTACACTGAAATACAGAATTTATTCCTGGTTTTTGTGTGCTTGTATGGGGATACAGAATTAAAGCAAATTGAAGACCCAAAGTAGTGTAGCTATGTATTAATGTGTAATGTATCGACTTTTTGAAATTATGCCAATCTCCAGGCAGATCGACCCCGCGTGATGACTTCGCACCAGATCGCCATGAGCGTACACAGTGGTGGATCTGCAGCAAAGTCGGCTGCAAATTTAAACATCTATGGTCAGCTGAAATCATTGCATTTACTTTTTTGAATGCAGCTATAGTTAAATAATTTGGTTTAATGTAAGCCTTTTATAATCTATATAATGTAACACTAAAATTAGGGGAAGGGGTGGAGAGCTAGGTGCTAATCATGTGTGCAGCATGAAAATCTAATTATTGGGAACTTGGTGAGAGGAGGAAAAGGGAAATTGAGAAGAAAGATGACCTAGCCAGTCAGCTGCTTTTTAAAGCTTTTTTCCAAAATATATACCCATTGGCGTGTGTGTCTCCATAGTACCCACCCGCTGTTTGGCGAATACTGCGTCCTATACATTTCTATTAGCAAACTGCACCCAGAAACACAGTGGGAGCGCCCATCGTTTCCGGTGTTGTAAGTGATGTTTGATGTTGTAATTCTTTAATTAGTTTTTCTATGCAAACAGTACAAAGTATGGTAAAAATTATTCTTTTTATCCATGTTTTAAATGTTTCTATTGCTTAGTAGTGCATGAAAATGGCTATAGATTGCTAACTAAAAAAAAAGATGTTATTTTGGGCACGATATTTCTTAGGTTTAGTATTCGATCATCTTTCTTCTCATGTATATACATCTTGTGATATCTATAGTTAAGATGATGCCATATTACAGGCAGTAAAGTCATTGGCAAAATCAATAGTATTATATAATTTAGAAGTGTTGGTTCATCGCTGGCAACATTGTAACTGAACTGTCCAGATTTCAGTTTCCTACTTGAAGTTGTGTTTTGTGGAGGATCATATGGGCTTATTGGCTACTGGTTTAGGGTAGAGCTAAACCTCTTCTATCTACGTACCAGAAGTGAAATGAAAGTGCAAAGTGCTGGCATAGGCAATAACACAGTTCAGATGGGAGAGCCGGACACCAGCCAGCATCTCACATCTGACAGCTCCTCCAGCTGCCTGGCTAATCTCTGTGCCGGCAGAGGGGGCAGAAGGCCAAGGTGCGACCACAGGCAGCAGAGTGGCCGCAGGGATCGTGCATTTGGACCATAAGATGGAGGCACTTTTTTTCCTCCAATTTGGGGGGTGAAAAAGTGCGTCTTATGGTCCGAAAAATAGGTAAATGTAACTGGAATAAAGGGAGGGAAGCAAAACCTCTACTGTGCTTGAGAATCAGAATCCGGAGGTCAAAAATAAGTTTTGTGAAATTGTAGATCTGAGTTGTCCTTGAATATTCTCTTTTCAGTCTGAAAACAGGGGTACAACAGAGGTACATAACGTATAGTAAACATAATAATTCCACTGGCTGGAAACCTTAATTGAGCTTCTAAAGCCGAGTTGTTCATACAAATCAGAAGCTTGATAAAAGCCAAGGCAGTTAAAAGCTTAGAGGCTTAGAAGTGAAGGGCACCAGTGAAGGGAGATAGAAGCTTTATGTAGTGGTCTGTCAGCATTGATAAGTTCAAATCCAGGCTTTTAACCCTCAAAAAATTACATTGCAATATCCTTGACAGGTGTCTGCTGAAAATTCATGGAGGCCATTTAACGACAAAAGACCATCCAAACACAACATTAGGTGTTTAACAAATAACCTGGGAGTTGACCGCTTGACAAATGCCCTCTTAGAGTCTTATGATATGAATGTGTGAATGCAGCGTTAAAAAAAGCCTTTTTGTTTATGTTCTGCATTTGTTCTGTTTTACCTTTTTGCATGTTTAATTTGAGAAATTCATATATTTAGTCTGTTTTGTTTTTAGAAAGGGAAATGCAGAAAATGTATTTGTTAATATTTACCTTGTTCACAGTGATTTGTAGAGTAAGGCAGAAAGTGTCTGTCTGCCAAGTCACTTGGCTGAGGCTGCTCAAAATGTTCCTGTCAAACGTTATCGCACAGCTTCAGTTAAACCATGTTTGTACCTCAGGAGGATGGAAATGAGGTGTGCATTCACTTTCTCTAATGGAGGATTATATTTGTATCAAATGGACAGTGTTTTCAATTGTCTAACTTCTTAATCCTGTGAAAAATGTCTTGAACACGTCAATTACCTTCACTTCCCATCTATAGGTCTCCTAGGTTTAATATTGATAAGTCAAAATACTTTTAAAACTTCTTGTATCTGTAAGTCTTGTATTCCTGTCTTGTATATTTTATTGTGTATTTTACATTTAAGGTTGTGAACTGGCATATGCGATCACTTTAGAGACTGTGCTAGCTGGCCATGAAAACTCTGTCTATGCTGTTCATTGGCAGCCTTCTTTCAGAAAAGGTAATTTACATTTGCTTGGAAACATTTTCACCTTAAATTGTGAAAATATTTTTTTTTATCCAACCCTGTCGACAAAATTATGTTTAATTTATTTTTAGCTAAATGCTTATAAGGTTGTGATGTAATTAAGTCACTATTCTGTTGCTCCATGTTTTAAATCACTCTACCACTTGGTAAGTAAGATGTATAATTGCTTTAAATTGTAAAACCTTGCTCTGATATTACTCGGTTCTTTCTAATACATCTTCGAAGACCAAATTTACTATCTATTCTTCTATAAATCTTATGCTATACATAGTTAGATGGAGTAATAGCACAGACAGATTTGACAGTACCATGTCTCCTGCAAAATTTAGAAGTATTCACTTCTAGTTTCACTGGCAGCATTGAAACTGAAATAGTTACTTTTGAATCAAAATTCTGTTTCCTACTCATAGTTGGAGTTGTGTTTTGGGGAGGATTAAAGAGTCCCAAATCAAAAAATCTGCTTAAGATGGGGCAACAAATTGGTTGAACCAAGTACAGTTGTATGTCCTCCCCCTTTATTTGTGTTTTTCTTAATGTTGCTCCTGAAGCAACATTAAGACCTTCTCCCATATGTTTCCGCTACATTGTTTGATCCGTCGGGACCCCCTACGCTAAGCACAGTGCTTGGCGGGGGTCCCAACGGATCACATACATTGCTCTGCTACGTGCTCTGCTCTGTTCTCACGGCGCTAAGCTGATCCACCAATGCAGTGGTTAGCGTAGTGCACGTACGTTGACATCTGCATGCTCTGTTCAGACATCCACTGAGCAGGTACAGTGTATGTGATCCATCGGTCCCGATGGGGCACACAAAGCTGTGAAGACATAGCCTAAATGTGGGCCTGGCAAAACTTTTCTAAATTGATCACTGGCTTTTTTGGCCTACTTTGTTGATAAATCATGCTATAGTGCTATGATATTGGGCCAGTAACAGCTGTAAGTATGAGAGCTGTTATTCACACTGCTTTATTCTACACAGGCCTCTCTCATTTTTCTAAGCTAATCCACTTGCATTTGCTGAATGCAGTATAGAGTGTGTTGTTCTTTGCAAAGCATTGGACTGCCCTGTGGCTGCACAGCCTCATAGACTGCAAGCTGCATTGCAGTGTGCAATCTGACTCGCTTCTCTTCTAGCTAACTATAATATAGTGGTTCTTCTATGTGATCTGAATAGGTAGGTTAGCCTTTGCTAACCTTCGATCAATGAGACATTGGTTACTTCTTTGTTTGTTTTGCTTTTTGTAAAAATGGGGAAATAAATAATAAAAATCTATCCAACCCAAAAATACCTGCAACTGAACTTTTGAAATAGTTGAAAAGCATTGCGACACTTGTCCTAATTATCAGTGTTGTGTTGTGTCCTCCAGATGGCAGCACAGTACAACCGATGAGCCTGTTATCAGCATCCATGGATAAAACGATGATTCTTTGGGAACCAGACCAGGAGTCTGGAGTATGGCTAGAACAGGTTTGTAGTACGCATGTATTTTACTTGTAATAGCTTTCAACGAAGACCTTTTTTTATTGAAATCTATGTATGTTATTCCTTTTATACAAAATTTAAATTTGTTTTATACATACACTTTTCCTTGCTCTTTTAACACATCCCTGTTGGATCTGTTTACTATAGTCATAGTTTGTGCACACTGCTGCACTTGGCTTAGCTTAGCCTTCAAACACATTTCCATGCAATTAAACCGTATCGTATAACTTTAAAACTTGTTCGGAGTGCAAAAGAGGTCTGTTCTTCCTGGTGCCATCAGAGCTTACACAAATGGCTAGAAATCCCACAATTAAATGAAGTGCATTAAACTGAAGGACAAATAATATTTAATTCAGGATTTGGGTTTATTTTAGATAATGGCAGCATCACAGTCCGTGAGCTATTGTAGTGTACAGAAAACAGGTAGCAGGGAGTTTCAAAAGGTTTGAAAAGAAAGATTAAGGCTTTCATACACAGGTTGATTTTTTACTCGATTTTTGACCGATCCATCACTGTGCATGGTCACAAGTTCTATCAGGTTCTGCCCACCCTGAATGATCGACCAAATAAAATCGGAATGGACTAAAAATCGGATCGGACATTGAAACAACATGTTTTTTTGGGCAATCGCAGTACATTGGTAGACCCGTCGCCCTTTGCAGCAGCTTTTTTGATCGAGGGATGCTGCGGATTCAGCCATTTTGGAGATCGGCTCATGTCCAAATCGACCACAAATCAGATTTCCAAGGTGGTAATCCGATTTGTGGTCAGCGATCAATCGCCGATTCCACTATGGTCGGGAATTGGTCATATCGGGAATCGATCGGTGGCAAATCGGCCTGTGTATGGCTACCTTTACTTCTAACAGGATTGGCAGATACTTTACATGCAAATATAATTTAACCTTTTTTTTATGTCTGGGCTTCATATATATACTTAAATCAGTTTTTTGCAATAAACTTGATTTTGGCTACAATTAACAAAATTTTAAGTCAAATGATTGATATATGTAGGTGCATTTGACTTTATTTGCCGTTTTGTTCAGCAACATCTAAACCTGAACTTTACGATAAACTTTTATTAACATTTGCAGTCCCCAACCCCTCTGCAAGGGTTACATGCTTGTTTAACTCTTTGCAAAAAAAAAAGGAATGTGCCTAAACCTTCTCTCTAGTGCCAATTTGATTTTAGATCTTGACTTTTTCATCAAACATTCATCGTAGTCGAATCCACATCGACCCGACCAACTAACAAAATGCTACAAAATGCCCCCTCCTCTAAGTGCAGTGCTTGGCGGGGATCCCGACGGAGAAAATAGACTTTACTAGCTCGGCGGATGCGGTGTTCAGACATCCGCTGAGCTGGTAAAGTCTATTTTCTCCGTCGGGATCCCCGCCAAGCACTGCACTTAGAGGAGGGGGTCCCAATGGATGTGGAAACCCCCTCAGACTACGGTTCCAACCAGAAGAGGCTTCCTTTAGAATAAGCAATGAGGCGATCACGGTGGGAGTTCAGGTTAGTAAAGCTAGGCACATGGTTTGATCGACAAAATTTTTCCGATAACGATCAAAACATCGATCGAAAAGTAATGGGACATGTTGGAAAATTTTCATTAATTGTACAACGGTCAAAATAAAATCGTAGCATTTTGTTTGTTGGTCAGGTCGATTTGGATTAGACTATGATGGATGTTTGAAAAAGTCAAGATCTAAAACTGAATCGAAGATTGATGTGCTAAAATCGAACCGTGTAATCAAAAACTTTGTTACGTACCCCGTGACTGTGTGTCTGTACAAAACTTTTATGAGAACTGGGAGCTTTCTGTCAGTATACAGATGACGTCATGGCTTCTTTCTCTCACATCGGGGAAGGGGGGGGGGGGGCACTGCTGATCTCTTCCCTCTTTGGTTAACTGCACTCTGCAGATTTGGGATGTAACAATAATGTAAGTATGCCTTGTTCTGCCATGACTATGTGTGTCTTTCCTGACATGATGGGCTCCTTGCCTGCCTTTCAGGACACTGCGGGATCACATAGTCCCGGCCGGCCAAACAAGAGGCTGATTGGACGAAACCCATTCATGCACATGAGATCCCAAATGGATATCCTTTAACCCCGCCTTCAAACCCTCATTTTCCCCCCAGTTTTTTTTTTGGGGGGGGGGG
>CM070036.1:80286324-80297168 GCA_036250615.1 Ptychadena robeensis | reverse complement strand
TTAAATAACAGAAACATCTACACCACTTGAGGGGTTCACATACTTTCAAGCAGCACTGTAAGTAGTGCAATGCTGAATTTTTCTGGGTTATTAACTAACCCCTGAAAATACCTGCAGTCCAAATGTCAACCGTTCATAGTCCTATTCCAACTGTGAAACAGTTCTTTTCTCTTGTCAGATTTTACCCTTACATATATTTACTCTGACATTTAACCCCCAGATCTCCAACACCCTTAGAAGTACAATCTTCGTTTTGGATTAGTAATTTACAACTGAGAATACCTACCTTCCCAATTTTACACCCCTAACTACAACCTTTCATAGTAAGGGGGAAAAAATCCCCATGTAATACAATCTTTAGCCACAAGATGCCCCCAGTGAACATTGTAGAGAGATGCCCTCATTGTTTTCTATATAGGAGCTTTACCGAAACCCCCCCCCCCCCCCCCCCCCCCCCTCCGTCAACTCCTCAAACTACAGAGGTTCACGATGATGGCAAGCAAAATATGGAACCACAGGTTTTTTCACCAGTAACAGACACTGTAGCATTTTTTTTTTTACACACACCAATCATGCATCATATATACGCACATGAAACATTTATTATTTGCATAGATACAAACACACACATAACATGAACTCCACTGACTGTTTGCAGCTAGCTCCCCTCTCTCTGGCTGACAGCACAATTTTTACATAGAGGGCTCAGCTGGCACCCTAGCTGCACCTTCTGTGAGTACCTTCACGCCCCCCCCCCCTCCCAGAGAGGCCTGCCCCCCAGTTTGGGAACCGCTGGCATAGATTGTTCTGCATGCATAGCTGCATACCACTTATGTGCAGCCCTGTCTGTGTATAGATTTCATGTCCTGTATGGATGTCATTCTGCAATGAAACATGAACTTTATTTCTTGAATTATATCTGCAGGGGACCAAAGCCATTAGTTGGTCACACTTAGGGGTAAACATTTTTGTTTAAAACAGTGGGGGGAAAGAACGGTAATTATCATTTGCATATTTTGTCCTGAGTTTGATTTTAGTTTTACTTTTTCCCACATTTGCTTATGGGGACAAAAAACACTTAGCTTCCATTTTTTAAATAACGTGTTGAATAACTGTTTTATGCTTGAAAAATCTATTCAGCAAGTCTGTGAAAGAGCTCGGTTTGTTGCTAGGCAACAAGACGACAGGAAGAGAAAGTCTTCCAAAAAAGGAAGGGAAAAAAATGTAATGACGTAATTTTTTTTATTATTTTTTTCCAATCCAAGGGGGGATCTCATTAGGCCTGCGGTATGAGGTGGTTCATAACTGGCAGTTACATTAGCAACAACCTGTTTTGTCGGTTGTTATGCCACATAGCACTTCTCCGGTCATTCTAGGTAGCTGGCATATTTTCAGATCCAACCTATGATGCTGTATTGATTCAAAAAAGACTTTACAGAACATTTGAAAGAAATAGACATTGTTGAGTAATGGCTGTGTGTGTGCATTCACATATTGTCTAGTCAGAAAGCAGCACACGTTTTCTTTCACCTTATTCTTGGAGGCCTTGACCAACCTTTTCATTTCTAATATTAAATGTGGGTAAAATGTAATGTAGTGCATATATAATACGAACATAAAAAATTGAGATAAAGTGGTTTAACGATTTCCTTAAACTGCAATCTTATCTGGGAATAACATTTTGAAAGAGATTTACACCTTACATTTACTCTTTACTGCCCCCCCCCCCCTTCATGCTGCCGCCCTGGAAAACCGCCCATGTTGCCCATGCCTGAAGCCACCACTGCCTACCCGCTTTGCTAATTCTAAGCCTTGCACTACATGGTTGTTAATGCTATAAAAGATGTTTATATTTTGTACAATAGGATTTGTAATGTATGGGCAGCCATGCAGAGTTATTGTCGAGTTTGAGTACTGTTGCATTTAAAAAAAATAAAAAAAATGTCTGTTGTTTTCCACAGAGAACCTGGCATGAAATTGCACGCCCTCAGATCCATGGCTTTGACATGCAGTGCATTGCCATGATTGGAAGATTTCAGTATGTGTCAGGAGCTGATGAAAAAGTTCTTAGAGTTTTTTCTGCACCAAGGAACTTCATTGAAAACTTCAGTCAAATTTCTAATATTTCAGTGGAAAGTCTGCTTGCAAATGTATGTATACAACTGATGCAAGTATATGTTCTTATAGAGATTTATAACAAAACAGCCTTATTTTTTGTCTGTCCGTACAAAGGTTTCCCACTTTAATCAAGGCATTGCTAACTGTGTGTCTAGAATAGTGGTGGGCAAGTGAAGGCCCAGGGGCCACTTCCCCTTCTGTTTTGCTTTCTTTTTCGGTCCTTTGTTGAAAAGATGTTCCCCTCCACTTGTTCTCTGCAATGAGTGCACATAATGCCTAGTGGTGGTCCTTGGGAACCATGCAGTGGTGTGATCATGACACTGTTGGTGTATCCTCATGGGAATTGAAAAAGAAAACAATGTTCCTGTCACACATTGTCTATCACATATTACTGCTACCGTTAGTGATGCCGGCAATGCAGGGAATTGGTACACCTATGGTGAGTCAGCCATAACAGGCTCTTGGTCCAGCCCCTTTATCAAATTTTAAGGCACAAATGTTGGCCACGAGCCAAAAACTTTGCCCACCCCTAGTATACAAGGTTGGTAAGGTTGATATTGTCTGATCTTTGCAAACCTCCTTAAAAAAAAAAGCATTTTGTCAAGGTTTGGTCTTGAGATTTAAGGCACTACTAACTGTGAGTAATCTGAGGAGATTTGAAGATGGTTCTGGCACTGTTCTTAGGAGGGCCTGGTACGGGGAAGCAAACACTTTGCCTTTACCAAAATGGCTGCTTTATACACAGAGACACAGTGCAGAACAAGACATGATCAACTGCATGGAAAACACAGGCAAAATTTGAGATTAAGTCATTTTCTTTTTTGAAGTTTTTCTTCCCTTTAAAGGATAGCTGCACTTTAAAAGTATAGTTACTCTTCAAACAGTTGACTGTTCTTGAGGTTGTTGCAAATTTTACATGGGCACAATATATTTATTGTTTTAATCGGTAAATTACGTGTCATAGAAATATTTATCTATTATCTAATGTAAATAAAATGTAGGTATCATCATGCTCTCCACATCACAAATGCACATATCTAACTTAATTGATCTAACTTAATTGGTTCCCAATGGTTAGTTATAAGTATAGGTGTATAGGTATAAGTCAAATAATGCATTCTGAACCTTCCAAATACCCCTTACCTAACCTTTTTATAATAAAAAGCATTGTATAATATGTGTAGTTTACCAGAAGCACCAATCATTTTCCTGGTGTTCTCACCAAAAATGTATAATGAGCCTAGCTTACCAAAAACACAAATTTGTAATGGCCATTTAAGTTGACATGTTTGGCTTCCACGAAGAGCGAATGAAATGGAAGGTGGTTATTGTTTTGGAAGGAGTGTCCCCTTTCATGAGCACATCAGGAACGTGCCCTTGTACGTATGACGTATTTTGACGTGCTGTACTTATGAGTGACATCAGGTCACATGAATGCCACCAATCAAGCAGAAGCAGGTTTTGCCCTGCTATGAATATAAACAATCTAAAATGTCAGGTTCCTGTGCTGTACAAAATTGGGATAAAGATAAATCATGTCAGATCTTTTTTTACCTATAATGTGACCTATAAACTGTACCACTCAACTGAAAAACAAACTGAAATCTTTTAGGTGGAGGGAAGAAAAAATATAAAAATAAAATAATGTGGTTGCATAAGAGTGCATACCCTTAAACTAATACTTTGTTGAAGCACCTTTTGATTTTCATACAGCACTAAGTCTTTTGGGGTATGAGTATCAACATGGCACATTTTGACTTGGCAAGATTTGCCCACTTTGCTCACTCTTGCCAACCAAAAGAACACCATACCCACAGTGAAGCACGGTGGTGGCAGCATCATGCTTTCTTCAGCTGGAACTGGGGCCTTCTTTAACATAGAGGGAAATTATGAACAGTTCCAAATACCAGTCAATATTGGTACAAAACCTTCAGGCTTCTGCTAGAAAGCTGAACAAGAAGAGGAACTTTATCTTTTAGCATGACAATGACCCAGAGCATACATCCAAATCAACAAAGAAATGGCTTCACCAGAAGAAGGTTAAAGTTTTGGAATGGCCCAGCCAGAGCCCAGATCTGAATAAAGTCTGCCTTACACCCAACAAGTAGTGGCCGATTTTGCCGCCACTTGGTGGGTGTAAGGCAGACTTTATTCAGATCTGGGCTCTGGCTGGGCCATTCCAAAACTTTAACCTTCTTCTGGTAAGAACCTTCTTCGGTCGGGGGTGCCCAAATGGGGCGACAGATCCCTGTCGCCCCACAGCTCGGCCGGCCAGAGAACAGACATGTCTCAAGTTTTCTGGCCGATGCCATTAACTTCAATGAAGACCGGCATCTTCATTGAAGCTAACGGCTGGCACACAAAGGGTGCCCGCCGATGCTTACCGCTTGGGAATGCAGCGTGATGACGTCATCACGCTGCATTTCAGAGCTGATCTCTCAGTGCGTGTGTGGGGGCCCTAAGAATAAAAATCTGTGGGGTGATCTAAAGAAGGCTGTGCACAGGAGATGTCCTCACAATGTGACAGATTTGGATTGTTTCTGCAAAGAAGGGTGGAAAAGTAAAAATGTGCGCCATGCTGATAGACTCCTACCCAAAAAGACTGAGTGTTGTAATAAAATCAAAAGGTACTTTTGTATTACTATTAGTTTAACCTCCCTAGCGCACTGCCCGTATCGCTGTCATTTCCGGTATCTCTCCGGAGCTCTTCACACAGCTGGTGTCATTACTGACACCAGCTGCGCGAGAGGGAAAGCCGGCGCTCCTCCATTAACATGGAGGTCTATGGCGCTGGTCCCCCCGCCCCCTTCCGCGTCACCGTGATGTGATCGGGGCGGTGTTGCAAACCCGGAAATGCTGCAGCGATGAAGACAATTGCTGCAGCTTTCCGGGGAGGCATCGGTCTCCCCGCTGCCAGCTTCCCCTGCGGTTGAGAGGACCCTGTTCAGCGAACGAACAGGGTTCGTCTGAACCGCTAGGGAGGTTAAGGGTGTGCACACTTATACAACCACATCATGTTATTTTTATATTATTTCTTCCCTCCACCTAAAAGATTGAGTGGTACAGTTTATAGGTCACATTAAAGGTGGAAAAAGTTCTGAAATAGTTATATTTTTGTACAGCACAAGAACCTGACATTTTACCAGGAGCGGTTGAGACGAACCCTGTTCGTTCGGTGAACAGGGTCCTCTCAACCGCACGGGAAGCCGGCGGCGGGGAGACCCTATGCCTTCCCGGAAAGCTGCAGCGATTGTCTACATCGCTGCAGCATTTCCGGGTTGGCGGCACTGCCTTGATCGCCCGTACAACGGCGCGATACGGGCGGTGAGCTAGGAAGGTTAAAGAGCTTATACACATTAATGTTTTTTTAACCACTAGACCTAGTAAAGAAAATAAATTATGTATATTGTCCTCAAGATCAGTTCCTCCCATTAGGTTTACAAGTGTGACCTTTTCATAGTTGACTACCAAATCATTAAAAGTAATTACACGCAGAGTCGAGCATGTTGCTTCAAGATTTTAGGAATATCAGCTTTGTTATGATTTCTGTGTTGAGGGCGACTTTTGTCTTCCAGAATGTCCTGTCATGAATTCATTTGTTTTATTCCTGTAAGTAATATTCTGTGAAAATGTCAGAAGTGTTGCTCTACATATGTGATTAGTGTTGACAGCTGTTTCTCATTCATATGATAAGCATAAGGGAAGATTGGGAAATGGGTATGCTGCAGGGTCCTCAACACAATGGTTTTCAGCTATGGAAAGAATATCAAATGAAGATCACTTGACAATGCTCATCTTTCCCTTAAAGCTATGCATTTGGTGACATGCTCCATATCCCTTCATTTATAGGAAAATAAAATATTTCTTTTCTAATTGTGCTTTTCAATAAATCCTGAAGCACTTACATCTGCTCTGTAGACATTCGACCAGCTGTTATAGGTATCCATGCCTCTCCAGTTCTTCTGCGTCATACTGTCAAGCTGAAACCATTAAACGTCCTTCATGTTTAACTTCTGTACGACCTTCAAGTCTCATCTGCTTCATTTACTTGGCTAAATTGTTTCTATTTATTTTGATTAAATAAATTAAATGTTGAATACAGAGTTCAGGAGGTAGCCATTAAAAGAATTGATGTCACAGGACTGTGTGATACCTCATAACATCATTATCCCATGAAAATTAAATTGGTTTGTTTAATAAATAAATAATACAATGTATTTTCCTGCAGAATAACATCGCTATTTATTGGGTTAAGAGTTAAGCATCTATGAAGCACACACATGCATAAATTTTTTCAACTAATCTTCCATTCAATTAAGTTGTGTAATTTAAATATTGACCAATCCAGGATCAGTTGGTTGCACTTCCAGAGTATTTGATGCAAAAATTTTCAGTCAATGTCTTAGATTTAATGTTTACACCCCCTGGCTATCCCAATTATTTCTTTAAATCATGTCCTAAAGTGGAGTGAAAAGACATATTTCCCGCCTGCTCAGCAGCCCAACGATTGTTTAGCTAAATAGGAATCGATTTTAAAGCATTCTACCTAAAACAAAAAGTGATCCAAATAAAAAAACAATGGTAAATTTCAGTATATTGTTCAAGTATCTGGCGTTTTTTGGGGGGTTTTTAGTAAAAAATGGGTTTTTAGTACAAATGCGTACATGGCTAAGGGAAAAAAATTATCTATTGGGAATCTATCACATTATGTGTTCCAAACCGATCATTTTAAAAGGGATCGTTTTAAGTTTAAGTTTTTAAGTTCAGCTAAGCTGAATGGGGGCTGAGTAACTTCTTCCAACTGCTGTCTATGTTGTTTTACATCCTAGTTGGCAAAATCTTATGGGACGATTGCCGGTTTGGTACAGTTAAAAGTGGGCATACATGGCTCGATATTCAAGCCGTTCGAGGAAGCTCCAGCCCAGCGCAATGACGTCATCGAAGGAGCTGGAGGGGCACCGCTGCTGCGTAATCCAGCTCAGCAGATGCTTTGTGTGTGTGTATATATGTGTATTCCAGCTGCCAGTCTTTTAGGGTATGTCTCTACCAGCTTTGCACATCTAGAGACTGAAATCCTTGCCCATTCTTCTTTGCAAAACAGCTCCAGCTCAGTCAGATTTGATGGACAGTGTTTGTGAACAGAAGTTTTCAGATCTTGCCACAGATTCTCGATTTAGATCTGCACTTTCACTGGGCCATTCTAACACATGGATATGTTTTGTTTTAAACCATTCTATTGTTGCCCTGGCTTTATGTATAGGGTCGTTGTCCTGCTGGAAGGTGGACCTCCACCCCAGTCTCAAGTCTTTTGCAGACTCCCAAGAGGTTTTCTTCCAAGATTGCCCTGTATTTGGCTCCATCCACCTTCCCATCAACTCTGACCAGCTTCCCTGCCCTTGCTGAAGAGAAGCACCCCCAGAGCATGATGCTGCCACCACCATATTTGACAGTGGGGATGGTGTGTTCAGAGTGATGGGCAGTGTTAGTTTACATCTGACCAGAGCACCTTCTTCCACATGTTTGCTGTGTCCCCCACATGGCTTGTGGCAAACTGCAAACGGGACTTCTTATGCTTTTCTGTTAACAATGGCTTTCTTCTTGCCACGCTTCCATAAAGGCCAACTTTGTGCAGTGCACGGCTAATAGTTGTCCTATGGACAGATTCCCCCACCTGAGCTGTAGATCTCTGCAGCTTGTCCAGAGTCACCATTGGGCCTCTTGTCTGCATTTCTGATCAGCGCTCTACTTGTTCGGCCTGTGAGTTTAGGTGGACGGCCTTGTCTTGGTAGGTTTACGGTTGTGCCATACTCCTTCCATTTCTGAATGATCGCTTGACAGTGCTCTGTGGGATGTTCAAGGCTTTGGAAATCTTTTTGTAGCCTAAGCCTGCTTTACATTTCTCAAAAATCTGATCACTGACCTGTCTAGTGTGTTCTTTGGACTTCATGGTGTTGTTACTCCCAATATTCTCTTAGACAACCTCTGAGGCCGTCACAGAGCAGCTGTATTTGTACTGACATTAGATTACACACAGGTGAACTCTTTTTAGTCATTAGCACTCATCTGGTAATGTCTATGGGCAACTGACTGCACTCAGACCAAAGGGGGCTGAATAATTACACACACCCCACTTTGCAGTTATTTATTTGTAAAAATGTTTGGAATCATGTATGATTTTCGTTCCACTTCTCACGTGTACACCACTTTGTATTGGTCTTTCATGCGGAATTCCAATAAAATTTATTTGTTTGTGGCTGTAATGTGATAAAATGTGTAAAAGTTCCGAATACTTTTGCAAACCACTGTATATAGAGAGCCCTGTACATAGCCACTGCCACAGCACAAAACAATGCTGTGGGGAGCCAACAGCATTGTTTTTTGCCTCCATTTAAAGCAAGTAACTTGCATGACTACTCTTGGAACATGTAGTTACAGGAAGGAACCCTTGTATAGACAGACAAGCATGCTCGCCAAAGTTCAGAGCAGCATTGGAACAGGAAAAAAAGAGGAAGGAACAGAGAATAAAATAATATTGGTTTAAAAATCAGTTTTTTGCTGAGATAGCAGTTCTCTGTTAACTATTGCTTGTAGGTTGGAATATTTTTTTTTTTACATGAGGGTGACTCTTTAATTTCCTTTTGGTTAATGTTCTGACCTAGGGTAAACAGAATGTTTTTCAAGCAGAAGCACACCTTTTTGGCTTTCTTATAGAGTTACATATGCTTAAGTATTTTGTGAAAATGTATTACATATACTGTGCTTGTATTACTTTGCTAACATTTTGTGGTAATAGCCAACATTCTATTTCATGTGGATTTTTTTGTACACTTATTGATTTTTTACCGCTTTTGCTATTGCAGGAAGACACCAATCTTCCCGAAGGTGCTACTGTGCCTGCTTTGGGTTTGTCAAATAAAGCTGTCTTTCAAGGTAGGATTGACGTTTTGTTCCGAAGCCAATCTTTGCGCAGCAATAAAAGTGTGCATGGTAGCTTTTATTCTTCATTTCCCAGATGGAGTTAATTTGAAGGACAGGAAGCAGTGGTGATAATTGGGAACAGTCACAATGATTGCGTTCAGCCCCCTCGTGCATTGTTACAGCCATTCTTTTTCTCTGCATATGTCATTAGCATTATGAGCTTTGCCTGTGGATAACCATTTTGCATTCTGAATAATAATATTAACAGAGCTATATAAATCAATTAGGGCACATTACTAATGCTTTCCTCATCTGCTGGCATTGTTATTTATATCATTAAATCCGTTTTTATCAAAGCCGAGGCAGTAGATAACCAAAATAAATAGCTTTCATTATAGAATTTTATTTGCTTTTTAACTTCAACATTTATGTATTAAGTTATATGCACATATTTTAGGTTATGTGAAAGTTTGTAGGCAACAATTCTGTTTACTCATCAATCGTCTCTAGGTCTATAAGTGCATTATAACATGGATTATGATGGGACACTCTTGGTAGGACAAAGCACTACATTTTTATTCAGTACAATAGGGGTGGGGGGAATTAACCTGGTTAGACAAGGCAAACTTTCTTCTAATTAAAGAGGATCTTACATTGAGAAATTGTGCAAGTTGCACAAGAAACACTAATGGCTGCTCAAAGTTTTCATTATTAGTCTTTTAATACATTGGAAATATCAACCCAAAAATATAATGCAGCTCAGATAAGCAAATTATAGCCTAACCTGTGCCACAGTTACCTGTATGTTTGTTTTAGGTATGTGACTGAAACTTGTACAGCCAGTTTGTACTAGATTCAGGCATTTAGTATCTTTAGGGTTAGCTCTACAATTGTAGCTTACATGATTTCTGAGTTTTGCACCAGAGATTTTTAGATGGAAGGGGCCCATACATGCATAAATATGCGCTAGATCAATCAATCCCACTTTTAAAGAGGATTATTGGCCTCGACTGCAAATCATGTTCGAGGTCAATTGCTTTGGATGGGGACCGTGGCTGCCCATGCAAAGCATCGGCTGAGCTGGATGAAGCAGCAATGCTGTGGCTCCTTTGATATCGGCCTTAGTGCGATGAAGTCATAGCACTGAGCTTGAAGGCTGATCCATCTCACAGGCATCGACCCGTGTATGGCAGCCTTAAAGTTTTAATTTGATCATGTCTTTATTTACAAATATATTGCAGCAGTTGTTGACTTATTGTAAGGCATTTTGCCCATTGTTCTGTATTCTGGGTAAGCATACCAACATTTATTAGTAAATATGTTGTAGGGTAACTAATACACAGGGGTGCACATAACTTTTTTAGTGGGTTCCTCAGATGAGTACCAGGAGATAATGTTTGGTACTCACCCCATATGTAGCGTGGTCTACTCACTCTCCTCTGTGTCACCCTCCTGCATGGTAGATTCTGCTCCGATTAGCTGTCTCCATCCACAGGTGACCTGTGTTTGAATTAGTAATTTGCATTCCCAATTTGACACCCCTTACTGCAACCTTTTTTAGTTATTTAGGCTAAATTTACACTGGCGGTTCTTGAGCTGCTTTCAGCTTGGAAACCGCCAAAGCGAGCCCGCAGCCGCGGGATAAACGACTCCCTGTGATCGGCTGCAAAACAGTGCAGGTGATTACAGGGCGTCTAATTAAGGACCCCATAGAGGACCTATGGCACGGCCGACCAAAAACCGTCCGACAGACGCCTAATGTGGCGTCCGCTGGTCGGTCACGTTAAACGGTCGTTTACCTGGAGGTA
>CM070036.1:80246473-80286224 GCA_036250615.1 Ptychadena robeensis | reverse complement strand
CAATAATAAAATTATTCCTCAAAAATACCATTTGCCTAATAATTCTGCACTCCCTGTAGTATGGGCTCACAGAACCCTTGTGGATAACTATATAAAACAAAAAGCGCAACAAATATTTTTCTCAGCACTGTTGCTTCGAGCAGATTCTTTTCCCATTAGGACAAGTGAAACAATCTCTTTAGATCATGGAAGGAGCTCTGAAATGCATGATTATGGTCACGGGTACCAGGCTACATGCAGTGATTTATATTCAGTCCTGTATTTTTGTTAGGAACTTTGCAACCAGAACTGCTGATTCAAAACACAAATCTAACCTGACATGAGGAAGTTGATTATACCAAAATATAAAGAGCTGGTTCAGGCATGTAGTCCATCATTAATGCAGTGTATTTGTAGTCATCTTCATTGTTGGGAAGCAACAAAAGATTATTCAGTATAAGATTTGGGCAAGGAATATTAGACCAGAAAAGGTAGAATTCAAGTAGAACTGTGCAGAAGACTAACAATCTAGAATACAATCTGTGCATCTGACTATTTATATACTATGCAGTGCTATCTTGCTATCAACTTGTTTTATTTGTAGAACCTCCAACAGAGGATCATTTGTTGCAGAACACACTGTGGCCTGAAGTTCAAAAACTGTAAGTTCTGTCTACTCCATCCATACACCTTTTTGTTTCATGAATTAGCATTTTCCCTCCAAAACTATCTTCTACTAGGATTTATTTCATGATGTGCAATGGCTACTGTTTTCCTATGCTTGAGCTTGATATTTCATTAAAGTGTTCCTCATTTAACTCTCGCGTAGATTAACAGTTTGTTTGGTATACACTGATTTTACAAACTGAATTATTTATAGGAATTTATTGCAGGTGCATTCTACCTGCTTCATCTTTCTTTGTATATGTATAGAATTGTATGGAGTGGAGAATGAAAGTTTTAATTTTTTATGAATTGTGTATTCACCCCTAGCCGGGAACAAATTTTGCCCGAGCTGGGAACATCTAAACTTACCTATGCTCCTAAAAGTGGCAGCGATTCTCCGTCCAGTCGCACCCTCCAATTGTTTCTGGCATCAGGGCCAAGGGGCTTCTGCATCATCTGGGACGCCAAAGGGGTGGGGCCGGACTATAGACCTCCATGTTAATGGAGGGGCATTGGTTTCCCAGCCTACTTCACAGGCGTCATGGATGATGCCAACGATGTGTAACACGGGGAGGGCAGGAAAAACAGTTGCCCGTACCTGACCACTAGGAAGGTTAGTACTTCTCCTTGCAGTAGTTAAATGCTGTAACTTCCTTCTTGGTGGGAGGATTGCATTCTTGTGAGCATTATTAGATCTTAACATTTAACCTTCTTTCGCTGTTCAAACCCAAATCTTGTATTGGTATTATTGTATTGTAAATGCCTATTCTTTCCAACAAACAAGTTGGGGTGTATCTGACGCTGCTATTATATACCTTCACACATTCCCATCCCGGAATAGTTAATTAGAATTTGTAAAAGTACCAAAAGGTTCCCTCGGGGCTGGGACTTTAATTGGAATGTGAGAGTGAGATTTCCCTCTGTTGTAAATATTTTGTCTATAGTATCAATGATATGGCTGTTTGTATAAACAGAAAAACTTTTATTTTGGAACCATAGTATCCACATCGATAAAACACAGTGCATGAAAGAAGTCTTAAGCATAAGACATTTCATACATATAGTTGTATAGACACAAACGTGGCTTCTTCGTGCTTGCACACGTGAGATAAAAGCTGGATGTCACAAAATCTGGGGGTCAGAGAGATTCGCATATTTTTAGAAGAGACAAGGTTGTTTATTTGTTGTAATGGTATCATAAGGTCTTATATAGTGGGAAATAAAGGGTTAAATGCAGGCTTACCCCTTATAAGGAACTTTTTTGTATGAGGTAGGTAACGTGGATCAATCTCCATTCAGAGCGGGTCCATGGTGAACAGATTCCCCATGAGCTATTAGCCAGGAAGTTAGAACTTTAAAGTATGACTCTTGGGGCACAGAATTTGTGATCTAAAAAGATTTTAAATGAATATTAAAGGTATACGTGAGGCAGTGAGATAATATTAAACAAGAGAATTACGTGAGCAGAGCGTATTAAAACGACTCCTTTAGCGCACAATTGTTTAGTAAGAGACTCTAATGCCATCAAACAACTGTTAGATATACTCTCAATAAGCAATGTTCCTACCTTGGATCAGAATCAAAGCATAAGTTGGTGGGAGCGCAGTATGGCACAATCAAAGCCAGGATGTATCTGAAGCTGTATGCATAGTCCTGGGAAAAGCTCAGGTGCTGCTATGAAGATCCGCACAGTCTCTCTCCTCAAGCAAGTGTGATCCTAATCCTTAACATGGGTGGGGTGTTGATATACCCAATAACGCCAGGTGTAGGGCGTAGTTCCAATCAAGGGACGGTGTCTTACTGGGGGATATGGAAAGACTCGGAGGGAGAGAGGGGCTGAGGGTCAGCACAGCGCACCGGTGTGGGCGGAAAGTGAACAGGTGAGCGGGCATCAACAGGGAAGTTTGAGTCGCGCCTGCCTACTAGTGCGCGTGGTCTGTTCCCATGGGAACCAGAGTAGCCTGTCAGCTCCACATCAATCGTGCGGTCACGGCGTGGAGATTGATCCACGTTACCTACCTCATACAAAAAAGTTCCTTAGAAGGGGTAAGCCTGCATTTAACCCTTTATTTCCCACTATATAAGACCTTATGATACCATTACAACAAATAAACAACCTTGTCACTTCTAAAAATATGCGAATCTCTCTGACCCCCAGATTTTGTGACATCCAGCTTTTATCTCACGTGTGCAAGCATGAAGAAGCCACACAATCGTGGCGAAACATGTCGCTATTAACATCTAGCACACGTCACTTGTCATCCAATTTTTAAATTGGTTATGTATTTGCTATATTCAAATGTTTGTGTCTATACAACTATATGTATGAAATGTCTTATGCTTAAGACTTCTTTCATGCACTGTGTTTTATCGATGTGGATACTATGGTTCCAAAATAAAAGTTTTTCTGTTTATACAAACAGCCATATCATTGATACTATAGACAAAATATTTACAACAGAGGGAAATCTCACTCTCACATTCCAATTAAAGTCCCAGCCCCGAGGGAACCTTTTGGTACTTTCCAACAAACAAGCCACATGCCCTGGTCCTGTTGTTGTTGCTAATATAAGAGGATTTTAAAATCACATTAGGCTAAACATTTTGATGATTTTGTGTCTCCTAAATCTTTTGGGTCTTTGTTTCTTAGGTATGGGCATGGATATGAAATCTTCTCTGTAGCTTGCAACCATACAAGAACAATTGTTGCCTCTGCTTGTAAGGTAATGTGTCAGAGTTTGAGTTAATGTAGATCTAGGTAATCATCAGTAGACCCATTATCATTCGGTATATCAGCTCAGTATGGTGGTTCTAAAATATATCTGTATATCTATATGAAAACTGATCATCTTTATTCAAATAGAATTTAGTATATACGTTTGGTAAATAACCTTGTTGTATCCTTGCGTCAGGTTTGTTAAGATTGACCTAATTTTTTATTTTCATCGCCCTGTTTAGGCTTCGAAAAGAGAACATGCAGCAATTATTTTGTGGAGTACCACAAGCTGGAAACAGATCCAGAGCTTGTCTTTTCACAATCTGACTGTTACTCAGATGGCATTTTCTCCCAATGACAAATTCCTATTAGCAGTTTCCAGAGATAGAAGCTGGTCCCTGTGGAGGAAGCAGGAGGGAATTCCGATGCAGTCAGGTGAATAGCAGATGTGCTTGTATGCTTTCTTTTAATTGGATGTCTGACCATCTAAAAATCTAAACCCTTTACCTTATTTTTCTGAACAAATATTTATTCTTAAATATGCTGTCTGCCTCTAGGATCAGGTAGACAGTATCGTAGTGAAACCCTAAGGTGCAATTTCTTGAAATATACGTTATAACTAATGTTAAACAAAATGTTTTATTGGACTGTTCAAGATGTTAAGTCTAATTTTTTAAATGTTCACAAACACTTAAGATTTGTTGGTTGTATTGCAATTATGATATAGATCACATTTGGCCCTTATTTTCTCATGTGTAGAGGTTTTACTGACCACTGCAGCCAGTCCCTCGCTGAAACATTGCAAAAGAAAATCTGTTTGCTGGCAGAAGACAGTACAATCTGTTCTCTAGAAATTGGGATAGAAAAGCCATTCTGTGTGTTTTTCCTTTCATTTATTATACCTCTTTGGAATCCTTTTTAGCTAGCATTTTAGAGTGGTTTTCCTTTCAGGTCACATTGCTTATGAAATATGTATTATTTAAAGGCTAGGCAGTGTTATAAAAACTTTATTAAATTTGGCATAATTCAATATATTTAAAAATAAAGCTAGCATCTAATACTAAATGCCAGTTGGACAAGTGGGTGCAATGTAACCAACTGTCCTTGCCAAAATCATGCTCGTCATGTCATGTTGTTTTTTGCTATTTCAATGTATTTTTGTAATTGTGCTATTGGTTCTCACAGTAGGTAGAAAATTAGGCCTACAGCAAGTTAGTGTGTTACCTTACATTGAGTTGCAACATAGGTGTGTTAGGATGCTATTTACAATAAATGGCATTTTGTGTGAATGATGTGAGTATATTAAAAGATAAACTATGTTGTGGAATACAGACAATACATTTTTAAATATGACACTATAGATAACTCTTTTTAGAGGGAAATACAATCTTTATACCCTTAAATGCTAAGATTGTAGTTTATGGGGATTTATACCATTATACACTACTATGGCAAACATTTTTAGTATATCTGACCTTTTATAATACCATTATGACCCATGTCTCTAATGTTTCCATTCTAAATCCATAGGCATCAATATGGAGTTGTTCCCCCTCAAGGTTTTGGAGTGTGGAAAATCTAATCTCATAGTCTAAAATAACATTTGGAAGGCCAGGCACAGCTAGTGGATGAGAAGGCCAGGGTCACAATCTCCATTCTAGTATCTCAAAGGTGTTTAATGCCTTTGTGTTCAAGGTTCTCCCACACCAAACATACACAACCATGTCTTTATGGTATTTGATTTTTCCATTGAGGCAGCCATAATAGAACAGCCTTTCCTTAACTGTTACCACAAAGGTGGAGTCATAGCATTGTCCAAATAATTAATAATGCAGAGGATCTTTCTTTGCAAATTGCAGGCTTAGCCCAACTACAGGGAAAAACAACTATTTATCATTATTCCTTCTCCTTAAAACTTTACTGTTGGCACAGTGCATTCAGGCAGGTAACATTCTTCTAGCCAGAAACCTGGTTTTAGTACAGCTCTGCTGCTCTAGGGTCCAGTGAATCACGTTTTACACCACTCCTTGTGATACTTGGTATTGTGCTTGGTGATGTAAGGCAGCATGCAGCTGCTTGGCCATGAACACCCATTACTTGACTCCTGGTCAACTATTTCCGTGTTCTAATATTGCTAGAGGTAGTAAGGTACTATGTTTTTATGTTAATAGGGAGCCAACACATTGAATCCATTCATATGCACATCAGTACTTGCTTACAATGCTACATGTTTTTTTTTTCACTTCATTGATTCATTTTTAATTGTGCTTTGCTGCTGCCTCTGCTCTTTGCTACAATTCCACATGTTGGTAGCAGAGTTTCTAGCAAGGATGTCTATAAATGTAGACTGAATGCTAAGGTTCTCAATTTTATACAGCTTTGGCAATGGAACCGAAGGAAAAACTAAAAACTGTATCAAAAGGTTTGCCTATATTTTGTATATTTGGTAGTATATAGAATGAAAAAAGTAATTTAGCCAGTGATTCATGCATGCTATGTAACACTTACTTTTTTTATTTGGTCAATTATCCAACAAAGCAGTATTATCGTCAAGAGTTACTTCATTGCTATGAGGGTAACATTGCAGGGGATACAGTTTATGTTGTTTAAACTTAAACATTTATTCTTTGATAAATCAGTATGTTTTATCCTGCCGTTTTACACATAGTAATTCTCGTAGTCAATGCTTTTTAAGAGTTTACTGCATTAAAGTTAAATCTTTGAAGGTGGTATCCTTTACAAATTATGAATTTCAATTTGTTGCCTGTGAAACATTGTGGCTGAAATTTACAAAACACCATGAAAGCCTTACCACTCCTCCCCAGTGATTGAAATGTTTAAATGGCAGATAATCACTTTATAAAACATGGAAATATATCAGCACATGTTTTAGGCACTCCTGCATTGACTATCCTTCAAAATAACTTTATTTCTATTTAATTTTGAGTAGACTTTTGAGGCTTAAAAACATTGTTGGATTTAGATTGCTGACTGTGGAAAGGTTATTAATTTCCTTTGAACAGAACAAAATGTTGTTTTTTTGTGTTATGCAGAGAGTTTACAATCACATTTACAGATCAATGTTAATATATCCGCTTTAGGGTAGATTCTGAAAACCCAGCCCCATTTATTTATATCAAAGTGCTGGCATGGCAATTTAACCTGAATTACACAACTCATATACTCACACAGACATGTAAACACACACTCTATAGAATAGGAGAGGGTATATAGGGCGCTGTGTGCAATCAGAAGATAGGGGAAGAGAACTGACAGCATTGAGAACCAATAAGCTGCAGTTCTTTCCTCTGTGCTGGCTGACAGCTTGCGTGTCCACAGAGAGGACTCTGAGTGCCACCGGTTCGCCCTCACTGTCTTAGGTTAAGGCAGATGTAAATGAAGGGGCTTTGATGTTAGAATTGGTATGTACACTTACTACAAACTACATGTATTTTAATTCTAGATTTTTTTTTTGTTACCCCCCCAAAGCTGAACCTCATTTCATATTACATGCCAGCACCAACAAAGATACGTCTGTACACAGTCGAATAATTTGGTCGTGTGACTGGACTCCAGACAGCAAGTTTTTTGTTACAGGAAGCAGAGACAAAAAGGTATGTGTCTACAGAAGGTAAATGAGCAAGATGGAAAAAAACACGTACATACAGCAAAAAGGGATTTCTGTTTTGCTGATATCATCAAAACCTGTTGCAGCTTACAGTTTTTTTCCAACTACACTGCTTAGGCAGACTATACTGTGTGGGCAGTATTATTTCTTTTACATTCCCTAACTAACCCAAAAGTTTGTTAATCTTCTGTTGCCTTGTCAACAATGGCAACCTCGTCCAGAGAATCATAGTTGAGGGGACTAGAGCCACTTTTGGAAACCTTTTTTCAGGGTTCATGTGCTGTGTGCTTGTGCATGAATGCTGCTGTACAGATGACAAAGAACAACTTCTTGCTATGCTTTAATGTCCTAGAAAGTATGAAAAGACATTTACTAGTACAGTGTAGTTAAAATTGGTCTTTCAGTACATAAAAAACACTTAATTTACCTGCTCCGAATTTAAGATTTTCATCAAGGCATATAGATATCACTTGTCCACCTAACCTATTTTTTCTCCATCATTTAAGGATCTGGTCACCCTCCTATAGAAATGTTATTTTCAGGTACTCTGCAAAACCATTCATTTGTTTTTCAGATTCCATCATGAGAGGTTTATTTAATCCCATCACAAAGCAAAATGAAGAAACACCTTGTGTTGCATTAAGGTGCAGAAAATTACATAGATGCAGAGCCAGATTTTTACAAGCTTTATTGCAGTAGGAACACTGTTCACACGAATGACTTGCTTAATAGAACCTCCCATTATGCAGGGAATAGATATTCATAGATCTGAACCCAGCTAATTATGTTTAGTTTCATTTTATGTTCATAAAGCCTGAGGGAGTCTTATCATGAGCAGAATATAACAAAAGACCAGTGCATAGGTTAGCTAGTGAAAGTTCTATCTGTAGTAGGACCTTAATAGTATAGTCTTTAAAACTTTTATTCTTGTATGCATATTTAACCAGTTGGTTCTAAGCCTTTTTGCCACAGCACATTTTTAGCTGGCTTTCATGTTTCTAAGGATATTTGGAAAAGCACACTAAGCTCCCATACACCTAAAGCTAGCCACACACGGCTCGATAGAGTAACAGATTAGAGGAACATCGGGTGGCGTGCGAGCTCACGGCTCCCGATTCTCCTCTCATCTGTCACTTCATCTGAGCCATCCACTGTCCCTTTCGAGCAGGAACAATGGATTCTGCTCGAAAAACGTCAACCAACAGGTTTCCAACATGTTGGAAAACCTTGGTCGAAATCCATTGCATTGAATAGGAACAGCGCTATCCTCATTCAATGCAATGGATGACAGCTGGAGCAGGTGTAAACAACGGAGAAGCAGGCTTCTCCGCTGTGACAGGCTGTGTATTCACGGCTACGGCTGCCTGTGTTAAGGGGGCGTGGCCAACAGATAGCTGCCGAAGAAGAGAGGAGAGAGGGGGGGCTGGCTGGGTCAGTGCCTGTGCGTGTCTGCGCGTGTCTGCAGCTTCGGTACAGCGCTGCCAGCCACGGACCCAGTCTCCATCGTCCAGTAATTGATGTGCCCATGTGGTGCACATTGATTACTGTCCGATTGACCCGCGATCAATTACAGCGTGGTGACGTCACCACGCTGTAATTGATCGCCGGTCGATTGCACGGGAATCTACCCGTGTGTGGCCAGCTTTACAGTCTTAAGCTGGCCATACACCTTTAGATATCTCCTGTCAGATATCCTTTAGATCTACCAACAACAATGTAGTATAGGGTCCTCTGTGATTGAACCCAGGTAGACTTGATTGTTTAGAAAGTCCCTCATATTGCATGGTTTTGGTAAAACAAAAGGAGATCTAAAGGAAATCTGACAGAAAAATCTAAAGGTGTATGGTTACCTTATACATAAAATTTCTGTACAATCAACTTTTTCTTCTACCAAAACCATGTAATATGAGCGCCTTTGTAAACCTTCCAATCGCTATGTATTCTATCATGGAGGCCATTTTACTACATAGTTGTTGGTAGATCTAAAGGAACTCTCTCCACAGAGGTTTTCCACTTACAACCTATACCTTCCCTCCAGCTGTTTGGAGATTTATATCTGTCCGTTAAAGACTTCTAACTTAGAGATGCACCTCTCAAAAAGTAGGGGTGCTGATACACAGGTCGATTTTTTTTTTTTTTTATTCAATTCCCGCCGTGTGCATTTGTGCTGGTTGTTTGGCAAACTATCGTTATGGAATTGAACGTGGACCGTCTGGAGCGATTGTGCCTGCTCAATAGAAAAGTCAATCGAACAGGGATCCAACATGTTGGTAAATCCCTGTTCGGTCGCCATTACTCTGAATGGGTACAGATGGTCACCACCAAAAGTATCACGCAGGAATAGAAGTGGTGTGCATTGATTCGCTGAGCAATCATTCCATTCTTTGTGTCACCGCTGCGATCGATCAATTGCTAACCGCACAGGTTTACACACCCATGTATGGGTATCTTTTAAAATTTATAGACAAACCTCTAAGAGTAAAGAATGTATTTGTATCACAACCCTGCATCAGGGGACCTTTTTCGATCCATCTAGTATGCATATATCCAGTTAGAGAAAAGCCTGGCCACTTTGCAGCCCATCCTTTTTGTCTAGCCATGGCTTCCCAATACATTTGCAGAATTGTTTTATTTTTGGTGTACCAATAGTATAGTATCTGGACAATCTCATTGCATGTGGGTTATTACGAAGAGCAAGATCTGGATTAATTAATAAATTTCCGGTTACAATTCTATTACCTTTTAAATAATGCCTAAGACTCTGATTCTGGAAATGGTCAAGCAAAAATGTTCTACTCATCAGAAAAAGTGCAGAAACTACCAGTTGGGTACCAGTCCCATGCTCACTTGTGTCCATCATTTTCCCATTGTATGGAAGTCTCATTTAACTGATTTCTGTGCAATTTATAGTTAACAACACTATTTCACAAAGTTTATTCCCAAACACAGTGAAGCATTATAAAATATTACAAACTGCGTCTGTAAATGTAATCTAGCGGGACTGAAATATTTAACCACTTATTTGCATTACACTGTAATCCATGGAAGTGGTAGTTAAAGCGGTTTTAGACTTAAACTAAAAAAAAAAAAGCACATACATGAAATAGACACAGTTCAGATCCTGGAAAACTGCTTCACAAAAACAACTAAAATTTACTTACCTTCTGCATGTTTTCACTGATGGTGGCAGCATGTTGATTTAAGGCAGAGAAGCCACTTCCGGATAGATTGTTCTCCGGGCAGCAGCTGACACCAACCTGCCCCCCCTCACTCCTACACAGACAGAGACTCCTCTGCAGAAGAGCTCCGTGTGTGTGTGTGGGGGGGGGGGGGGAGGCAGTCAGCTGGATCCAGCTGGAGAGCGGCCTCTCTCTCCTCTTGACAAAGTCTCTCAGATGGGACACGTCACTGGGGCTTTTGGCAAAAAATCCCCAGTAACCCCTGCGGCTTGTTACACTTGCCTAGGCGAGATGTAACACAGTGGGAGGGGCTGTCTCTAAAAAGACCTCCCCCCCCCCCCCCCCCCCCCCCCCCCCCCTGCTGTCAGAAATAGTTTGCTTTTTTTTTTTTTTTGTAGGGCATTTCTGCAGTATCAGCTGAGCTGCAGAGTCAACTAACAAGTGGTAGGTCCGCTTTAAATCCCTCAGCAAGGGATTGTAATTTCATGTTTTATCCGTATGATTTTAAAACATCTTTAAATTTGTCTTTCAGGTGATTGTGTGGGGTGACTGTCATTTGTCTGACACTCAGGATGACAACAGCTGTGCGTCTGTCAAGCCTTGCTCTACTCTTCTAGATGTGGGAGACTCCATCACAGCTGTTGGTGTCAACAAAGCACTTGTATCTTCTGGAAGGTAAGCGTATGTATAGGTGTACGCTTCTTGTTATTCCTTGTATATGTTCTTTTTAAATATGTGCCTTCCTTTTTAAGCACATAGCGTTTATTGCAGAAAAATTTTAAGAGTTTGTATTATTAATTTTTTTTGTTATTATGACAACTGACAATCTTAAATTTCCAATAATTGATCGAAACTAAATGTATAGCAGAGAGTATAGTGGAAACATTTTCTGAGCATGCATGTGGGTAGTGGTAATTGTGACATATAAATACCTACACAGATACACCCCTGAAACAATATATATGGGGTTTAAAGGCTATATTTCCTTTTGGTTGAGTTTTTTGTGATAATTGGATTTTATTAGTTGAAAGGGCTTGTCAGGCCTTAAAGGGCTTTTAAACATGCAATTTGTTAAAGAAACTATTGGTATGAATATTTTGAATGGGGCTTATATAATAAGGATGTTTTGTGAAGAACACACAGACAGACAGACACTCAATTACTCTATATGAGCAATGGAGTTGCAGATTTTGATTTTCCGTCTGCATATAATGTGCATGCTTATGTCAGAATTTTTGTATCTCATTGATCAAATCTATTTATGCATAAGGACCACATGTCTTTATGGCAGTTGTGAGACAGCTCACCTCTAATGACTGATATTATCAGGAAAGAACCAATTGAACTCTGTATGTACCGGATACATCATTTAAGCACAACTAAACTCCAAATATGAATAATGAATAATACAGATAAGATAATGAATCTGGAATGTATGCCAATAACTTAGATATTGCACAGTTGTCATTTACAAATGCATGCCTTTCATATTTTATTGGGTTTCCATTTGGATTTTTTTCCACTTAACCTTACTGCTTTCGCAAAGAAACTTGTCTTGTATATATGGCGGACAACTCTTACACTGGAAATGCTGTGGTTCTGTGTTGTGCCTGGAAACTATGGAATAGGAGTTCCACTTATGGCACTAGGCCAATGTGGTCTCATGTCTAGATCAAATAAAACATATGCTGCCAAATTAGATATAGCAAAAACTGACCACAACTATTACATTTGTCCATTTTGTTTTAACATTTTGATTACTATGGCATTTATTTATTTGCCTTATTTTTCGGGCTATAAGACGCTCTGGAGTATAGGAAGCACCCAATGCTTCCGAATGTCTGATGGCTGAAAACATTTTTAGCCTTCTCCCCAATGCTTTGTACTCTGACCAGCAGAGCAGGAGTTAGACACAAAAGCTGATATGGGCTTGTTTCCGCTTGTGCGGCCGCCGGCCGCACGATTGCAGCCGCTTAGATCCGCCCCCGCTAAGAACCACATCTTATGCAGTTGTTAGCTGGGGCCTTCATCTCTATGGCCGCGGTTAGTGCTGGGCGGCCGCGGAATAGCGCGGACCGTGGTCAAAAACTCGGTCGGCCGAGTTTTTAGGTGGCGGCCGCCCCCTGACCGAGGACTAGCCCATTCAACTACATGGGTGCAGTTTCGTCCGCCTTGTAGTCAACCGCGGGCTTCCGCACAAGTGGAAACAAGCCCTAACACAGTGCTGGAGGAAAGATCCAACCACAGGCAGATCTCTCATTTGCAGTGTGTTAACTGTTTGTGAGCTGTGTACAAATCCCATGCAGTGTAGATGGAAGAGCAGCACACAGGCATCTCTCCCATTTGCACTGTCTGTGAATGGGCTAAGGCAGCCCAGCTCACAAATGCCACGGTCTCGCCTTTGGACCATAAGACGCAGTCCCCCCCCCTCCCTTTGGATTCAAATAATATGGTACATTTTACATATTTACAGAGCTGTCATTGTATGTTTTATATATAGGCTTATGTACATTTTTTAAAATAAAATATTCATCATAAATAAAGTGTTCTAATTTGTTTTACAGTTATATTATTGCTGTTGGCTTGGAATGTGGAATGATTTTTCTGTACAAATGGCAAAGTGACCATGCTGGAAATGACTGGGTGAAATGCTATGAGATGGATCAAAGGTCAGTATAAATAAATTTTTAAGCCCCTTTCATATTATACAACCAGTTTTTGTTTGCTTTGCTAAATATAACAATTTGAATGCATAGCCAGAAATATGTTCATTTTCTCTGTTGCATTATTCTTACCTTCTCCAGCTGTTTTACCTCTGAAAGGCTGTGGCCTTCTCCATGTAATAAACAGAAGCAGTTCTATGTACTTTTGTTTATTAGTTTGTGTCTAAGCTAACACAAATGTAACCCAACTGTGTTCGCATTTACCTCTTCCCTTCTGGATCATTTTCAGACTTTCTTACTCTTTTCCACATCAGAAATGTGTGTTTTTTTATTTGCTCTTGGGCATTTCACGAAGAGTAGCTCCTGAGAGCTAATGTCTTACTAACACAGCAGAACTACTTCCCAAGAACCCTTTCTTATTTTTCCATAATGTACCATGTGGGCAAACACTCTGGAGTTGCTCTGACAGAAATTCAGTGGGACAGAGTTGTGGGAAAAGGAGGAAGTTCTATAATCAAGTAGGTTGGGTTGGCAGTACTGTTTAGGGTGACAATACTGTAGTGTATGTTCAGAAAAGGATTGGTAGCAGGCAGCATCCCCCATGTGTCTCTCAGTACAGAAAAGAGCCATTGCTCCGACACCTAGAATTCTGTTCTTAAAATTCTCCTTGACCTGACCTGATCTCAATAAACAACAAAGTCTTTCATCATTTGTTTGGTGGTGTTAGGGCAGTGACGAAATCTGAGTGCTTTATTCTGGGTGGAAAAGGGCATAAGATGTAATTGAATTTAAACTTGATAAAATACAGAGAAAATCTGTACAAACCAAGTATGTTTGCTGTTATTTAGCAAAACCCTACTTGTTAGTGAACCTTACAGAAAAGTCTTGCTCTCTAATAGTATGTCCTTAAAATCTGCAACAGCAAATCTATGTTCTACCTACTGTCATTTGTAGTTTTTTTTACTGTGCAAATCACAAATCAAGCTTTTTATTATTTCCCAGCCCAGTAAATTAGCTTGTGATCTTAACTTGTACTAGACTTAAGCAGGCCATACACGGGTCAGATTTTCAATCAATCAACTTAAAATGATCAATTTTTTAGTCGATTGATTGAGAATTGAGTTTTGCCCACCTGGTTAAATCGACTTAATCCGATCAAAATTGAGTGAAAATTCAGTCGTTTTTTGATCGGACTGGATGGTAAATTTTGATCGGTCGATTGAAAATTGGTTCTGTATTTTGAGAACCAAGTGTGGTCAACCAATTTTTGATCGATTTTTCTACCTCACTTCTGATTGAAATTTTAATCGGACTATTTTGGATCGATTATTTTGTGGATTGAAAAAAAAAAAAATCAATCAAAAATCTTGTACTACATATGGGCCATGATACAATTGACATACAATTTTATACAGACTTAAAAATTGATCGTTTTAAGTTGATTGATTGAAAATCTGACCCGTGTATGGGCTGCTTGAGAGGATTCTTTCCTCTGATAAAGAAACAATTTAAATAAAATTATTCAAATTTTCTCCTAAATTTGGAGATTCACTCACACAAGGGAAAATCTGTTTAAAAGTGGCAGCAGAGAGCATCCCCAAAAATCATTAGTCCGTAATTGAGATGTGTGACCTGACACTAATGTGCTGGAATTTAAAATTGATGATGAGTTTGCAGTTTAAATTATTGACAAGAGTAGGGATAAAATGTCATTAATGTTGTTAATAACCCTGGCGATTTCAGCATATTTAATACCTGCAGGTTGTGACAAGTCAATTTCTCTCGGTTGGCAGTAGAGAGATAAAGTACACTAATTAGACATAAGATGGTATTTGAATCTTGCAGCCCAGCTGAGTCTGACATTTTACTGTTGTCACACAGATCCTCTATTTACTCTGTTATGTCTTCTTTTAGCCTTTGTCACACTCTGACTGTCAAGCAAGTCTGTTGGAGAAGCAAGCCAGGTCGTGCTGGACATGATGATCCAGACAATGCTGAATGGTTACAGCTTGCAAGCTGTGGAGCAGATCATGGCGTTAAGATATTCAATGTTCACAGGAGTATATTCTCTTTGTAAAAGTCCTTTGTAGTTAGCTTTTTCTCAAAATTATCTTTCTATCTCAATGCTGATAGAACATGGCTTCAAAGAAGCTGAAAGGTATATACACGGTCGCAGAAGAGGTAAATAATTTATGGGACATCTGACAATTGCAGATCTTTATTTAAAGGTACACTCCTGACATATTTTAAAGCGAAGGCCTTGCAATGCATATGGGGCAAAGCCTTTTATGGAACGAAATGTGGCTGGGTTTCTCAACTCCTACCCAGGCAGCCTTGAGCTTTGGACTAAGAAACTGGACATGCAAATGAATGGATAAAGGAGGCAAGTCCTGCCCAACAGCTCCTATAAGGATGTAGTATGCAGAGGACCACTTAAAGTTCAATTATTAATTGTTGTCTGGAGTTGTTCCTTAAAGAAATGTACTTTTTATCTTTAGGTATTAAACTGTCCGTGTTAAAAAAAAAACAAAAAAAACTGTTACTTTCACATGAAGAGTGTTTTATGGAGCATTTTATATACCATTCTATAGCCTAGCATTTATCTTTTAATGCGAAAAGTGGGTATATATAATTATCGTTATACTTAATGACACACTGCACCTTGCAGATGAGCCCTTTGTTTGATTTCAAGAGGTTTTGTGCCCTTTTCCTGCTTCCTCTTTCCAGCTACAAAGGCTTATTTCCTTTTTCCCTGTATTCCTTTTATGTAGAAGACACAACAAGGTGCCCAGCAGCAGTCTTAAGCCCCCATACACACGTACATCCACAGGTGATTTCCCAGCCGATCGATGCTGCCCACCTGGAGCAACTGATCTCGGTCGCTCAAAACAGCCAAGGAATGGTCATGAATGGACCAGGGATCAGGCTCCCCATCCATCCACCACCCGTGCACAGCGATTCCCTGTAAGATCTATGGGCGTGGTTGAATGCCTGACCAATCAACCTTATACCTATGCGTCTATGGCCAGCTTTAAAACTTTTGGGACGTCATCGCATCCTTAGGAAGGTGTCTACAGGTAATAAAACATGTATAAAATAAGGTACATAAACCAATAAATGGGTGATTGTGCTGGAAATTAATAGTCTGTTCGCAAGACTCAATTTGCAAACTTTTGGCTTTTAAAGTTCACTTTTTGAGCTGCATTTGACCTTCTTTTCACTCCTTTAGAATTATCAGGGCCCATTCATACTAGCATGGCTAGCATTAATGCAGGATATAGGAAGCCTTTGTACTTTTCACATTTGTCCTGTGTTTTCATTTAACACTCTGCTGCATGACATTTTTTCACGTGCTTAGTCCACACACCTGTGTTTTGTATTAAGTTATAGCCAAAAGGAGAATGAAAGAGTCTTATCCCAACTCTGGAGAGCATACATACAAAACATGCAATAACATATGCAATAACAGATAAAATACATATAAAAAGTAAAGCACAAGGTTATTGTTTCAATGAAATTTCTACTATCTACATAAAAGTAGGACACAACGTAATCTGGTAGGTTCACTTTCAACCCTTCATCTTTCTGTTAAGTGATGCATATAGCTGGTTACAAAGCACTTTGTGTAGCTGGAAAGAAAGATTTTCAACACCTTGCTCTGAAAGTCATGAGAGACGAGAGAAGAATAAGAACACAATACTTTGTTCAGAGCAGAGGTGCTTAACCTTGTAAAAAGCTTTGACTTTTAGCGTTCATTTTCTCCAGGAGTGGTATTGTGCATTTATATTTTAGGTTGGATCCTAAAATCAAAATCAGGTTTCTAAAGTGTAGATTTGCATCTTGGAAGGATAATCAAAAAAAATAATAATCTGAAAGCCGTCTTTGTGACTTTGGAATGGATGAAGTTTGCTGCTGTGCGGAATTGTGAGGAATTGGTGGTGAGGAGATAGATTTCTGAGAAAGAGAATGTCTTCATACAGATGCTCATGCATCTTACCTGATATACTACACTTAATATGCACTTTTACATGAACATTTTCAAAAGAAAAAACTGTCAGATTTGTAATCATTTTCATTGTTCTGTTGTCAGATAAATCTTTTTCACACTTTTTTTTTTCTACGTTGTGCATCTAATACCCTCCTGTTGGGATTCTAAATGTTTATTGATTTTCATCACCTTAAGCAATCATTTCTGAGGTGTTTTTCTAAAGTAAAACATGTTTCGTTTTCACACATCAACATCATTTTATAAACTATTTTTCTCCTTTTATGAATTATCTGTAATAAAAGAAATGGATTGAGCAAAGCAATTCTCTACACAATATGTTGAACGTGTTCTCCAAAAGTCATTTGTCGAGCTCGAGTGATAAAAATGTAACATTGAGGCTGAAATGAAAGCACGACTGAATGTTTTTTTTTTTCTTTAGGTTTGAGACCAATAAATAACGGCGTTTTGTATGCGAGTGTAAAAAGAAATATGATATACCATTCATAATAAATACACTCTTTGTAAAATATCTAAAAGGTACTAAGGATTCGGCAAACATTATTTTCTAAACTGTTCATGTTGGGTTTCTGAATTAGTGCATCTGCAGATAAGCATATTTGTTATACGTATGGACATGGCAACAATGCAAAAAGTAGTTTAAATGTATGAATGAAACTGAAATACTATACTGTTAGGAGCAGAAGTATTTGAACACCCTGCGATTTTGCAAGTTTTCCCACTTAGAAATCATGGAGGGGCCTGACATTCACATTGCAGGTGCATTTCCACTGTGAGAGACAGCACTTAAAAAAAAAAAATCAGGAAATCCAAAGTTTCTCAATACCAAGCTGACAAAGGGCCAGATTTAAAGACTGAACGGGCTGGATATGGCCTGCTGGCCTTCGTTTGTCCATATCTGTACTAGAGATTATATAATTTTCTTTTTTTTTATTTTGACTGGACCTGGTATATCGTCAAAACTGATTGTGATGTAGAGAAGGGTTGTTGACACCTATATACTTACCTGCTCTGCTCTTGTCTGTGGAAGTTGCCATGTTGATTCCTGTGTAGCTTCCAGTCTTCCATGGGTTAATGGGAACTCAGTAACGATGATACAATGTTTTTGGTTGGAGAATTCAAGTGAAAGAAACATGATAAGCTGTAGATTTAAGCTGGCCATACACCTTTAGATCTCTCTTTTAGATATCCTTTAGATCTACCAACAACTATGTAGCGCCAGGTCCTCTGCGATTGAACACAGGTAGACTTGATGGCTTAGAAAGTCCCTCATATTACATGGTTTTGGTAAAACAGAAGGAGATCTAAAGGAAATGGGGGCCCTAAGAAAGAACTAAACGCCCAGATCTCATACCTCAGTAGTGCAACCCTGAAATGTTCTGGGTTACTAAATAACCATTGAGACTACCTGAATTCCAAATGTCAACCTTTCATAGTCACATTCCAGCTGTCATAGTGCTTTTCTCTTGTCAGATTTTTACCCTTACATATGCCTACTCTGACTTTCATTCCCCAGATCTCCAACACCCTTAAGCTGGCTATACACCTTTAGATCTCTCTGTCAGATATGCTGTAGATCTACCAACAACTATGTAGGGCCGGGTCCTCTGCGATTGAACACAGGTAGACTTGATGGTTTAGAAAGTCCCTCATATTACATGGTTTTGGTAAAACAAAAGGAGATCTAAAGGAAATCTGACAGAGAAATCTAAAGGTGTATGGGGGCCCTTAGAGGTCCAATCTTTTTTTTTTTCATTAGTACTTTACATTCCCAATTTCACACCCCTAACTGCAACCTTTCATAGTTATATTAATGTTTTCCTGCTGTTATTCAATTAACATAATTGTATGCAATTACCAATAAAAACTGAAAGAATTCTGTCAATCTACAACATGTAACTTTTATAGTAGTGTATACACAATAAAGTGAGAGGTGGTTTATTCAGCTATTTGAAGTGTTCCAGTTTTTTTTTTTTTAATTGGGGAAAAAAAAAAATCACCCTGCAATATAAACTTTAGCCACACAATGCCCCCAATAAACACTTGCCATCAATGTACAGATCATGTCACCGGCTTTCTAAAACATCAAGGGGGATGCTGCAGATATCTACTTTCTATGGCTGCGATTCTTTGAGACATCTTGGCTTGCCTGATAGCTGCGGGCTCCCAGGCCCAGAATACCTCCTAATTGTTACTACCATATTTTCCGGCGTATAAGACGACTTGTGAACACAGGAAAATGTGTTAAAAAGTTGGGGGGTTGGGGTGCTAGGGTGCTCTCCTGTCCCGGGCTGACCATCTAGGGGAGCCCGGAGGTCTGCTCCCCTGATTCATGCTCCCAGCGCTGCGCGCTGGCTGACAGAAGTCGACAGAGGGGGAGATCTTCAGAATGCCCCTCGCCCCCTCCTCCTTCCCGATGTCTGTGTGATGAAAGTAGCTGGCTGCTACTGACGGCAAGTGTACTCACTAGCGACATTGTGCATTGTGGTGGAAATTGGTATTGCAGGGATATTGAGATTAAAGCTAGAACACATTAAATAGCTGTACAAAAACTTCACTTCATACACCACTGTATTACAATTTTAGATTTCTTGGAGTTGAAAGTCAGAGTAGACAACATTTTTTTATTTGGTGTGCGTTGGAAGAGGAATAGTCTTATACGGCGAGAATATCCCAAACTCTATATTTTAACTGGAAAATCTGGGGGTTGTCTTGTACGCCCAGTCGTCTTATACACCGGAAAATATGGTACACAAATGTGCTTAGTAACAATAATGCAACTATACTGCATAATGATAATAATGCATAGCTTGTTTTTATTCCGCATGCATATCTGCATACCACTTCTGATCTGCCCTGAGATTAGGTTTGCTTTAACTTTGAACTTAATTTATGCAAATCCTTTTTTTGTAATGTTCCTTTTTTATATCTCCAGCCATGCTGGTCATAATATCCTATTCAGGGATTTGCAATTAAATCCTAGATATCTAGCGGTGGAAAATTTGGTACCTACTCCCTACAAATCACATTTACTTTGACTGTAAACTTGCATCTTAATATATTGTACACATAGAAAACTGCCATTGTAGTAAAATAATCTAGATTATTTACTTCACTTCTTGCTGGTTTGAATGGGTTGGCTGAATAATGTGTGTACATACAGGCAAACATGGAACAGAAAAGCTCTATACAAACCCTAGATAAAAGTAATTGAAAATGAACAAATAGCGAGGAAAGAGCATTTTCCCTGAAAAGCCTGTTAATGAGAGATTCCATACAAACAATAATGACATATTCAATGGTATCTGGTGTCAGTAGACCAAAGTGCTAACAAGTCAAGCAACTGTGCTTCTGTATGCTAGATCTTTCATTTGTCTAGCAACAACTATACACTTTAGACACTCAACTGTTGTAACAGACCTGCCGGAATAGATTGTTTATGGTTCCCGAGAAATGTCTGCAAAATCTTATCTTGTATGCTTTTTATATTAATTATAACAATGTGCCATTGATTTTTCATTTTGAAAGACTTTCACCAAGGGTCTGCACAATGCTTAACTTAAATATTCAGAGGAGTGAATATGCCAGTCAATACCCCTTTCTCTTTCTTATCAGAATAAGTAGTGCCGCAGACAATGTAATCTCCAAGCCATTATTCAGCCAGCTTTCCTTTTGTTAGTGGACGGAAATCAGATGTGTTCTGCCTATTTTCTGTTCCAACTTTCGTGCATATGTTCAAGTGGGTCCATGCCTATTCTTGGACTGGAAAAAGGGCTAATCATAAAGATCTTATGTTCCTAAATGTTTTTGTTGAAAAAAATTCTTGGAATTCATCCATATACATGGTATTACCTTAATACTATATTTAGATCACTTTTGTATATGTGTGATGTAAGGTTCAGCTATTTTAGGCCTCAATTTTGTGTGTCCACGAATTTTTTGTATCATGATTGTATGGTTATGCTTTTTACATGGCAAGTGTAACAGCATTTAGTCATTTTATTTATTATTCTAGAATCTTCTTCATTGGTTATAGATAGATAATACTATGACATCCTGGAAAGTATTCACAATGCATCACTTTCTCCACATTTTCTTATGTTACTTATTCTAAAATGTATTAAATTCATATATTAATGGCAAAACTTGCCAAGGATAGATGTACCAAGCTTGTGGAATCATAGTCAAAAAGACTTGCTTAAGGGTATTGATCTCCTTTATATACAGTTCATCCGGAAACTATTCACAGCGCTTTTTTCTACATTTTGTTATATTAGAACCCTATTCCAAATGGAATTCAGCATTATACACACAACACCTCTGTAATTGCTGTCAAATTTGCACTGAGCAAAGGCTGTAAATACTTTACTTGAGGTTTTGGCAAATTTATTAAAAATATTAAACTTTTTTTCACATTGTTGTTATGAGGTGTTGTGTGTAGAATGCTGAATTCCATTTTGGAATAGGGTTCTAACATAACAAAATGTAGAAAAAAGCGATGTGAATGGTTTCCGGATGAACTGTATATAAAGGGGATCAATACCCTTAAGCTAGCCATGCACAAGTCGACTTTTGCATGAACTGTCTTGGATTGGATCACGTTGTACACTTTAAACAATTGATGGTAAGGCTTACATCGATCAATTGTAACACCAGATAATGTTATCAGATACTTGCTATGGGATTGTTTCACTGGATACTTGCAATTAGGTATGATCGACTAAAATTTCTGGGGACCCCATTCAAAGTAATGGCAATCGAACAGGGTTTACCAACATGTTGTGTGCGTGTTCGATCGAGCTGTCTTCGAGCATCTGTTGGTCGGTTTTCGGCCTTTCATCCGATATACCTGTGACAGGGTTGTTATCTTAATGACCTGTGAGCGCCGGCACAACTTTGCAGGTGCTCCTGTCTGCAATGTTGTGGCTCCATATTTTTACACCTCCCACCTTGACATATTCCATAGTGACTAAGCTGTCTGTAAGTTATGGATAAAAATAATTTCAGAACTTTTTCAACCTTTAATGTGACCTAAACTGTGCCACTCAAATAAAAAACAAACTGAAATCTTTATAGTGGAGGGAAGAAAAATATAAAAATAAAATAATGTGGTTGCATTGGGTATGAGTCTATCAGCATGGCACATTTTGACTTGGCAAGGTTTGCTCTCTCTTGTTCACAAAAAGAATACCATACCCACAGTGAAGCATGGTGGTGGCAGCATCATGCCTTGGGTGCTGTTTTTCTTCATCTGGAACTGGGGCCTTAGTTAAGATAGAGGGAATTATAAACAGTTCCAAATACCAGTCAATGTTGGCACAAAACCGCCAGGCTTCTGCTAGAACGCTGACCATGAGAGGAGTGATGAGGTAAATTCAGGATTATCTCATTACAGGTAAGGAATTTTTATCATTATTTGACAGATCCATATAATAGGGTGTCTGCCAGCGAGGAACATAAAGAACATTATGTGAGTTTAGGTGAGCTTTCATTTAAAAAAAACCAAAGCATCTTTTAATCCAAATACCCCTAACTTCAAAGTCAAAACACTTGATATCAAAGCACCTTGATATAATTGGCATCTCATTAAGTTGCTGCAAAAATTTGAATTCATTACCTATTTTCAGTCATTTCATTAAAAGGAATTCCAGAATGTCTGCACTACCTAGTTAAATGAAACATAGACTATATATTCAGCGAACACATAATATTTTAGAAACCTTTAAAAACTATTCACTGCATATCGGTCTGTTTAAATATATATTAATTTATTGTAGCATTTTTTGATCAGACAAGACAATCGAAGAACTGTGGCATTTTGCTAAAAGAATTGGGACACCTGCTTTTACACTCGCATAAAATTTAATGACCAATTCTTAATTGATAAGCTTTAATATGGAGTTCCTTCACCCTTTGCAGCTTCATCTCTTTTGGCAAGGCTTAGGTGTGTTTATGGGAATTTTAGACCATTCTTTCAGAAGAGCATTTGTAAAGCCAAGTGCTTATACTGGATGAGAAGACCTGACTCTGATTCATTCTAAGGCTATGTTCCCAGTTAGGCAGCCAGCCCTTAGTGTTCAGCTTGTTGGAACTGGAAGATGACAACCAAAACTGTTCCCACAAAGCTGGGAGCATGAAACTGTCCAAAATGTTTTGGTATCCTGAATCATTCACATTTCCTTTTAGTGCAACCCAGGGGCCAAGCACAACCCCTGAAAAGCAACTTGCATTATAATTTCCTCTCCACCAAACTTTACACTTTGGAAAAATGCAGTAAGGCAAGCACTGATCTCCCGGCATCCGCAATACCAAAACTTTTTATTTTTATTGGATTGTGAGACATAGAAGCATGCTAGAGAACAATTCAACTTCTCTAGAAGTCCAATGGCAGTGTGCTTTACACTAACCCATTTAACGCTTTGCAGAGTTCTTTGTGATGTACGGCTTGATTAGATTCTTGGCAGTAGAAACTCATGTCTCTGATGGCGATATCAACACAAGAACTTAGGTTACAGTTGAGAGGGATGAGTTTAACAATCCATGCCATGGTCAGGGTTAAAGACATTCTAACAGTACAGCAGGAAAATCAAAGAAGCAAAACAGAAGGATCCATAGGAAAAATCCAAAGCTGTAACAAGGTGGCACGATGACAAGGTAGGAAACTTTTAAATATTTGTATTTGATAAAGCAATCCATTGTTAAGGTACACTTTAAGAATACACCTGGAATAATGTAAAAAGTATGCTGTTACCACTATTTAGTATGAATAAAATATAATTTCACATTTTATTATGCAACCACGTTTTGTTTCCATGCTGAATAATTTATCACTTTCACCAATACTTGCAAATCATTTTCTATTTACATGAAATCTATACAGCCCTTAAATATCGTATGTTCATTATTTGACTTTAGTAACTGATTTAGATGCTTTACTTCATATATATTTTCTTAGTATGTATTAATAAACTGAAATTCACAGTGTATTCGAGTTGTAGAATATTTACATTTCCTCTAATTATTAACCCCTAGTAATTATTGTATTTCAGTTTAATACATTTGAAGTATAATGCGCCATCCACATCTATGTAGTGCTGTGGTGCCATTTAGTCTGAAAGGCACCTTTTATTCACCTTGTTAGTGAAGGTGCTTTGCAATTCACCACAGCAAAAGATGTAGACATATGGTGCCTTGCAGTGTATTACATCCAATGAAAAGGATGCAGACATATTTTCATGTGGCACTACTGTAGTCCGCCCATGAATAGGCTACCCAAGGCAGGGTATTGCACTTTGTAGTGTAGGGCATACCCTATCTATGTGAACATGACCTTAAAGAGACTCTTTTTAGGTCCAAAAAATCTGTAATTGTATTTCTTCCTATCATCTATTGGATTAATTGTAATTTGGATGAGAAGACACTCACCAACCATGGATTAATCATACTTCCACTCGTTGTAATCGATTTGTTTATTATTTGTTTACTATGGAGAGAATGCATAATATCATCGTAAAATGAGTGCAATACAAGCATATTACGGGTGTAAACAAATTATCACAATACCTAGAAAAAAAACTTCAAAATTTACCAACATGTCCGATCACTTTTTTATGAAAGTTTTACAATCAATTTAAATAATTTTTTTGTCGATCATATCAGATGTGAGAGAAACGATTTACGATCAATCGACTTAAAAATTTATTGTTTTAAGTCGATCAAACTGAGATATTGAACCGTGTATGGCCACCTTAACCTCCTGGGCATTATGCCCAAACACAGTACAGTCACAGTTCGTTCTTGTCCATGCTGGAATCGGGCATACTCGCCTGTGCTCTGGATTGGCTCGCTGATCCCTTCTAGTGCTGCATCATCGGTGACGCCGAAGAGGTGGGGGTGGCGCCATAGACCTCCATGTTTACGGAGAGGGCGTCACTTTTCCCGGGCCACATCACTGGCATCTTGACTCTGTTTTATGACAAAACAAATGGCGAGAAATGGCCATAATGCCAGGGTGGTTAGATCAAGTGATTAACTCTTGCAGTGAAATGGGGGACCCACTGCAAGTGTTAAGAAAATGTCATCCTGGAGTTCTTGCCCTTCTTATTGACTTGCATTTCACCTAAATGGCATATTTTTTCGAAAACATTTTTTCTCCACAAAATTTCCGTAAACTTAAATCTTCCAGTTTCCCTCTTTCCTGTTCAGGAAGTTGTATATATTGCAAAAGATATCTGTTACCCAAACAGTTAAGAAGTCAACAAAATTGTTTTAGAGCCATCATCCCGATATAAACAGAACAAACAACAAATCTTGTGTTATGTGGACAGACGATTAAGTGCCATACATTCATTTAGTATTTGGGTCCCATGCTATTTAAATGAAACAAAAGGGCAAGATATTGTACTAGTGCTTTGGGTTGATTTTTCAAATCAAAAAATTTTTTTTCTGTATGTTTGAATGGAGAATTCCATGCTAATCTGCATGTGTGTAATAGGCCTCTGTCCTATAATTTAATTAAAACATATAATTCCTATTACCCCAACTTTTCCATCAGGTCATATTTGCTTCTAAGAGACTTCAAGTAGGAAACATATAAATTATTACAGCTACAAGATTCAGAAAACAAGTTTTAATGGTCCTGAAAACAGAATAATGAACAGTGAACTAGAGAATATCAAGTAGGTGTAATACAGCAGCTTTACATAAAGAAGCTACCAATACATTTACACATGGAAATAAGAAAAGGAATATCTTTACATATTTCACATTAGGATTGTTAAACAGCTCTTAGACAGCCAAAGATTATAGCAGGATCACACAACAAACGTGTTCACAACTGTATTTATTTCATTTTTTTTTTAAAAACCATTACAATTTGTATGCACATTGAGTGAGCTTATGTAACATATCACTTGTATAAAAGTAATTGGGGATTATTTATAAAGGGTTTTTTAGGCCCAACTCCAGCAACATTTTCAGTTTAAAACATAGGGGTAAACTATGGAATATCTATCTGCATCCCCACTGGGGAGAGTTAAGCTCATGCTCTACTAGTAAAGGTAGCCATACACGGGTGGATTTGTCACAGAGTGATTCCCGATCCGATCATTCCCGGCGATCGTGGAATCAGCGATTGATTGGATCGGGAATCCATGGAACACCACCTTGGGAATCCGATTTGTGGTAGATTTGGACAGGAGCTGATCTCCAAAATGGCCGATTCCACAAAATCCATTGATCAGAATGGCTGCTTCATAGGGCTATGGGTCCACCAACGTACTTCAATTGCCAAACGATAAAAAAAAAACCCAACATGTCGGTTAAATGTCTGATATGATTTTTAGTCGATTCTGATTTTGTTTAATCGATCGTTCAGGGTGGGCAGAACTCGATTGATCACCGATCGATCTTTTAAACGCGTGCTGTGATCTATCGGTCAAAAAAGAGTGAAAAATAGGCCCGTGTATGGGAGCCTTAAGGTGTCACAAGTAGAGGAAAATTTAGGATATCCCTCTACTGTAGATAGAGACACCTAAAAAGCACACTAGTTTGGCTATCATTAATAATCTCTGCCAATTTCTTATTGAAAGGAAATTGTATGTGGGAGGCACTGGGTCTGCAATGTATTTTGTTCCTTAGTTTAATGGTCATTTTCTATATTTAATGTTTAACTTAACACTATTATACTGTTTGTTTTATTTCTGTATGCAATTTAAAATTCTATTTAACCCTGTTGAACAGGAATCATTACAGTCCTTCAAAGGTGTTGGCTTAATGTCAACATCATTATAACTTCATTTGGGTTGGGGTAAATTTTGACATATATGAAACAAGGAAAGAAATTGGTAATAATTAGGCTTTTGTATAAAAAAAACTAAACTTTATTTTTGCACAAAGGCAGTAAATGAGAAGCTACACATGACCTCCATACTACTTGACTCCTAAATATTGGCAGATCCTCAGTAATTGATTGATTGCTTTCCTGCTTCTAACTGATAATGATACTGACACTACTGAAATACCTTCATTAGTTAAAGACTCCCTCTGGTCAGCGGTAGCAAGAAGCTTCTTGGTTGCATCTGTGGCCCAGGAGAGCTCATCTGTGTGAAGAGTGATTGCCTAAGCTGTCATTATACTTCACATGGGCCATACTTCCGTTTACTTACTTCAGGAGTTGCTCCTCTATCACCTTGCCATAAGTCCTTGGTTACAAAGTATGAGAGGGAGATACCCCATGCAGAACTTTCAGCATGTTATCCAAATCAGTAAGGCTTTTGTATTTAATAGGCATCATGTGACTGCCACTGGGCTTTTACAATTAGATTTTGTATTTTCTGGAGTGGCCAAACCTTTCCCTCTTGTGCACCTTGATCAGCCTCAGGGCTTGTTTCCACTAATCCGGCCGCGCGATTGCCACCGCTAAGATTCGCCCCCACTAAGAACCGCATCTTATGCGGTTATTAGCTGGGGCCATTCCCCTCTATGGCCGCAGTCAGTGCTGGGCGGCCGCGGAATAGTGCGGACCGCCCCCTGACCACGGCAGGGGACTTGCCCTTTAAACTACATGGGCGCAGTTTCATCTGCCCTGTAGTCAACCGTGGGCTTCCGTGGTAGTGGAAACAAGCCCTCATAAAGTGTTCTTATATAGGGCTTCTGGGAAGTAGACAAATGTTTTGGCTGGTGGAAAGTTGTATGGATCAATTTACTACTATCTAAGTACATTGGTGTATGTTGTAATCACATGGCATGGTATGAAGGACTCTTTTTTTCCCCCCTTTTTTGTTTAAAAAAAACTCAATTGCAGTGCACATGTGTGAACCAACCACTTATGGAAACTATGATTTCCACTAAAAATGCATTTAAAGTAGTTACAGATAAATAGTTTACCAAAGGAAAGTATTCACATAGGCCCATATATGTACGGTATTTCTTTAAGTAGAATAAAAACATAAGACTTAAAGACCATAAACAATATAAAAATGGATGGCTACTCCAAAATAGCAAAACCAGCTTTTTCTATAATATATCCTCAGATATTTCTAGTGCAGTAGTTACATATTGTCCTTAGTCCGATACTCAGCATTATTCAACCCACCTCAGCAGAGCATAAGCCATCCTGAACCTGCCCAAGCCAGTTACTAGACCAGTGGTGGGCAACTGAGTTGATATGGAGGGCCACAAGTGTGGCCCACGGCACCACTGAAGGGCCGCACATAACATTTTCAATCTGCACTGACATTTTATAATAAAGAAATGACAGCAGGCATAGCTAGAAGACATTATTTTTGAATTTTTAAATAACAAAAGGTGTGTTAAATTATTCTTCAAGTATTAGGGAACACTAGTATGATCATGCACATAAAGCCAATCAGTGACCCCAACGGCTACTGAGCAAGTCCCTCACCTCTCCTCCTCTTCCCTTTCTAAGAAGATCCCGGGGCGAAGACGCATGCGTCCCCCGGGCTGCAGGTTGGGCACCTGGGTACTAGACAATAAAAGGACAAATAGCACATTGATGAGCTTATCTAATCTGTGTTTTCTTCTCTTTTCGGTGTAGTTCTTACCAGCACATGAACTAGTTGGGTCCTTGTGTACTGCTTCATAAAAAATACAGTTGGACTTACTTTTAGTAAACAAATCTAAAAAAAAAAAGAAGATTTTTAAATTGTATAGTGGTCTGTACAACAAGCTTCTACCAAGATCCTAGCCAGACCCTACTAATGACTAATGTGGTTAAACGTGTTGGTTTGAGGGATTGGATTTGTTCTTAAAGTATATTTTGTTTAGAAGGGAGGAAACCTGAGTGCCTGGAGGAAACACACTTGGGCATTGCAAAAACAAACTACCGGTAACGTGGCACAAGGTTTCCAGGTTTCCCATCTCCTGGTATAATTTTTATTGTTTACCGGCCTGGATTTAGCCTACTGGATAATTGTTTATACTTTTTAGACCTTCATTGTCTTAATGCTTGTTTCAGATTAGAGAGGCAGGATGAAAGTGACCGTGAAGGACTGGTCCTGGAAGGAAAAGTGTGTAACAAACTAAAAACACCCTGATATTTTCCTTGTATTTAGAATCCTGGTTGCCTTATACATTTAGAAAATGTAAAAAACTTCAACATTTTTAAACATCATTACAACTCGCAGTATTGTTATTTTATTTTCATTGGAAGACAGAATTGAAAATCCCAAAAGGAAGAATTTACATTTATACCCCTTTACCAGTGTCCATAGCAGCTCCCCATAGGATAAGTATAAATGAAAAGCGTCATACATCACAGTTTTTCAGGATATGGCGGTGTTATCCTGGTTTCACCCTTTATTCTTAGTTGGTAATTTTTGCTTAGAATGTGAAGCCTAAACATTATCCGTTTATATTTAAACATTTTAAACGGATGTAAATATTTCAAAAACCATATTTATATGAATAGTATGTAATACATCCATCTTTACACAGGGCAAACAGATTTTTATCACACTGCTGCAGGAACTCCCTAAATTTGAATTGGTTCTGCTGCATTTCTTTTCTAAAGAGGCTTGGTATTGAAGTGAACACAATGCTAACTCCAACTTTAAACTATCCAATGGATTAATTACTCTACATCGGCAACTCTCAATATAAGACCTTCTGTCAATATTGCAAAAAAACTTAAAATAAATAAATATTGTATTTGGGGCTACCCTAGGGTGAGAAGGCTCAAACTTAAACCTGTTCAATTCAGTCTTGTTAATCAGCAATTTTTTATCATTAGGACTTCTCCCAATAGAGCTTAACTGTAAATATACATATTCTACTTGGGCCTACTCTAGGGTGAGAAGGATTTTAGCAGCAGCAGCTCTCTTTCCTAACTCTGTCCTTCTTCAGCAGAATGTGTAATGGCGTCCTGTACTTGATATGTTATAGGGGGTGTGAAGGGCTGTGAGGTGCTCATTGGCTGGATTATGTCTGCTGACTGTGACTCACAGGGGTCAAAGTTTCTGCAATGTTAAAAGATAGGGGGCGAACCGAACTCGCCATATGTTCGCGAACATGGGCGAACGCGAACATGCGATGTTCACCGCGAATAGTTCGCGGGTGAACAGTTCGGGACATCACTACCTAAAATACCTAAAATACAAGTTTATTGATACATAAGGTATCAATGATTTTAGAAATATCACGTTTTAGTAGGCATAAATATGAAGGTACTTCATTTAACTTTGCCATAATTTTTTAAAAATGATCCATTTTGTATGAGCAATTTTAGTATGTTTTATTTCAGTATATCTCAATCCACTCCTGGGATATCTCTAAAGCCCAGACATAGACGTATAGATCCCAGTGCGATCATCAAATGTTCAGCGATGACGTCATCACGCTGTGGTCGGTCGGTCCCAATCCAAATGAATAGCCATCGACCAGACAAAAATGGACATGTCCATTCTCTGGCCGATCAAGATTTTGGGCAACATGGATTGGTCGCTCCAGGTGGGCAGCTTTGATTTCATGGCCCAATTTTGCCCGATCGATGACCGCGCACAGTGATCGATCATGCAACTATCATCCGGAAAATCAACACATCTATGGCCGGCTTTAATCCTAGTGCACATGACCATATCTGCTGCCAATTTGGCATGCGTTTGTCCAATCCATCTAAAAAATCAAACAGTTAAAAGCTTCTCAACACAGCACTCATAAAACATTCTGCTTCATTAACACCAACCTAGAAGTAAAAAAAAAATGGCTGTGTACTAGGTCTACTTGGTCATAGTTTAGCCCTCTATCTTGTTAGCCAAGTAAAGTTTGGAAAACATGGTAGTCCTTGAGGACTGTAGAATACTGTTCTATGTTAATACTTGGCTGGGCATCAGCTATGTCTAGAAAAAACTATCCCATAGCATCACATCTTTCACAGACTGTAATATTTCAGAACTTTCTAGAAACTTTTACTTACCTTGAAAAATAGTAATTGTTTTCCTATCAAAACATTTTGTAAATTAAATTTGCCGGCACTTTAAAATGTGACTATTATGCTATGCTTTACAATATTTGCAACAAATAACCGTTTTATTAAATCGGCATGAACATGTGTAACCGATAAATGGTTGGTAATAGGCTCGGTGCCTGTTTGTTGTAGGTGATACTTGAAAATACATCCTAATAACAATGACCCAGTCTACAGTACCTAATTCTAGAACATATGCGGTATATTGGAGCTTTCATTATTGCTGTAAGGACTGGTGAATTAATTTATGTTCTAAAAACACACAAAAAAAACACCATTCTTGAGAAGATTTTTTTTTCTTTTTTTATCAAACAAGTAAAACTACAGATCTGAATACAGTTAAATGGCTGTTAATACATATAAATGAGTATCAAGACACTTAAACCATTTACTGAATGTCTATCTAAAACAATTCTCAGCACTGATATTAAAGTTACATTTTGGTATTTGTGAATTCCGTTGTATTTGATAATCTGATCATTGTGATGTGGGTAACAAAACACTGGTGAGTTGGACCTGTATTTGAGTATCTTCTGAAAAGACTAAAATGTTCAGTGTTAAAACATACTATGAAGGAAAGAGATTTTTTTAAATAACATGGTGGAAATAGCAATGGGGATTTGAATCCCACACACATTAGACGTATGGTCTTTGCTTTGTGGAAATGTCACATAGATCCAAGAAAAGAACGTCAGAATGGCTTACTTCATTGTAAAGTTGGACTTAGGGTGATGTATATAAAATATACAAATGTGAGGCAAAATGATTATTTCCCAAAGAGTGTGGCCTAGTGACCTTAACTATGTGACATGCTTGATCATTTGACCAATTTAGAGTTCTGCAGCTGGCAACAGTTGCCAAGTAAACATTGGCACGTTACTGTTGACTTTTGAATGTTTTTATCTGCATACCAAATTTCATTGAGGTAATTGAAGATGCTTTTACCTAGGGACTTAACTGGGAAGTCTATTTAATAGTGCCTAGTTATTGTTGAAAGAATGTATGCTAAAGGGTTGTTTTACATCAGCAAAATGTCATTATTGGGTAGCTGTTGCTGAAAGTATGCATCAGCTATTGTTTTTATGTGTTTCTGACTCAACCTGTTTAGAGGACTATGTGGACAGGATAAGTCAGGTAGAGCATTAACTGGTTAATGGACAGTGCACCCCCTGAGTAGGAAATTGAAAACAAGGACAACCATGTGCCATAAAGTTAGTTGACCAACAACTCCCACTATCAAAGTAGCACCGAACCAGGAAAAAGGAAGCTCAGCCTAAGCATCACAGTATATATGTGCTGTTTTCCACCATGTTAAAAATAAATATCTTGAGAATGTATGTAATTGGTAAAAACTAACATTAGACATTGATACCTCATATAAATTTACTGATAAAGAAAATGGTTTTCCAAAGAGCATATGGTATATTGTAGGTATTTTATACAATGCTCATCAGGAAATTTGATTTCTAATCCAATTGAACTGGATTCTGTACATAGACATATAATGCAGTAAAAATGTGTTAACTATATTTCTGCCAGACATGTATCAAGAATTGTATTTCAGAAAAATTAGATGTTTTTCAATATAGCTCTTTGAAAAGGACACAAAATACTTAGGGAATTGGCTGACTTCACAGATAAAGAAAACTTTAACACCGTCCCGGCGCAACAGAAGATGTTAATAATGACTGGCATCAGTGTAAACCTGAATCCACTGCAACATTGGTTTTTATTGTACTTTGTCTGTGGCACTGAATGAAACAAATCAAACACAAATTGTGACAAACCATCCATCTTGTGACATATAAGCTATTTACTAGGTCTCAAGCCTGCAAGTCACTCAGTTCTGTGCATTACAAAAAATACAGAAACCTTGATAAAACATAGTCCCAAATGGCGAGCGTAGGAACTGGGCCGTTCCCAAATTCTTTGAAGTGCTGTGCTGCAAATTGTTCTGGCTCAGTACAGTAAAACCTTGGTTTCCTACTGACTCCATACTGCTTCCATCAATATGGGATACCATTTGTAAAAACAGCTAAGTTCAGTTACAGAGACAGAACCTTGGTAATACTGCATGTCTCGCGGTCACCTGAGGGATCATTTGTGAGTATGCTCTCAAATTGGATTTCCACTGTGTATTGTCTGTAATATGAAACATTAGCAGGGCTTATAATGGAATGCATTTAGCATTTCAGCAGATTTGTGCAAACCCGTGTATGTTTCTCTGCAAATATTTCCTAGCTGTGCTGTCTTCATTTTTTTTGTCTTTTTTTGTTTACTATTTTATGTTTTTTTTGTTTTGTTTTACATGTATATAAAGTGTACTAACCAAAGTTCATAGCAGCCATATTCGTAGCATTGTGAGTTGGATTTAAAAAGTTACCTTTCTGATTTTTTTTTTTCAATTTTTATCTTTTTCCTCCTTTTGTGCAAGATTGAGGACTCTGTTCTCTTGTTCTTTTGCTCATAGAGTTTTGGGAAGAATTTCTTTTATCTGAGTCCTCTGAGTAAAGAAACAAAAACTCCACAAATAAGGCTCCAGGTATGACTCTGTGCATCTCTCTAACGCATTCTCTTCTAGCCCACGCTGGTTGAAATTAGCCTCCCAGGATTAGATCCTTATAATTCCTCTGTCTCCATGTATTAAGAGCAAATGTTATATGTGTAGCAAAGGTTCTATATCAGAATGTGCAGTTGAGTCTGTCACGAGAAATTACAGGAGTAGTCTAGGAAGCCTGTTTCATCCATTCCTACAGGCCAGAGACCATAACTTGGAAGGAAGGCTGCACATGTCTGTGCCGAGGGCTGGCACTAGGGCTTACACACGGACTTGCACAGCTTGCATCCACGCCACCTATTGATGGCAAGTAGGCATGGTGGAGGATGGGTAGTTGTAATGATAGCCGTCGCTGTATACTGTTAGGAGAAAAAAAGGATATTTAAATGTCTTACAATAATTTTGTAATTTAAGTACATGAATTTTGTATCCATCCCCCCCCCCCCCCCCCCCCCCCCATTTCAATAAATGCCAGAGTGATTTAGAAATGAGGGGGCGTTACTCTGCCTCCTAAGTTCCCACCCTGCACATTATCTGTACAAGCGTGTGGGGACTTATAAAGGCATTAGCAGGGAGAGTAATGCCCTCCCCTTCTAAATCAACCGACAACTAAATCTGATACCGGAATTGACGTCAGTGACATCACTTCCTGCATTTTTCCCTTATTCCTGCTCTTCAAAGTTGACAGGTATGACTATATCCAAAAACTCTTCAGAGTCTAGTAGTTTGGTTTAATAAAATAAGCAGTACCTTAAACATGCTGTTAAAAGCAGATTACAGTAAGCAAACACAATCTATGTCTGTGTATAAATACTTGCAAAATGATTCTGTATTGACTACCTCTAATGGCAGATTTCCATGATTTTGGTGCTTAGCTTGTTATTCGTTATTTATTAATTAATGCATTACTGCCATTCCTACAACAGAGGCAGAAGGCATTGATTCATAGGCAGGACAGGGGATGTCCAAGGAACAAATGATGTCCAATTCTAGAAGGTGCTTTCTCTGCGCTTCCAGTTAAAAACAAGAGGACTGTTTCAGAAATGTTTTATGTTTCAGGATTTTAGAAAATATTAATTAAATGCATATATAAAATTTAAATTCTAAACAAAAGCACTCCTAAACATTAAAATAATGTACAAATATACAAAACTGCTTACAACCAAGCAGAATAAACATTTTGGAAGGTGATGGTCCTAAATGAGATGGCTTGAAATATACTAATAAAATATTGGGATATTCTAAATAAAGATGTCCCAATCCAGGGAAAAAATCCTCTTCTAAAACTAAACCTGACAGGACTTGATCCCTAGATCTAACTAATACAAATTAAGGTTCTTTTAACTATCTGCCAATGCTAATTTCCAAAAGAGGTCACTAGAGGGAGCACAACCTCTATGAAATCTAATGACCACCTCTACCACACTTCTTACCTAGCAAAGGAAATAGCTCTGAGTAATTAGTCACATTCCACTGGACTTGCTTAATGATGTTGAAGACATTTCATAGCCAGTCCAAGCTCTGACTGAACAAGTTCTAGTTACATAATCCTGTATTTATATCTACGCATCCTATGCATCCTTTTCCTGTCGAATTCTTGAGGTCAAGACTTTAAAGTGAACCTATAATTAATCCTTTAAAAAACCATACCTGTAATTGATAAACCTTCATCACTGGTCTCTCCCACTCTGCAAGGTGCAGGGAGACTTGGGAAATCAAAATGCCATTACTTTTATGATGATCCCTTCCTAAGTCCCGCAAGATTGGAAAAACCCAAAGCCGCAATGAGAAAAACCCAAAGCCCTCTACTGCAGAGACAACAAACCCTTCAACCCCTAAATCATTAGCGCCAAAATGAATGTGCTGAACTTTAGAAATCGTAATCCTTGACGTAATGTCACAGCCTAATAAAATCTGTTTATTTTACCTCCTTTCATTCATTTCTGTTTAAAAGCAGTATGGTAAATATGAACATATAAAATGTGATCTATTCTTATTTCTCACCAGCTCTCCTCCACCATTGATGACGTTGGAGCTGTGAGAACCAAGGACACCTATATCTGTATTTCCATACAGGAGAATTGTGAGTGCACCTCCACCTCCCTGGCATCATCACTAACTTTATAATCACTAACTTTGAGGAGGTGGAACCAGGAAGATGATCAGAGGATGCAACACAACATAATGGATTGGGCTTGCCTGGAAAAGGTAAGCTACCCTGAGTGTAGCTCCTGGTAAACAAATCTACCCCAAGTTACAGTCTGGGTGACTGCTAAGAAATTAACAAAATGTTTATAAACTAACACCTCACTTCAAGAACACTATCAATACATACTACCTCAGTACTACTTGCTTCTAAGCCCAGTTAAAAAACTCCATACTGTAACTCATTAAAAACCATTATTATCTTATTATTTAACAGTATTGACTTTATTGTTATACCTTTACTAATACCTCAAGTAGGCATAATGTTTTCAGAATTGGAACCAAAAGGAACCATTGCTCAAACCACTGGTAACTTCTCCAAAAAGAATTTATTCATGTATTAATTCCTGTATTATTATTGCAGATAAACTTTCTAAATCTTTACTTTTACATCACCATTAATTCTGGAGAAAGGGTAATTAGACCTCTATCTTATTCACTATGGTACTATAATTTTACGGTACCCATTTTTGGGTACCTCATTTCTTTGGTTTATATGTAAAATTGCCCTCCTGGGCAGTTCTTCATGGAGCAATAGATTGTTACCACTTATCATCTAGAATAATTAATGATGGTGGTCAAACTCAGTAGCCAGTCTATGGAAGGAGACCAATTCTAATATAAACAGCTGTCATATACATTATGTCCCATATTCCATAAAAAAGTGCCTGTTCTAGATGAATAAGTGTTTCATCAGGGAGATTTCCCTACACTACTGTTCTTTAGCCCAAAAGGACATAAGAAAATGCAGTTCCAGAACCTACGTATCTACTTTGGGGGATTTATTTTCCATTCCTGTTCTGGTGGAATTCACATATGTGTTTTAATCCTTGGGTCATTACTCTTTGGCAGGCATGATGACTATTATTTCATATGAGGGAGGAGACAGTTGGGTATCTTAAGCTTTTCCTCTCCTTAGAGCAAAGCTGACGGCTCAGCCTACAGCCTATACCTACTGAGATTAAATGATCACTATGTGGGATGCACCCATTAAAATGAATGGGGGTGTGCAAAAGATGGGACCACTTTGATTTTACCGTGTCTTGACAAAACTCAGCGGAGTTCTGGTCTAAAGACCAGAATAGTGTAATAAATATGCTTTAGCTCAAACTATAGAATAAAATTTGGAAAAACGGACCACGAGGATATACAAACATCAATGGTAGTCGATCCTTGTTCACTAGCACTGGCCCTGAGACCAAAAGAGGAGCGAAAAATTCAACAGCAGGGATATAGACAGCAAACTAAATACACAACAAAATAAATAAGTTGGGGATAGAGGATTGGGTTTAAATATGTATTCAAAAATGTTGGCAAGATCAAGACTTGTTGCCTCTGGTCTTTACGTTTAGTAGACACAATACTTACTGTTCTGGTGAGTTAATATCTTCTATGGAATCTTTGTTAGTTCTTGATGATTCTATAGTGTTCCACTGTGAGGGAGTATTTTGATCATGGTGATTTTTTAAAACAACTTTTTCACCATCTGCAATTAAAAATCCACATATGCATTAAAACTGTATTCCCACGATTTTCTTATGCTGCAGCACAGGGCTGGAGTCTCTTTGTGTAGTGTTATTGTGACACAAGCTATAGGAGAGAAGCTTGTCCATTGGGAGACAGAGAATGTGTTAAACTTTAATGTAAGCTTCTGCCTATAGGGGTACACTTGATAAAAAAACCAGTAGGATAACTCAACTCCTACTCCTGCTAAGTTTACCTCCATGTTTGCTAATGTCCTAAGAGGATGGATGTCTTTTGTTCTTTTCTGCAGCAGTAACAAACTACAGACTAACTTATCTTTAGTAATAAGCTAAAGTTGCTGAAGTTTTCTTTTTGTTAGTCATCAGAATGAAAGCCCTTAGATTTTGCCCTGAGGTAGCCTGGTTTTGGGGTACCACACTGAGAACAATCTAGACTGGCTTTTTTATGCATTGCCTCAAAGATTACCTTTTGACAGTCTTTTGTGCAGTCTCAGTTTTACTTAGCATTAGCTGAGGATTACTTTCCAGATTGCTTGCTTCATTGCTTGTCCTATCTCTGAAACTCACCCAGGATAAGGAGCTACCTCATGTTCACTTGATATTTCACTTAAGTTAATACCAATGATCAAACTGGCTCCAAGTCAAGGAGGTATTGTCTCTGAGTGCCTTATGTTGCATGATGTTTATGCAGAGGTACAGGTGTTTTGAAGAATACACATCCTAGAGTTTTATCATTCGGGTTTCACCAGTTAGAGGGTCATCTTTCTTTACCCATATTTATCCATCAATCTCCTTGCAGAAGCTGAAGATGCTCTACTGCTTCTATGATGAATGAAATCGAATCCTTGTATATCTTCCTTTGCAACTTTTACTACGCTGCTGCTTCTTGTGACCCTCATTTTTCCAAAATGGCTCAGGTGAATTAGTTAAACGTTAGGCAGACCCCCCTTTGTTACTACCAGAATATCAGAACCTTCTGTATAAAAAAAATGATTGTCCCATTTTTAGTGTTGAGATTAATTTTACATTTTATTAAGTATAAATGACTAACAATCATATACTCAATCATAGTTTACTCACTAGATAGTATACAAAACCCTATTAAAAAGGTCATTAAAATTGCACTGTCATTAAGAAGCATAGTCTATATAGAATATATCACTTAGTCAAGTGACGGTGGACAACATCCCAAACTATATATCTAGCGAAAAATTGAGAGAGTACTAGGAACTAGCTCTCCAATTGCAAATTGTTCCTCACGAAAAAAGAGGTACAGGGACTTTGAGGCCACCTACTAGGGTAATTATAGTCAGTGAATAAGCAAATTTAAATCAAAAATTATTGGAAAGATCACTATAACAAAATTCTAGAGCAAAATAAGTCGATCGTAGAGTAAAGGCTCAGTGATCAGACTGATGTGTGCATAAAAGAATACATTTTAATAAATAGTCCATAAAACGATTTTGGATACAACATCATATATAAGAAGATTCTTGGTATCATCGGGCATTAGAGATGCCTGATGACCATGGTTTCATGTAAATACTGTTGTGGCTGGGATATATACACCTCGACGCGCGTTTCGAAGAAGCTTGTCTTTTTCAAGAGGTGTCGCCCATACTTGAGTAAAAGGTATGTATGAAGTATGGTCGCCGACACAGGACTCTAGGACAAGAACGGAGGGGCACCAAAAGGGGGTATAAACGTGGTGACGCACGGCATCGACAGACGGACACCTAATACCTATTAATACCTATACCTGTTCATCTATATTTCATGCTCTGAATCCACAGCAGGATCGTACCATTATGTGAAAAAGGACGGGGGGGGGGGGGCAGTGAGTGTTGGTACAGTGCACAGAGCGACACTATCCTCTATGCACCTGTTGCTTTGACAGACAAGGAGCCAGATATAAATGCAAGCGCAATCATTGTCACTCTGTGCACTGTACCTGGCCAGTACTAGCACTCACTGCTTCCCTTCCTTCTTTCACATAATGGTACGATCCTGCCTTATCCTGCTGATATATATCATATATATATCACCTGATGCTGCCCAATCTCTTCCTAACCTCGCCTGCTCCCCCTCCCCTCCCCTCTCTGTCCAGTGCACTGTGACAACAAGGCAGTAGAATCCAAAATAAAAGGTAGCCATAGATGAGGGATCGACTGCAGCCAGCTGATCGGTGGGCACCCTTTGGCTATGTTCCTACTTAGGGCTTGTTTGCACTTAAGCGGAAGCCCGCGGTTGTCCACGGCGCGGATCGGCCAGGAATTTACCAGCCTGTCGGATCACCGCGTGATCTAACATTCAGCAGATTCCAAGACGATCTCACCAGGTGGGCACACCCGATTTTTAGCCGGGCGATTGGCGGAAGCTTGCACTGCGGCTGATTGGCCGCAAAAACTGGCCATGTACGTCTATCTTTAAACAGCCATATTTTGAAACATTCATATAAAAAAAAACGTTCATAGTATAACGGAAGAGTTAGTAATGCACCCCTACTACTTCTTACACCCCAAGATTTACCCCTCTAGCTACAACACTAAAAGTGCCCAGACGCATAGATATGGGCTAGATCAACCGTCGCTTTGAGTGCTGTGCAGGGTTATCAGCATCCCCTCTGCATCTGCATCCCCTCACTCACCTACCTTGTATCTGCATCCCCTCACTCACCTACCTTG
>CM070036.1:80219280-80246373 GCA_036250615.1 Ptychadena robeensis | reverse complement strand
ATCGGCCAAGAAATTTGCAATCGGTGCACCTCTAGTTTTTATTATAATTTCTTAAATTTTAGCTACGCCTACCAAGCCACCCAGCTGGCAGTGGAGGCCGGGCCGGCGCTGCGTACATGTCTCTGTCTCCTGCGTTCTCGTGAAGGGGGGGGGGGGGGCACCACCAAGAAAATCTGCTTAGGGCACCAAAATGGCTAGAAATGGCCCTGGGTATTGGGTTTTGTGTCGCTGGGTTCCGAGATGCCCTGTCCCTTATAATGCAGACTTCATGGACTGAAACAGATCGTTGATCTCTGGGATCATGAAATCTCTGGAATCAGCTGGGTAGGTGTAGCCAGCAAGTTGCATCTGAACTGTAGCACACTTTGTCATGGCGTGGTCTGTTTCGTGTATACCTACCATTTTTGTATTTACTATACAATATAAGTGAAACACTGTCTAATCAATTGACTGTGATGTAAAATACAGCTCTTGTTTTGGCAATATGATTTTGAATTATCCATTTCCATACCTGGCAAAAAAGTTTATGAGACTGATTTATGTTACTGTACTCTGGTGGTTAAATACAATCTTTGCTTTTATGTCTGTTTTTATTAGGGTGTTGTATACTATCTAAAGGGGAACTATGATTCAAAATGTTGTATCTTTTGAACATTACAAAGACAAAACATTTCCTGTGTACCTCAATAAATGAGAAAACATGGGATGTTTAAATTGAGTCATATGACTAGATTCTGCATACTAAATATCTAAATACAAATGATAAAACTGGTCAGAATTTAGAGAAATTGCCTTTACACACTTGGGCTTCATTTACAGTAGCGCTAGAAGTGTTCATTGGCCATGTGTTTTTTAAATTGACTTATAACCCAGTTCAATACAGTTATTGCACACAATATTCAGGACATGCTTTGTCTTTAATGGTTTCCCTACTATTAGCTAAATAGTAAGCTAAACCCACTTAAAGTTAAGACATCATAAGCCATGTGGTCCAATATTATTGTATACAATAAATAAGCATCATTCACAGTAAAGATTCAGCTGAAATACTCTACAATTTGAGTTGTATAACATGCCTGGGATAGTTCTATGATTTGCCTTTTCAGCTTCTATAGTTCAAAGGGTTACTTTGATTTCTTTAATAGTGGAAACTAAAAATGATTTAGCATCATTCTCTACTGTGAATTTGATATACATAACTTTAAAAGAATCGCTGGTGTGTAACAAACCTCTCAGTGTACGTGGATTTGTCTGGCAGGAGATAATGTGAATATCTCATACAGAATGAGAATGTTATTTTTAAAATGTTGAGCTGTGACAGTGCAGTGAAACCCTTCAGGCAAAATACGATTTGGCAGTACCTTCTCTATTTGAGAAATTCTTAATGTTGTCAAACTATTGCCTTTGGTTTCCCTTTACCAGTGCCTCGTCTGCAATTAAATATACATTACATGTAAAAGCATGAGATCTTTTATTCAGGAGCTTATTATTGAGAAATTTGCAACACATGGTAAGACAAAATAGAAGAGGCTTTAGATTTATCATACATATGGACACAATCACCAGATTCCTTGTGGCAGTATGAAGTCCTTGTGAGCTCATGAAATATAGAAAAGGGGTGTAAGAAATTAGATCCAGGGCTATATCTATGCACTCGTAAACAAGTGGGAAAAAGCAATATAAGGATCAAGCCATACCACTGATTTTGCAGAATATGTTAAGGTGGATTGATTTATTTTTTTTGTTTAGTTGAGTATTGGTTTTGCACTGATTGCTCTGTGCAGTAGTACCATTTCAAGTTGATATTTAAATTGCACAAGTCAATCAAATTTAATATCGGTCAGACAAAATCTTGCTTTACTTGTAGTGAACACAGGCAGCTCTTGCTATAATAATTTTGGCAGTACTTAAGGTTGTCCAACACAAATCATCAAGGTCACATACTGGCCATGGCAAATTTATTACACTTTGTAAATTATATGGCCTTTGAGGATTGGAATTGTAAAACCCTACATTTGCAAGCAAACATCAAAGCTGGAATTTCTTTTTTGGTATGCGATATCAATATTTGTGGAAAAGAAAGCAATTAATTAAAGACAATGATCACCTTTTTCCTAAATTTGTAAATTATGCAATTGCTTTTGGACCAGATGTTAAAATTTTAAAGTGATGAAGTAATGAAATCTGTCAAGAGTTTCTCTTGCTGGCTATATAGTGTATTATGATCAGTAGTTAATGTTAAAAATCCTGTTGACATGGGGCAATCGTGAACTGTTCTGTCTTTTCTTCTATCCTCCCGAAAACTGCAGCCACAGGTCACCCATTTCGTGCTCTTGAGTGGCAATTAGAATAGGTGAAGTTGGGGGTGGTTTATTACCACCCATTGACTTCCTAGACACAAACTCCCAACTGTAGTATGGTACAGATGTGCCAGTCACCCTATTACTGTTAGTTGCAACCTTGCCTTAGTGTGTCTTACCTTTGCTGTCTGTAAAGTTTCGTATACTGAGAATATCATTTAGATCCTGATAGTGGTTCTGCTTGATATAAGTTGTTTTCTCAGGTGTATCTTGAAGTTGCATTGTAACTTCCTCAAGGTCTTTGTCCAGCTGAAATAAAATACCAGATTTATATTTGATTTACATACATATCCTATATTAGAGCATATAAGAGCAGTAACAGAAGCAAGTAACTACAAAATGTTATGGAAAGATCTCTGAAGATAATCATGAATGTTAAAATGGTGGTGCCCTGCATCAAAGTACACCAGGAGACAAATGCTCTCTACTCATGCAAAGTAATTTGTGAAGGCAAATATTTTAGTATTAGAAACCTGTGCAGTGTTTAAGGCTAGGGCTCCACTATGCACTTGGATGCACATCCACTGGGTGCAACTCCATAAATAGGGCATATAGATAGTGATGAGCAGCATAGGCAATACTTGTATTCACAAAATGTTGTGAATTTTGTGCAATAGATTCATAAATTCGAGATCTCCAGTAGATCTTTATTTTACCTTTATTTACCTTCCAAATTATCACTTGTAAATGCGCATATTGGGAACACAATGCACAGTAGTTCCGGGTTCTGATGTAAAAAATTGCAATTACGAATGGAATATTCAAGATCTTTGCGAATTCTCGAAGTAGCGATATATATGCTTATAGGGCCACGTTATCGGGCACACTACATACATATTGTATAACCAGTTAATGGCAGCACTGTCAGTATTTTATGATGGTGCTGATTACAATAAAGAGGGTCATTCCTAAGGGTAACTGCCTAGCACTTATGTTTTTGCTATTTGTTTTTATAAACTTCAGCCAGTCAAAGCTCAGAATCTATGGTCAATAAGAAACTGCAGGGGAGTGGAGTAGACAAGAATGGCTGTAATGTAATTTCTGGCTCAGGTGTCTTTTCGGAAGAAATATAAAGGACTGCTCAAGAGAATAGTTTACCTCTAATTTCAACAGCTAATGCTGGTGACCCAGCTGGCAACATTCAGATAGATGATACAGTAATTTTTATGGGGATTAGGCAATGCTATATGGCAAGTGCTAACACTCAGTTGTGACATTACCTCTCCATCTTAGTATTTGAAAAACAAAAAACTTATAGAAATGTGTTTATGCAATCATAAGTGGCTTTTTTAACTGCTGTTTTTCTATTTCATATTAGTCACAATGAAACTGTTAAATACATTTTGGATTTTCCTATGCACCAATCTGTAGCTAACCTTTTATACCTGAGCCTTCTGCAAAATAGGACTTTGATTTCCCTTGCTGAAAAGTATGTGTGTTCAATAATGCAAGACAGTGCATTCTTTAAGATACTGTAAAGGTGTCATCAGTGGTTTCTATCAAACCACGTTCTGCATGATTACCTTACAACTAACATGCCAGCTGGAACAACTGAGCATGTTTTATACTGAATACTGTATTGCTAAAACTACTTAAATATGAAAAGCTGACTCAAAATAATTGGGCTTGCGAGGATTACCAAAAATTTTAAATTGTGAGTCATAATTGAATCCTGTATTAACTTTGCAAATATGGCTAACGTAAGCAAAACCATTTGCTAAGAGCTGACAGCAAAAGCTGTCAGTATTCTTGACACTATGGCTACTGGGTCACGCTATTGCTTTTTGGAATAGATGCCCGCACATTGGCACTTGGCATCCACAGTTTGGTAGGAGTGCTTGAAAACCTTTATGTATGTCTATTCATTGCCTGGGACTATAACTTGAACAGACAATAATTTATTCTAGTACATTTTTAGCTTACACTAGTATTAGAAATCACTGCCCATTAAGGCCATAAGTTTCAGGTGACCTAGTGTAGGAAAAGCATGTTTGTTCAAAATGTCTACTTTGAAAGAATTTGGCCAAGATTTGAAATCTTTATAGATTTTCTTTCTGTATGGGTTCTGCGTATGTAAATTAACTTTTTCATTGTTCCCAAGATAGAAAAGTGAGGGGTAATCAAAATGTATTATTACACACACTCACCAGCCACTTTATTAGGCACACCTTCCCAACTGCTCGTTGACGCAAATTACTGATCGTTCAATCACATGTCAATCACATGGCAACTCAATGCATTTAAGCATGTTGACATGGTCAAGACGAACTGCTGCAGTTCAAACCGAGCTTTAGAATGGGGAAGATGACTTCCGGTTCCGGCGCCACATGAGCGGGTAACGTGGCTCTAGGGCTCCTGCTCCCCCCGCAGTTTGTTTATTAAAAGTTAAAGGGAGCAGGAATTCCCTGGGTGTATCATTTGTAGGCCAACACGAGGTCATGTGGTATAGGTCGGCAAAGGAAGGGTAACTATCAAAGCCATGGTTAAAATAATATCATGGAACGTTAAAGGTCTTCGGGCCCCGACTAAACGGAATATGGTCATTAAACATCTGTGGAAGCTTAAGGCTGATATAGCATTGTTGCAGGAGACACACTTGGGACCAGGGGATGACAACCGCATGCGGAAGCATTGGGTGGGAGAGGTAATTTCTTCTCCAGCGCAAGGGAAAAAAGGTGGAGTCATGATAATGCTGCATAAAAATCTTAAGTATACCATCCATGAAAGAGAAGAGGCGGGAGATGGCAGGTATATTCACCTTCATATAACTGTGGGGGGAACGGAACTTAGTATATTCAACATATATGCCCCTAACTCGCCAACACAGGCCTATTTCCGGAAACTAGAGGGGGACATAGCAAACACTTCGGCTCTGCATAAAATAGTGGGGGGAGATTTTAATATTGCAATGTCTAAGTACTTTGACCGCTCTTCAGGGGAGGCTAGGACGGGGAACTCGATAGAGACCGTGCGCACTATACGCCCTTCATTTCTGGAAGGCTTTTCCACCTCCCTGGCTCTACACGACGCTTGGAGGGAACATTTTCCTCTTGACAGATAATACACCTTCCACTCCTCTGCACACCTCTCCCTCTCTAGGATCGACTATCTCCTAGCCACTGAATCCCTGTTACCCTTAGTTACCGACCCTGAAATACACGACCTGATTATATCAGACCACACTCCCATTAGTATTGACCTAAGAGACACTATTCCAAGAGGTACAGATATTTTATGGAGATTCCCAGCTCAGTTATGTCAATTCCCAGATTTTCGAAACGCGCTTCGACGAGCCATCAATGACTTCACATATGACAATATTCAACATGCAAGCACTCCTATTTTGTTTTGGGAAACGGCTAAAGCCCAATGGCGAGGGGTTATCATAGCATATCTATCCACAAAGCGCAAACAATCAGATAAGAAATACCAGGAGGCGCTGGTGGAGCTCAGAAATACACAACTAGCGGTGGCTAATCACCCAACCAGGGAGGCACATGCAGACTTCCAGGCTGCTAAGACGGCTTTTGACTGCCGCCTTAAACAGCAGGAACTGCTGCGACAATTTTACTGGGATTTACATTATCACAAATATGGGAACAAGGCAGGGAAGTTGTTAGCAAACATGGTTAAAGCATCGCGTCTTTCAACACATATACCAACTCTTAAGACGGCAACCGGGGAGCTTACATCTGACCCCCGTGCAGTTAATGAGGCATTGGCAGAATATTACGCTGCACTTTATTCAATAGACCCTAGCGACCCCGCTGCCCAAGAAGTTTTTCTACGAAATACTGACCTTCCATCTCTGACTCAGGTACAAATTGACTTTCTAAATGCCCCTATTACAGTGGAAGATATTAGTAAGACAATATCTTCTTTGCATAACAACAAATCTCCGGGACCAGATGGATATACTCCGCAGTTTTACAAGCTCATGAAAGACGACCTGGTCGATCCGTTGTATAATCTTTACAGACATCTGTGGAAGGAGGGAAAATATTTTCCTACAGCAAATGAAGCATATGTAAAATTACTCCCCAAACCTGGTAAGGATGCCACATTGGCGGGATCCTACAGGCCAATTTCTCTACTAAACATCGATGCTAAGATTCTTTCAAAAATTTGGGCAGGCAGGATCGCAGCAATATTGCCATCTTTGATACATCCGGCCCAGGCGGGATTTGTTAGAGGCAGAAATGCAGTAACAAATATTCGAAAGACGTTGCTGGCGATGGACTATGCCAAGGCACACCCAGACTCGGAGACTGTACTCTTGACGGTGGACGCGGAGAAGGCATTCGACAATGTTAATGTGGGATGGCTTTTCCGCGTTCTCCGCACGATGGGTTTTGGGGGTCAAGTTTTGGGGTTCCTGGAGGCTATGTACCAGCAACCAACGGCCAAGATATATACTCCAGGTTTTATTTCTAGGTCCTTTAGATTGTATAAGGGTACTAGACAAGGATGTCCGCTCTCCCCACTACTCTTTAATTTGGCCCTGGAACCTTTGGTGCGGAGATTGGAGTCCCACAGGCAAATCAGGGGGATACCAATCTGTTCTCAAATTCTGCGTTCTGCATTTTTTGCAGATGATATTCTTCTATTCACGGCATCCCCAAAGACTGACATCCCACTTTACTATGACCTTCTTATAGAATTTGGCCGACACGCAGGCTTTAAGATCAATGCCTCAAAAAGCGAGATTCTACCATTAACTGACCGCCCCCACCAGGCCTGGTCTTCCAAAGCACAATTTGGGGTGGCACACAACCATATTACATACTTGGGGATTAAGATCGGGAAGACTCAGTCCTCAATCTATGATATGAACTTTGCCCCACTCATAGCAAAGGTGGTGGCTAAATTGGAAACATGGCATAATCTACCAATCTCACTCTTCGGCAGGATACACCTTTATAAAATGATTCCTTTTGCCCAGATGTTATACCCACTTCAAACTATCCCTCTCCTGCTAAAACATAAGGACACCAAACTCCTGCTGAAAGCCTTGACACGATTCTTGTGGCGGGCGAAACCACCTCGCATACATCTCAAGACACTTTATCTAACTAAGGAGGAGGGAGGTTCAGGACTGCCGGATATCAGGGTATACAATTTGGCATGTCTTTTCCGTCATGCGGCAGACTGGTTAAAAAATACATCTTACTTTTCAAACACTAACATATAGGCAGAAGTGGTAGCGCCATGGTCACTCACCAATATCCTCCACTGCCCCCCAGGAAGACTCCCTCAGCACATTAAACAGAATATGTTGATAAGGGACACAGTGATAGCTTGTAGGGAAATTCGCAAGAAGATGCAATTACCCACTACTCTGTCCAAATACTCTTCCTTGACTAGTAACCAATTGTTTCCGCCGGGTACGGAACATATCGCATATAAAGCGTGGGCAGCTAAGGGTTTGAGGATGGTCAAAGACCTATACAACCCAGAGACGCAAGCCCGGATTGCATGGCCTACGCTTATTGATAAATATGACTTGCCCCAAGTATATAGCCATCCCATCTTTCTAACACAGGTGGACCACTATGGAGAGTCTCTACCCCATAATTTGACCTCATTGTTTATAAACACTGAATTTGATGGTCTCCTGGCAAATACACAACACGGTATTATCTTTCCTATACCGGAAACTGAGCGAAAGTTATATGAGGCCCCTAGAAACAACAAGTGCAGGGAACTGGGGAAAGGATTTTCCTCAAGAAAACATCACTAAAAAGCTTAATCGGGGATATCAACTTATAAGAACACATATGATATCTGAAACCTGGCGGGAGACCCAATTTAAGCTGTTTCACCGGGCCTATAGACTATGCATGGAAGCACCAGAGGACGCACCTAGGGGGGCCAAATTGAAACTGAGACCAAAATGCCCGAAATGCAAAACCTCCACTCCTTCTCTAGCTCATTGTATGTGGTTATGCCCTCCAATATTAGCCTTTTGGGAAACAGTGCGCGATTATATCAATAAGATATTAACGTCTATAATTGTGTTGGACCCTATGCTAATGCTTTTCAGCTACCTATCTCCTGAGACATTAACAAGGGCCCCAAGCCATCATGCTTGGCTTCACGTTGTTCTTTTGATTGCGAGGAGAGCCCTAATGCACGAGTGGATTCAAGAAGACCCGCCCTCACTCACCCAGGTGACACAACAACTAAATATCCTTTTTTACCAGGAACTGAGTGACGTGAGCCAGGGATCAGACACAATCCTAAAGCGTTTCTATAATCGATGGAAATCGTATTTACATAAAGGTATTCCCCGTGAGGAACGGTCAAAAATTCTTACCGGGATGGGTATGGCTGCTTAAGCCATATCCAACCCTATATAGGATACTACTCTCAGGGAACCTATGGACCGATTAATCGCTTGGACCACTGATGTGCTAGGTTAGGGTGGGAAGGATCTGGCATCCCTCAAGTGACCTTTAAAAGATCTACTAAGCTTCTAGGAAATCGAATATTTTCCTTATAAATGTACTTATTATACTTAATTACCTGTGGCATTTCTAAGTTTTGGCTGTTATATGGGTTACAGCTATATTGTTATTCTAAATGTGAAATATATATATATATACATATACCACGTGTATCGGTAAGGAATAATCTAACGTGACTTTGATTTGATTTTTGTTTTTGTATTATTTGGAAAAACTGAAAAAACTCCAATAAAGAAAAATAAAAAAAAAAAGAATGGGGAAGAAAGGTGATTTAAGCGACTTTGAACGTGGCATGGTGGAGTATTTCAGAAACTGCTGATCTTCTGCGATTGTCACGCACAACCTTCTCTAGGGTTTACAGAGAATGGTCCGAAAAAGGGAAACATCCAGTGAGCGGCAGTTCTGTGGGCACAAAAGCCTTGTTGATGCCAGAGGCCAGTGGAGAATGGCCAGAGTGGTTCGAGCTGATAGAAAGGCAACAGTAACTCAATTTAACCACTCGTTACAACCAAGGTATGCAGAAGAGCATCACTGAATGCACAACACGTCGAACCTTGAGGCAGATGGGCTACAGCAGCAGAAGACCACACTGGGTGCCACTCCTGTCAGCTAAGAACAGAAAACTGAGGCTACAACTCGCACAGACTCACCGAAATCGGACAATAGAGGATTGGAAAAATGTTGCCAGGTCTGATGAGTCTCGATTTCTGCTGCGACATTCGGGTGATAGGGTCAGAATTTGGCGTCAACAACATGAAAGCATGGATCCATCCTGTCTTGTATCAACGGTTCAGGCTGGTGGTGGTCGTGTAATGGTGTGGGGGACATTTTCTTAGCACACTTTGAGCCTCTTAATAGTAATTAGTAGTAGTAATTGATCATCATTGCAACACCACAGCCTACCTGAGTATTGTTGCTGACCAAGACCCTCTCTTCTTCTGATGGCTACTTCCAGCAGGAATGCACCATGTCATAAAGCTCGAATTATCTCAGACTGGTTTCTTGAACATGACAATGAGTTCACTGTACTTAAATGGCCTCCCCAGTCACCAGATCTCAATCCAATAGAGCACCTTTGGGATAAGGTGGAACGGGAGATTCGCATCATGGATGTGCAGCTGACAAATCAGCAGCAACTGTGTGATGCTATCATGTTAATATGGACCAATGTTTATGAGGAATGTTTCCAGTACCTTGTTGAATCTATGCCTTGAAGGATGAAGTCTACTAGCAAGTTATGCCTAATAAAGTAGCCGATGAGTGTATGTAGTAATATACCAACATCTTCCACAGCCCTCTCAGAATAGCCTATGATCAAATGTCCCTATAACTATTGTCAGTAAAAGACTATAATATCTGAGCAGTGGCAACTAGCATGGGACTAATTTGCATGGGTAATCAGAAACAATGCCATGTTGCATTTGTGGGGTGGACACCAGATGATTGCCCATACAAATATCAACAGGAATTAGGATTAGCGGTGAATTTTGGGTCTACTTGTCCAGCTTGTAGTATTTCTGGTGCAGCTGTTAAATTTAAAAATGCCATGTTTTTCAGTATCCTGTGAAAAGTATGGTACTTCAATTTTTTGTGGCCTGTTAATTGGCTTTTCCATTAAACTGTTGCAATGGCAATTTTTTGACTAAGCGGAGAGGGAAAAAGCCTATTTTCATTTTTCTGAAATCTCAATGGTAGTAGGATCTTCAATTTTAGAATTAGAAGGGTTGATATAGATTTTCTATAATCAGTGGCTTTAACTGATTTATTTTTATTATTTCTTTGATGACCATTTTTTCATATTTCCAAGCCTACTGCAGTGATGCGATGTGAGTTGATCCCTAATCAGACCTACGGATAATAAACAAAACTCGTGAAATGTCAAAAATATTAAGCCCATGGAAAATACCTCCGTGATTTTCATCCGTAAACGATGGTTTTCCGATTGCAATCCTTCTAGTCGTGAAGTACTGGCTTGGTTTACGCTGGTGACGGATGTTGAAGTCTTTGAATCTTCTTTTTTCTGATTGTGCGTAAACTGAAACCTCCTGGTCTGAGTTGCAGCATCAGGATTTGACCGTAAGGTTAGTAACTGTGAAATTGGACAACAATTTAGAAAATAACTAACAGATAATGCTGAGGGATGATTTAATACATAGATGCCCTCGCTAAAATTTAAGTGCTATTATGCCAGCAATTTGGGTCAATATCTGCAGCCTGCAGTGCGTGGCTGATGTTCTTGATGAACATAAGCAACATCAAATATTTATGCAAATAAACATTTCAATTATGCATTAATAAATCTAGTTATTCTTTTGGAAAATAATTGAAGTACTTTTTTTTGCATTCTTACTTGGTTAGCTAAACACATGAAAATGTATCTACAAATACACATACAGTCTATTTCTACCCAATTTAGTCTTTTATTTTTACAAAAAAATTACAATGGGAAGAAAAAACAGTGGCCCTTGTATATGAGTATATGTAGAATCACAGTTTAAAACTTTAAAATAGTTTAAAAAGTTTTAAAAGTTTACAATAAATGCCTCCTGGTACCAGTTATTCAAATTGCTGGCTTGCATCCTTTGCTTTTTGAGCACAATTATTTACTTTTACATTCTAGCTTATTATTTATCTGCACCTGCTCTCCATTACAGAAAGAAAGAAAGACCCTTCAACAAAATAACTGTAAATCGTTTTTAAAATGGCTATTTTATCAAACTTTCCCTGGGGTCCTTTGCTCTTTTAGGACAACACTGCAAAGGCTTCTAGAGAAACAGTAAGTGGTAGTTTACCAGATGTTTTTACATAAAAACCAAAGACATATTGCAGCACCCAGAGGTAAAAAGAGTTAGCTTTAGGCAAAGCTGCTAGTTTTAGAATATGTTGTCTGTCCAGCCCTTTCCAACCATGATCCTCATTACCATGCTGCTGCATTTGTACAGCAAATACAGCACAGTTGTACATGTACTCATTTTTTCTTTTTTTTTCACCAGATATGGTCTGAAAATTATCTATAAAAACCAAACAAACAAATAATGGGTTGGAAGAAAGCACATAAAAGAAAAAAAAACACAAGCACAAAAAAATAAGTAAAAGAAAACTACTTAAAAAATTTTAAAAAAAGGTGTTCCCCAACGTGATTTTTTTCAGCATTTTTAAACTTGCAAATTAATTTAATTGTGACTAAAGTGGCATTTTGTACGTGTATTGCCTCTTCTTTAGCTAAGTGTGTACGGCATATTATTTGTGTAAGGTTATTCTGAAGGAAGCCATATACGTGCAATCCTGCCCAATTTTTCGTCTGATCGACCCCCACGCGCTTTCCTGCCAAATGGCCGGCACCTGGGGAGATCAATCAGGAATCCCCTGCATGTCGTATCGCACATTGATCTGACATGTTGGTAGATTCCTGTCCGATGGTGGCCGATCCTCTGAGGGTCCAGCTGCAGCGTGATAACGTCCATCATTGCAGTCAGTCCCTCATCTATCGAGGGATAAAGCTGGGAATAGACGGTACGATTTACAGTCTATTCCTTATCTGATTCTCTGCACTAGGAGCGGCGTGATGACATCATCGTGCGCGCCCGCTAGTGCCGAGAATCGGACGGCACTCTTAATGTGCAGCTCATTAGTTCGGCTGGGGACAGCCGTCCCCAGCCGAACTAATGGGATCGGGCTCAAATTTACCATCCTGTCGGATAACTGTGCGATCCGACAGGACAGCTGATTTTAGCCCAATCCTCATTGGTTGCTGCATCCAATTCCTGCACGACCCGATCCTTAAGGGGTGCGGGAGCGCGCACGGCATCGGATCGGGGATCGGATTGTGCAGTAATTGGTACGTGTATGCCCAGCTTTATCCATACGTGTATGGATACCTGTAGTCTATATTTGAAGTCACAAAATTAAAGGAACCGTCTATCAATGCATAGACTCTCCTGGATTATTTTCAACAGCCATGAAACCCTAGTAGTAGTAACATTAGAATTTGGAATAGAAAAAATGATACTTAATAATGTTAACACTTTCCCAAGTTTTTACCAAAAACGGAAAGCATAGGGGAATTTTAAGATAACAGTTTGATGGACTGGACTTCTGGCTAGAAATTCAGAAGCAGAACAGCATAGTCTAGCTAACCTTTTGTTAGCAAATTCCCTGAAAAATTTCCCTTCACATGTTTTACAAACTCAATGAGATGAGATTTCCCATATTAGTTGTCTCCAGAACATTTCTCTGTTTTTAATTTTTTTCCCTCATTTCTAAATGTAGGATTTATTCTTCCTTACTTTTTCCATTGCAGTATTTAGAGGGTCAAATGGAGAATCCTCCTTGCAGGAACAGAGACAGCAATAAATATGTAAAGGGTGCAAACTGCCCCTATTCTAAAATTTAAGTTTGGATTAGTCATACACATTACAATTTGTTCATCTCTATATAAAGGGTCAACTTGTAAGTATTCACTGCAATTCCACAATTCTAGCTTGTTGCAATTCCAGATAAAAGCAGAAAAACAATGACAGTAATACATATTGCTTATGTGCACTGTTTCTGGTAGGGATTGGAGCCTCAGGAATGTTTTAGAGTTTTCTCCATGTTCAACATTACTGTAGTGTATAATTAAATGTATGCTTTTGGCTGGTGGTGCCACTCTCTTTAAACAGACAGTATGAAAACTCAGGGACACGGGTGGGGACATTTAAAATAATTGTGGCTCATTAGTCAGGCGCCAGTGCCATCCTAAGCTCGCAGCTGTGCTAGTTCACCATGTAAATTAGTGGAAGATTGATTTGGTTTTATTAGATTAGTGCTGCCTAATGAATAGGGAGTGTTGCTAATTATTCTTGAGTGTTGTGGCCAGTAGTCACCCTTCCATATGACAAAATAAGGCCAATATAAGAAAAAAATATAAAGGTTATCTTTGTTGGTCCTCTAGGAAGTATAGGCAGACCCATGTGTAGAAACAGCTGGCCAGGACATGTGTGTGTTTGCACATTAAGCTCACTCAGTTTATGAAGCTACTATTAACTACAAAGTCACATGATAATCCTCTTGCAAAATGTGTAATCCGCAAACAGCCTTGTTCTGGGAGGATGTAGAAGGAAAATAACAGATAAGGAGCTGAGAGGGAAATGGACTTTACAAAGACTGATAAATCGGAGACGATGAAATGTGTGTCTGTGTGTGCATGCGCATTTACAGTGATTACCCATTGGCTTGTGAACCAGCAATTTATCTTTGCTGGTGTAATTAATGCATTGATGAATAACATACTTGTAGAACATTTAGCATTATGGTAATTTCTGTTAAGATACACAATAGTAATGGATGAACCATGATTTTAGGTACAATGTACGATAATTTGATTTATATTATAATTACTATTAGGTGCATTATAATGTGATAAGCGGAAGGCCACCTATGAGAGGGATGAGTAGGGGACAGTAGTAAGAGGGGTCATGTATAGGTCAGGTGGCCAATAGTTAGTTAGGTAAACACGTTGTGCAGGAGGGGGCGGTGTTTGTTTGGATTACCTTATGGGTGGACAGCTCAGCAAGGTGGGGGTGTTGATGTGGAGGGTACGTATCCAGTTCTGGGTACCAGTTGCAGAAGGTTCAGGAGGTGAAAAGATTCCCACCCACCCTACCTTTTTGTTATAAAAAAAAGAGATCCTCTAATATTACAGAATTATTATTGTAATTATACTTGATAATGGAAGCGGAATTATTTGGTGCAAAAAGAAATAAAGATGTTGAAAAGTTGATATGTTGGAAAGTTTTTAACCCTCTGGGGATTTTCGCGCCATTTTTTGTGTCACAAAAAGCCGTTTACCCTGCAATCGCGGCGGAGTACACTGTACTCCGCAGTGATTGCTGGCTCTCTGCCCAGCCCTCTACACACCACCGGTGTCAAATAGACGGCAGCGGTGTGGGGAGGAGAGCGGCGCTCCCTCTGAAGACACGTGCCGGAAAGGCTCAGTGTGTCTGCAACTCTTCTACAGAGCTGCAGGCACACGGAGAGGCATTCACGATCAAACTGCGCCTGAACTGGCTTCGGGCATAATGCCCAGGAGGTTAATATGTTGGAAAATATTTGTTAGATTTGGAATAAATTTATGTAATATGTTGGAATTAACTGTTTTGATTTCTTTTAGGCGTAATAGCGCTGGCGGGTTTGGGTCTTTGAAGGTGGATAGTTTGGAGTACCAAGGTTGATGGAAACCATCTGAGTATGGTATCTCTGGTGGTGTGCGATCTCAGACCTGTGGGCAGCCTCAGTCAGCTTCGAGTCGGTAAGTGGCGGCTAAGGGCATACACACTGTCAAGGGGGTGAGGTATGGAGGATTTACTGGGTCACAGCGTGGGTAAGAACACAGGTTCATCTAATCTTTCAATGTCATGGTTTGGGTATGATAGCAGGCAGTATGTATGTGTTGGAGAGGAGTGCTAAGAGTATAACATCAGGCAGGGAATATTGGAGAGGAGTGCTGAATGTATGATAGCAGGCAGGATCTGTTGGGAAGGAATTATGAGGGAATGATAGCAGGCAGGCCATGTTGGAGATCAGTAGTTCAGTAGTTTATAAATGTGTGCTCATTTTAAATGTATTGCTAGCAACAGGTTTAGGCTGGAGGTAAGGAAAAAAACACACAATGAAACAAACTTCTGTATTAGATTGTTCATTTGTCTGCAGGTCAGTTATGTAGATGTATAATAAAAACTCCATAGAAGGGCTACATTGCCATAACAGTATGGGAGGGAAAGTCACTTCCTAAATGGTCCAAGAAAGGTCCTTAATACAAAATGTTAAACTCACCAATTTCATAATTTATGGTATATTGCATCATTAAAAGAGTCAGAACCTAGATATATCTGGAAATGCAAGACTTTTGACCACAATATGATACCAAACAGTTGATCTGTTTTTCAGGGGAGGCTTTGCTTAGTATGTATATTTTAGAACAGCATGGCATCACAGTAAATATGACAAGGTGTAAACTGACATGTTTGCAGTTTAGCTCTGTTTCCTATTGAAAACTTTTGAGAATAGATCAACATTTTCTTGCTCCTTTTTATTGTTTTCAATAGATACATGGATTCAATGCTTTGAAAATAATTGAAATTGCATTTGTTCTTCATTTTGCACATCATCAATAGTTGTATACAAAATATTTACATGTATAACAAATAATCTAATTAATTATATCATTTATGAATACCTAATTATTTAAGCCTATTAGGCTTTTTCTGTATATCTTTAATACATCCCCATTGCCTATATTTTGCCTCCTTTTAGCTGCATACATGATGAGCTTGAGAGGTTAATACACATTTGTATGAATGGGAGATGAGCACTGCTGATCTTTAGCATGTCTTGTTAAATCTAGGTCACAACACGTTGCACATCGAAGGCTGCGAGGATAAAACTGATCGCATGGCAGAATGAATTAGTGTATAAAAATAGACCTGTAAATAACTTACCTTTGGCACAAAAACTAGACAGAGCGTAATCGTACTGCAGAATATGATGACTAGAGCCACGATACAGAACTGGACATTTGGCTGGTCTTTGGTGAGGAAGGAGACAGCAGCTCCTATAATACACATTATGCCAACGTTGTATACACTCATTCCAATATACTTGCTGTCATTTAATGCTGGTATGCTTACATTTCTTGTTTCCCATGCTAAAAAGCAACCAAATAACTGGAAGATATAAAAAAGAAAGAGAAAGAAATCAGTTATGAAACACTTGGAGCAACAATGGCTAGTACTCTTGCCATGGGGCTACAGGGTCCCAAGGCTCTCCCAGAATAAATTCTGGATGGTGTTTGTATGTTTCCCTGTATTTAGGTTTATTGGTGACATATTTGGTGACCAAATTATGGACACTAGTCCACATACATTAGTGGCCAGCATAAAGGTTTTTTCCTCCCACAAGAGGAAGCATGGCTGAATCCAAGGAGGGTAGGTGGCCCAAGCCCTGAGTTAGGCCAAATCGAGAAGTAGCCTGCCATACACGCACCGATCAGCGGCCGGTTTTGCTGCCAACCGACGGCGTGAGTGCTCGCGGCCGTCGGTCGGCGTCAAAAACGGCCGCCGATCGGGGGTGCCCACATGGGGCGACAGATCCCTGTCTGTCACAGCTCGGCTCGCCAGAGAATGGACATGTCCGATATTCTCTGGCCGATGCCGGCCGATGCCATTAACTTCAATGAAGACCAGCATCTTCATTGAAGGTAACGGCCGGCACACAAAGGGGGCCCGCCGATGCTGTCAGCTTGGTACTGCAGCCTAATGACGTCATCACGCTGCTTTCCAGTGCTGATCTTAGCAGCTATGTCGGACCCCACTCGGTGCGTGTGTGGGGGCCTTAAGAGTAACATGTTATAGTAAATGTAGGCATTACACGCCTCGATCCATCCTCGTTAGACCCTCAATGGATCGACAGACACCCTTTGTGTGCTGGACATTACTGCAATCCCCATCCAGTATCTCCTTCACAGCATCCTCTCCCCTCTCTCGGGGATGGAGGCGCGGCAGAGGGGGTGCTCACCCAGGGCAGCAATATCCCTAGGACCACCCCTGATAACAACAAAAAAAAGTAATACAATGTATTTGAGAAATGATTGATAATTAATTACCTTACTTTAATAGTTTTAATGAGTGGTTATGGGTAAAACATACACAGATGCATTTGAGGGAAATTTCTTTAAAGGACCAAGGTCCAGGCTCTATTGTGTTTCAGTATTTCTTAGATACACACATTGTCTTGTGTATTTGCAGCTTCCCATTATACTGGTAACTCTTGCCTTTTATTTAGCTCACTGGAGGGAATTTGAAGTAATGGACAATGAGCTACCTGGCATATAGTGATATTTATTTTGCATCCCTCTATCACCAGATTGACACGCACCAGTTGGTAAGTGGTTTTATGCTAAATAAAATATTTTCCTTTGTCAGTTTAAGTGTACAATGTATGGGAAATTTGGAATAATTTGAGTGTGAGTATCTACCTAACAAATGCATTATATTTAATACATAGAACAGAAAAACATATAGGAAAATTTAGGAATAAGTCCTTCATTTCTTTCCTCTTAGCATAGGACATTTGTAACACAGCAAAGGTAAAAGGAAATGATACTGTACTGATGGTGAGAAATACTGTCTGTCCGATAAAAAAAAACTTTAAACTTTAAAGAATATGTGGATAGAGAACAATTGACTCCACCTTTGAAGTCTAAATGTCCCTGAGTCAAAATGAAAAAAATGAGACTGACATTGCCGAATTGTTGAAGTATTTCATTGAAGCAACAGTTCAATAAAGGTTAAAAGAGAACTTTGGTTAAAAATGAAAAAAAAATGCTGAAAGCCTGAGAAAGCCTGAAAAGAGACTGGGTAAGTCATTTTCTGCTCTCTTACCTGCCTGTCTGCACGTTGTATCTTCCAAGGAAGTAATTCTAAGCTGAGAGGAGTCATTCTCTGCATATGCACAAAAATTCAAAAAACACACAGAAATCTTTGGATAGGATTCTGTGCATGTTATGCAACTTGTGGTGTGATGTGCACTGGCCTCTTGGCTGAGCCATCTCCCAAGACTCTGCCTTGGCTCTATTTTTATGAATAATGTGTGAACACAGATGGTCAATCCCATAACTAGCATGTTGAATTTAACACAATGAGCTTAATTCAAAGCTTGAGGATTAGCATATGGCAGCAATTTCCAAATGCCATTGGATCCAGGTAAGAATAACTATGCTCTGCCTTGTGTGCTAGCTTTGTGTGTGCTAGCTTTGTTAATGGTTTCAGGTATATGCAACACAGTCAACGTTTCATATTAAATCATGAAAGCCCACGTGGCTCCCACTTTTTCATAGATTAAATTATTTGATGAGAAAACCTTCCATTTCATATAGGTTGAAGTTAAAAAAAGGAATTTAATCTACTTAATCAAAGATGGCACTAAAATAGTGTGTATTATGTATTGACTGTGCCTGTATATTTCTGAGGTTCCTTGGTTTTCACCAAATTGTATCAATAATAAGTATTGACATCTCTTGCTCTCGCCTATCATGTTAGGTCTCCAAAAGTTTTTTTTTTTTCACAGCTGACTACGAGAAGCCTGGAGGTTATTTGATGTTCGAAAATTACCAAAAAAGTTAAAATGAATGTTTACAATGACCACCAAGTTATAGATTTTATGGGGAGAATTTGAAATGAACACCTCTATAGTGAGGTTATTGATGGTAAGTGTAAGTTCTTTTTACACTGGGGGATAGATTTTAGATAAGCTTCACAGAAGGGGAGCTACTAATGCTATTCTTTTATTTTGTGCTGCTGAATTGTGGTTGCATTTGATGTTCCTAGTTAAAGAACTTGTAAAGCTTTCTGTAGGATTGTGCGTCTTTGGGAATGTGTGCTCATTCAGTATAAAGAGAAATTTTTTTAATCATTTATTTGATGTCAGATGACCTGGCTTCAGTGTTGAGGTCAGAGCTTTATGTAGGCCTCCTAAACTCCTTACAAGACATCTCTTACAATGTCTTTATGGAAATGGCTTATGGACACAGGCAAAAACATGTAAGCCCTAGTACTAGGAATAATTTATGCCCTATTTTATTTGTGTTTTTAAACAAAGAGATCTTCAAGTTATTAAGGAAAAACTGAAAGGAGTGTCTCAGAGTCCTCCTTTAATATAAATTGATTTTGTAGTTTAATATGGTTTTGCTGGATGTAAAATGTGCTTGAGCAGTCTCTTTTCTCAATGGATTATATAATTTGATGTTGCTGCTTCCTATTACAGTTTAATATGTCCTTGTGACCATTACCCTAATCTGCTATAATTGCATAATGCACTTCCATGTGTTCCTCTGCAGCATCAAAGAGTGTTATTTTTACAGCTTGCAATTCTTTTAGCCATATAGCATAGTCATTTTAAGTGTTTCTGCTCATCTCTTGCAGCATTGGTAATTTCAGCACAATGATGGCTCTTAGTTATATATTCACACTCTCTTGGAGCACATGTATAGCCTCTTCTATCCTATGTCGGTGATCTCTTACAGTTCATCCAGGAAAGTCTCCAATACACATAATTTTTTCACATTATGTTACAGCATTATTCCAAAATGGATTCATTTTTTCCTCAGAATTTTACACACAACATAACAAGATGTTATTTAAAAATGTAAGAAAGCACATGTACATAAGTATTCCTAGCCTTTGCCATGAAGCTTAAAATTTTGCTCAGGTGCATCCTGTTTCCCTTGATCATCCTTGAGATGTTTCTGCAGCTTAATTGGAGTCCACCAGTTTATTAGACATGATTTGGAAAGGCACACACATGTCTATATAAGGTCCCACAGTTGATAGTTCATGTCAGAGCACAAGCCAAGCATGAAGTCAAAGGAATAGTCCTTGAACTTCTGAAAATTTACTTAAGACTTAACTGCCCTCTGCCCTCCTGGAGGACAATTGCTGCCAATGGTGCATCAACAAAATACTAAGCAAAGGCTGCAAATACCTATGTATTTTTTAATACATTCGCCAAAATCTCAAGTAAACGTTTTAACATTTTCATTGAAGGATGTTTTGTGTATAGAATTCTGAAAAAAAAATGTTATCTATTTTGGAATAAAGCTATAACATACAAAATGTGGAAAAAGTGATACGCTGTAATATTTTCCAGAATGGGCAGTGTCTTCAACAAGTTAAACACAGGAAAAGGGACATAGTGTAAACAAGGCCTAAAGCAAGACAGTTTAGTCATTGAATTATTACGCCATATGCCAACTCCTATTATATGTCAACAGCAAATTGTTAAGCTTTAGGACAATGGCTTATGCTGGCCATACACATACCGATAAACGGCCGGATTTTAATCTGACCGACGGGCGTGCGCGCTCTCGCCGTCGGTCAGGTTAAAATCCGGCCGTTTATCGGCATGTCCCCACATGGGGCGACAGATGCCTGTCGCCCCACTTCTCGGCCGGCCAGAGATCCGACATGTCGGAAAATCTGAGCCGATGGGAGCCGATTGCCATAAGCAGCAATGAAGACGGCGTCTCCATCGCTGCTTATGGCCGGCACACAAAGGGTGCCTGGCCGATTGTGGGGCCCCAGAATGCAATGGGAGGCTAACGTGATGACGTCATCACGTTAGCCTCCCGGAGCGACATCGGGGGTAGTCTGCCTGCACACATCGGCGTGTGTATGGCAGGCATTAGGGACCAACATAGCAGCTATGGAGCCCATGGCAACAAGGGGGCCCACAGCTCCTGGCTCCCTTTTTTTTTTCTCTGTTCCCGACCTCCTGGGTGGTGTTTCCGAGTCTTGCTTAGGGTGAAAAAAAAACTAAAATCAGTAATTCTAAGCTTGACTTGGCTGGTGAAATTGATCAAAAAATGATTGGACATGCTGGAAATTTTTAATTGGTTGTATTGAAATTCATTACACTTTCAGTCGATCCCCAAAAAAATTAAATATCTGTTGGCAAACATACAATCAATCGCAAATTTCCCTGGCCCCCCAAAAATGATCTTTTTAAGTTGATTGAACAGAAAATCTAGACGTGTATTGGGGGCTTTAGTGTAAAAAATCTGGCTAGGTACCAAATCAGATGAGCAAAATTAAAAATTTTACTGAAGAAAATTATTTCATGGTTTTACTGAAGAAAATACCAGCGAGCTTAAGCTGCAGCTGTGGCAATACTGAAATTGCTGGTTTAAGTCCACCTGTATTTTTCATGAACAACAAATATATTCAGAAAAAATATATATATTTTGTTTCTCTTGTTAAACAGGAAATGAAATGTAATTTTTTGTCAAATTATTTTCAACTATTTTTGACTGAAAATTATGGACATGACTGATCAATGCTCAATCTATTTTATGTCCGATTCCAACCACTTTCGGTTGCTCAGAGCAAGTGTGCAGGAATAGATTCCGGTTAGATCATCTAAAATGGTCATCTTAATGCTGAAAGAGTCATTCACAATACTAGGTGACCCCTTCTGAAATAAATACCTAAAAAAAAACCACAAGCATTCAGAAGAATGGAGACGTAGACACACTCAGAGAGAAATAGCTGGACTCCTATATAAGCTGAAAATAAAAATACAAAGTCTGGGGTTATATGCTGAGAGGCATTTTAATTTATATATTGTATAAAATATTGTCAGTTGGGCTATGTTACCATTATATGTCGAGACCCCCTCCACTCAGCGTATTGCTTGGCAGGGATCCCGACATAGCACATAGACTTACCTGCTCCGCGGATGCTGTATCTTCACAGCCACTCCGCCGATGCAAGGCTCAACTTAGTCGAGTACATTGGGCCTCTGCATTGGCGAATGTGTAAACAGAGCATTGTCTATGTGCTACGTCGGGATCCCCGCCAAGCAATATGCTTAGCGGAGGGGGTCCCAACGTGTAATGGAAACAAGCCCTTGTTTAGAGTAGTTGTTTTAGGTTGTAGTTTAAGAGCTGTGTACAATAATTAATCTGTTAATGATGATGACTTATTAGGTTGTTCTGGTTTATACAATGCAAGTGTAAGTCACCAGTAAGACAATTCATGTTAGGAGCTTAGTAGTTCTTGCAGCAATAGAAATGACTTACCATGAGAAGACCTTTGTAGGCATAAACAATTCCTAGCCAGATTGTCATGTGAGTGTTCTCACAGTGTTCCAAAAATGGAAGAATTGCAATGTCTCTCCCCGCAGGATCTGGCTGTAAAGACAAGAGAACAGAAAAATTGATTTTATTAAAACTAATTTTCTAGCACAACATATGCCGTATTTGTTACTATTAATTAATTTCAAAATAACCTGGATGTTTTTGAACAGTTTCAAGTAGAGTCCTTAACTGCCAAGATACTTTGTGCTCCAGTCACTTTCCATGCAAGAAGCACTAGAAGCTGCAGTAGGTACCTTGAGGCTGCCTCATTTCTTGACTGCTGGACTTCCAGCATCTTCAGGCTCTCCCCTCCCCATCTGTGTTGTCTCCTCCAACTACTTTATTACATTTATACAGTCTCTATCCATGTAGGCCTTTCCTTGTCCAATGACAGCTCCTCCACCCCATAGTAATAATACATGCTAGCTTCATACAGTGAGCTTCTGATGTAATGGTTAGAGTTTCTGTCTCATATGCTTATGGTTTCCAGGTTTTAAACTATTCACCTATGCAGAAAGTCATTCATAGCATTGCTAGTATATAGAGGACAGTAGAAATGTAAAACAATAAGTTTTTGTAAACTTTTTTACTTTATGCACCAAATCTTTAATATTTCACCCATGTTTTACAGCCTTTAAAAGGTTTAACCTCCCTAGCGCTCTGCTGAGGTCCAGATTTCTGTACCAAAAGTGCACCATAGAATTAAATGTAACAAAATTTGTCCGTACAAGGGTCTAGTAGATATACTGAATATAATAATGTTTGAACAAACAATTATGTAAAAAAAAATTACAATTCCCTTTGGCACCCTCTCTTCCCTGGTGTGATGAACACACCAGGGGAGAAAGGGTTAACAGCAAAGGGCACATCTGGGGAATCACACTGTCCATAGAAAACTGTTCTTGTGTGATTCACTTTTCAATCCCCCGCTGCCTCCCTGATGTGATGTCATCATGTCACAAGGGGGGGGGGGTGTTGGAGAGATGGCTGCATCTTGTCCAGTACAGGACTGACAGGACAGCACTGGACGAGATGGAGCCACCAGGAACAGCAGGGGGTTAATTCACACATGCGTTCTACTGCCCAGCCACTCAAAAAACACATCTGCCTTGGGAACATGACGTTTCAGGCGATATCCTTGAAGGATAACATGGGGGGAGGTTGTCGATATTTGACGAACGCCTCCTTAGTGCATACTTACTGTGTAACGGCTGCATACAGTGCTGGCCAGATGATTTTAAGGCTGTAAATCACCCTGAAATTGCACATGTGAATACAACCTCATACAGGGTGATTTAAATCCATAACCTTGTATACACAACACAGCAATCATAACTGCAACACCAGTACCACCTTTGCATGTGTTTGGTAGACTGTCATCAGACTGCACAAAATCCTACCTCTCTCTCTTAAGTAATTGAAGGTGGTAATAGAGCAGATATAGGAAGAACAAAGAAAAACAGAACTACGCTGGAACCACCCATAAATCTTCATTCTTCTCCTTACAAGTTCCTCTTTGAGCCTGTTTGCAAAAGCTCCATGTTTAAATATACACATTTTGTTAACCAATTATGGGTAAAAGCTACTAGGTAAACATTTACACTTCAGGCATTAAAACCTAACAAACACCAATACTGAATCACTAAATGTAAATCTTTAATATGCGTTCTGATACTTGCAGGTTCTTGTTTAAGAATATACAAAGTTCCCTTTTAAAATGATAACACTTGTTATTTTAAAAAGGTTTCTGTTGCGTATATTTATACTAAATCCACTGAAAAAAGTGTCAAATAGAAACTAAAGGCATATCATACATTTCCAGAAGACTTAAAGGATAGCAGGCATTTCATTTCTGACAAACTAATTCCAGTTACTTCTTGCTAATCTCTTTAGTGCTTAAGGGCCTGGCATCACACTTTAATGTTCTTCTGATCCTCAATCCCTGAAAGGGTTTACATTTCCATTATACATGCCTATGTTACCAATACCAGCAAAAGTGTGACCATTTGGACACCAGATTGTTGATTATAGAATAAATAATACATATTATATATGTATTATTACTTTACATATTACCATATATAATGTGAGGTAGAAAGCAAGGTGGATGCAAGGTAGATTTTGTAATTTAGTATATTTAAATTAAACTGCAGAATCACTGTACAGTCACCACCCAAGCTAAAGAGCATCTGGGGATGAAAAGTAAGTTCAGACAACAACATAAACATGAACAAAACCAAATACTTTTCAGCACTCTTAATTTCTCCCCCACCAAAACAAATAGTTGGATTTATATTTTATGCTAAGTCCTTCTTGATGATGTAGACAGATGCTCTGCTGATAGGTGGGTAGAATGTGGGTAGAATGTTACAGGTGGCCAGGAACAAAGTCAGGACCTATTGCTGGATAATCTTGGCTGAATGGTAAATATGCGCTGCCCGGGTTCTGATCTTGGCTTACCCAGAACTCCATGCTTGCACATACATTTAAAGGATTGAAATATCCTTTAATAGTACAGTATTTTAGTAAAAAAACAAGTTACACAGGCCAAATCTCCATTTGGGATTTGTAAGTTTTACAAAACTGTAAAAGGACCCCTAAGCCCAATGGGAGATATGCAGCATCAGTAGACAGTAATGTTACTGTCTATTGTAAGGTCTATTTTATCCAAAGTTGCCCAATATCATGGATTTTGTGCGACACAATTTCGACCAAAAAACACAATTTTGTATTACTTATCCCATGCAGCCAAACCCCACATTATAGGGATGTCTTGGCAAAGAAATATAAAAAACCCTCACATATAATAATGTAAATTCAGATTGTGCCTCTGATGTGATGGCTTTGTGTGGAGACATATCCTGCAGCAGGAAGCCCACTGCTAGAAGACTAAATACCAGCTAAATATGGAATCTACCATAAGGGTCAAGGGTATTTTTTAGGATAGTTTTTTCCACACTAACAATCATACTTTCTTTTCTTAAATGATTAACACATTGCTTCCTAATTATTTTTAAATGTTTGAATAAACTTTGTATTCACAGAGCAAGTAGTTCTGCTTTGCAATTTAATGGATTTATGAGGCATACGTCCAGTAAGTGCAATAACCTACTTATTATGGTTTAATGAGATATGGACCTCTAGTGTTTCCAATATCCTCATTAGGGCAGCAACCCCAAAATATCATCAGAAGCAAATATGCCCCTTGTGTAATAAAACTCTATCATAAAGAGCAAATTGTAATTTGTATATTAACCTTTTAAATGTCTCTAGTGTGAGACATATGATAATACCACTATAACTGTAAAATGTTTAATAAGATTGTACCTTACAAACTGTCTCCAGTTACCATGAATATTGATTTAAAAATATTTCACACCCGAAACACCTATCTAGAGATAAGATGATGACCCTTTGCACTGTAATTGTTGAAGGGAAGAATGGAATATTGCTTTATAATTCAAGTTAATACTCAAGGTGTAGTAGAAATAGTTAGTTTTCAAACTTAACATTACATTTTCCAGAAGGTAAACCCATGCTGAAAGAAACAGGGCACTTTATTATAACAGGTTATTGAACTAATAAGTTATGAATTAGAGAGTCGCAGAGAACCTGCTGCTTTGTCCTTATACCTGTGACCTAGGTAAGGCATGGAATATCCTTTTTTCTTGAAATGCTATACAGAATGTAGACACTTAAAAATCACACCTATTCCAGATTGTTATACATCACATTTCATACGCATGAGAAGAATTATAGAGGTGGTCCATATTTTGGTGCTATAATAGCCTTCAGCCTTCTAGAAAAGCCTTTTATCTTTGAATTACATTTTGCCAAATATTGGTTGTTCTATCAATTTGTGGCCTTCACAGTTCAGGGGTTTGTTTGCTTTCCTTTTGTTTGTAATATATGTTCAGGAATTCATTTTGACTAGATGACTTTGTGAGTTCATTACAAAGCCTCTGAAATAGGTATTATGTGGGAACATAATAAGTAATAAAGTGCTCTAGCACATGTAGTTTTTGCATAATTAAGTTCAAAATCAAGTGTAAAATTTTTCAGGTCAAAATTTTGACTTGACTTTGAACTAAATATAAATAAAATTTTGGCAATGATACCTTGTTTAGAGGCTTTGCAATTAACTCCCAAAAACTAGCTGAAAACTTTAAACCTGGTTCTTCAGGTTAAATTAAGCTCCTGGGAATTTCCCCCATGTTAGATTAGAGTGAAGGTATGTTTCCATGCCACTATTGGATCCGTCGGTACCCCCTGTGCTTCCTTGGTGGGGATTTGTGATTTGTGAAAGACACTTTCATTTTATATTTGACATCATGACACAGAAAAAAAGAATTGTGGTAGTTCAACTTCTTTTAACCTCCCTAGCGCACTGCTGAGGTCCAGAGAGAGAGAGAGAGAGAGATAAGAGAGAGAGAGGAATATAATATAATATTATGCATAATGTCCCATGTCCAATATGCCCCCAGCATATGAAGCTTCAATCATAACTTCTCCTGTCCCTAATGCACACTTAACACACACCCCTGGATACTGACCTTTTCCCATGGGGATGGTGCATTTGGTAACCACTAATTTACTA
>CM070036.1:80198003-80217591 GCA_036250615.1 Ptychadena robeensis | reverse complement strand
CCCACTCTCTCTCTCCCCACTCTCTCTCTCCCCACTCTGTCCGGGAGGAACGAACCACGAGTCCTGGCTGCTTAGCATCAAGTTACATCACAAAGCGCCTGCCGCCAGAGGAATGTTGGGATCCGTAGTTCTCTACTGCCAGAGTTAGAGGACAGAGAAGTGATGGGTGCAGCTGGTAGGGGAGCTGCAGGGCGAGTGCCAGGATTGGTCTGGGGGAAGACAAAGTACACGAACTGTACGCACAGGGATGGGAGCACACATGGACTATACACGCTATATGTACCTGTGTGTACAGTGTGTATGTGGTCCAGGGGTGTAAAAAAATGGCCCGCAGTGTGACTATGTTTTAAATAAATATAAAAGGTTGGCCCATGACTTTGTCCAACTGTTTAAATTTGTCCCGCTGTGTATTTGAGCTTGACACCCCTGCCTAAAGGTAAAGGAAAATTATTCAGTCTTAACCTGCAAAACTGGACTGTACTTTGTAGGTCAAGGAGCGAGGTAACTTAAACATGGGTGTAACATCCCTTGACTTAGTCCATATAACATAATTACATATTTGAATAATTATGAAAGCACCAAGTATAAGCTATCTCCACTCAATGTGTACCTTGGGTATTAAAAAAAAAAAGGATTATATACATTATTTTTTTTTTCCTAAACAGTCCAGTTCTCCTGAAACATTGTTCATTCTGTTAAAAAAAAACACCTTACTCTCAATCCATAATTGTGACTAGGATCGCCACATATGTATGGGGTATGTTTGTTATTATTGACAGTAAGCTCCATTCCAGAAGAAGATGGCGAAGTGCATTCTTGCGATCCAAAACTTCCAACTGTGGTCAATGGGTGCATTGGTGTAGACTCTAGTAAGGTAATGTTGTTTCAGGTGAGTTTTGGGAGCATTGAAGGCTTTCTTTAAAGTAATGTTCAGGGTTTCTTTAAAAGAGAGCTATCTTGCTTGCCTGTTTTAAAGTTATATAATACATTTCTTATAACCATATGTTCCTATTGAAAGGGCTGAAATATCTAAACACAGACATTCTCAATACGGTTCTGAAGTCTCACCACCAGTACAGATGATTTTGGATCTTTGACAAAAAAGTTATCTAATATTAATAGTGTCTAGGGATATGGAAGGACTCCCTATAATGGTCCTTACAACCTGCCAACCTTATTTTGCCCATTGATCCTTTCTTACTGACCATTTAAAAAGAATATGCAAGCTCAAAATAGAGTATTCCAGGAGCGCTAAGATCCAATATTCTTTGAAGGTAATCTTTCATCAAGCTGAGTTTATGTGAACACACATAAGTCATAGAATAACCTTTGTGAACACAATGCAAAAGAAAGGGAATATTTATATTGAGGTAGGCCAAGTGCCACTTTCCCTAGGCAATGAAATTATAAGCCCTATCCTATGTTGGCTAGACAGAAATTTTGTACCATGGAGCAGCACTGTCACAGGCATCCGGGTGACAGGTGTACTGCAAAGAATGCAGAGGTTATTAGTGTTCATAATACACAGAGTGCAGAGGTCAGGAGAGTGTGATACAAAGAATGATTGTGTCAAATAATTTCATATATGAAAAGAATACAATGAAATGTACAAATGAACTTTCTTCACAAAGAGAAGCTTATGGCTTGCTTTAAAATATTTGGGCCCTTCAACCATGCCGAATCACATCTTATATTAGTAGCTGTTAAATGTGCCTGAAATTGTTTTAAAATTATACTTACCTTACCACAAGTGTCACATGGCATTTGTATAATATTCTTTCAATGATGACTACTGAAAAGGAATCTGTGCTGGAAGGCTGTATTGAGTTGGTTTCACCTTACATTTGTATGATTTTCATTGCTGGAAATCATTTTAGCAGTCTTCAAGCTCTGTACTTTAAAAAGGTAATCCTAATAATATTTGTAATATTAGCTTTAGGCTAAAAATGAACATCCATTCTATTTTAAAACCTAGAATCTCATAATAAATGTGTTCAGGTATAATAAAACACGATGCCTGCAATTTGTATCCGGTTTATAGTAGTGAATGACTCCAACACTCTCTATGATCTGTACTTCTCATATGGAATCAGCTTGTTAGCACATAATGGCTGCACAGGCATACTGTCTCTGATGTCAGATGCCATCTGGAGATTCAACTTCCATTTATTCAGGGTTTTTTTGTATTTCTGCCTACCACATATTTAAATATTTTATACTTTCAAATGTCAAGCCATGCCGAATCCATTAATTTTGTCAGTAGATTTGCATAATCAGGTCATGTGCATTTGATGTTTTTGCTAATCTTAATTTTTATCATTAATAGTAGTTATTGCAGGAGTATCTTTAAATATGGTCATGATATCCCAACAGGCACATTTAGAACTCTTGGTAACTCAACCTGTTTTATGTGTGTTGGCCAAATGTCCTATGAATTCTCTTTAGGCAAGATTTATTTTCTATTAGCACCCAAAATTTTCTTTCCTAAGCAAAACATTTCTTTTTGCTAAACTACACAATAAGGTACAGGTAAATTACCATCTACATTACATACCGAAACAACATTTTGGTTATTTGGCTTACCAAACTTTTGCAGGCCCATATTATGAATCAATGGATATGTTGTAAACACAGAAAAAAGAGAACAGAGAAACTATTAAATATCAGATATTTCCACAGATGACCACAGCGTGGACATAATAATTGTCATATTTAATACCTACATTCTATTATTAGGCCTTACATAGCCCCCTTATAGATTCAGAAGGAGTTTGCTTGATTATATGCTCCCCTAACAACAATTCCAACACATTTTTAGACTCAAAGATATCTGATGAACCTGTTTAATCATGGTAATATTTAATGATGATTACAAATATTTATGGTCAAGTTAACTTTGTCATGCTTATCTGATTACCAAATTGCAGGCTTTTAAAACAAGGATAGCGATTTTCTACATCTGGCGTGTCAATATCAAACTAAAAAAAGCAGACAGAATTAAAACGCATAAAATCATAGGCCAACTTTGATATTTATAAAAAAAAAAGTTTTTCCTTCTCATCAGATAAAATGATGAACCTTTTTTATTTGGAAACAACGTTTTGCTTAAACATAGAATCTGGGACAAGCGAAGTGTAATATTATAACACATAGAATGCCAAATTAAAGACACATCTGTGACATAAATTTCTTAAATAAAATGCAAAAACAAATATAATAACACCGCGGGCCAGATTTGGTTGTCGGGTCTGCGTTTGACACCCCTGTTCTACATCTGAAGAGCTAAATTAGTTGTTGCTAAAAAAGATCCACATAAAAGAGTCAAAAGACCGGTTACCCACACACAGTGTATGTGTCCATTATAGTCCTTAAATTCCCAGTCCCTTTGGGCTTCGTGATGGTACAACAATGGTGATATCTGGTGCTGGTAGCCAAACAGAGTCTGTCTCACTATGAACGATACAACACAGCTAAAAGAAGGATCCGCACTCCAAAGATTGAAGCAATCCAAATCACACACTTTATTTCAACTTTGTTAAAATCATACAGCAAGTTTCATGTCACCTCCCAGCAAAAGCTAGAAAATGCTGATGGCGAGGCTGCTCCTGGCTACCTGTCCTGACGATCCCCAGAGGGGACCATGCTGGCTGTTTTGAACTTGCTACATGCTACATCTTTTCTCTGAGGGGGCTTACAATACATAATATGGGCTTGCCTATTACCTACCCTCCCCACTGTCCCACTATATGTCTATGTATATAGATTTCTTTTACCTATCACTTTAACCTCTCCATTGGGGGATATGTAGCCCAAGTTGGGAGGTTTCATAAGCCAGATTAATGTTCAGTTTGCTTCCTCAATCCCCCTCTTTTACTTTTAACATATAAAGCAGCATATTTTTATACTCTATGAACTCTCTAATGCTTTGCAGGTACACTCCAATTGGAGGCAATCCATGCAATACAAATATTGAGCCTATCTTGGATGGGGGCCACCGAGATATGTGTGTGGGGGTGCTTACTCGCTCTGGTCCTGTATCCCCTGCACATAGGTGTATGGGCACCAGGTAGGAGGCACGTATGATCATGTGTTTTTCTATATCTGAAGTTTATTCATCGTTTGTATTGTTGTTATTGATATGTGGTGGGATGTGATTGGATGATATCTTAATAACCATTTGGGGTGAGATTGGAATGTTATGTAAAGTGGAGAGTGTGCTTTGATACAGACTGTATTTGACATGTATTTTTATTTTAAGTGGGATACAGACGTTGGCAACCAAACAATATGTGCAACTATGTTAAGAAGCCAGGATCTGTGTCTTCCCTCCTGATGAGGCCGACACCAGAAAGCCAAAGCATATCGGAGTATTCTAGAAAGGTCTGGGTAATTCAACCCCTCAATCTACCATGAGTTTGTAACTAACTAGCTAGGGGTGAGCCATCCTCTGAGCTCAGATGTGACTGACACATCTAACAATGTGGACACATCTGACAAAGTGTTAAGGTGGCCATACACAGGTCGATTTCCCACACTATTCCTGGCCGATCGATCAGCAGGCGCGTGCACGCTGATCGACCCCGCCCGATCGACATGGCCCCCAAATCTGATCAACCAGAGAACCAACCTGTTGGTGTTTTCTGATCGATTGAGCACACATCAAGGAGCGTTGACATTTGTGAATCGATCGACTGGTAACAGAATCGTCCAGGAATCGGTGGCCTAAGGTGGTAGGCACAGACTTGTATGGTCAATCGATCAACGCCTGTGGCTTCACCGGAATCGATCGGATGGTTGATCGATCGCTCGGGAATCGACACGTGTATGGCTAGCTTTACTCACTTTGGAAGGGATCAACATTGGACCTTGTCCAGTACCATGTTTATTGTATACAATGTGTATGTATCAATAAAATGTACCTGCCAATGATCATTTCATTGTTCTCACCTCTTTATACGAGCCTAAAAGTCTTCTGAGGTTGGCCACCTCAAACTGATCTAGCTATTGCCTCATCCTAATTGTTTTTTCTTTGAGAGGAATAATGGTTTTGGGTAGCATGGGCAAAGGGTGTGGTATGTCTTCTTGCAATTTTGCAATTCATTGTAAGGCATTTTATAAGCCGGTTCAACAGTTTGCAGATCCTGTCTTCAGTGTCTTCTACATACTGGTTTTTATTTTCTTTAATTTTGTATTATCACCCATGACTTAAAAAAAAGTAAAAATTTTTTGTTGTACATAAAATGTTTATGTAAAGTCATTGAGTAGACCTCGAAAAGCATTACCGTATTTTTGGAACATAAGACGCACTTTTTCAAAAGTGCCTGTGTCTTATGGTCCAAATGTGTGACCACCCGCGGCCATTCGGCCGCCGGTGATCCCAACTTAGCTCCCCGACATTTCTCCCGGCAGATAGGAGAGGAGATCAGCTGGCAGATAGAGGAGATCAGCTGTGTGATCTCCTTCGGCAGATAGAAGAGAAGATCAGCTGTGTGATCTCCATTGGGAGATAAAAGAGGAGATCAGCTGTGTGATCTCCATCGGCAGATAGGAGAGGAGATCAACTGTGTGATCTCCATCGGCAGATAGGAGATCAGCTGGGTGATCTCCATCTGCTGGGAGAGCTGTGGGGAGCTGAACTGTATTGGCTATATATGCAGAGCCCCGCAAATATAGCCAATGAAGAGTCTATGTGAGGAAAGCTGCACTGGCTGGCAGCATCCTCACACAGCCATAGCAGAGAAGGTACAGGGAGACCAGAGTTCTGATTCCCCCTGGGGGGGGGGCTCCCCCTCCCTTCCCTCTGTGTGAGGAAGACGAGACGCTGAAGTGACACTGAAGTGTGCTCTCTTGTGACACAATTTTAGTGTCTGAAAAGGGGTACTGAGTGAGATTTTGTTATATTTATTTAAACAAATGAAATATTTTTTTTTCTGATTTCCTGCTCTAAAAACTGGGTGCATCTTATAGTCCGAAAAATATGGTACTTTAATTGGTCCCCTCAACCCTAATTGCTTGTGCCAACTTTTATGCATTACAGAATACAGTATAAATGTAAAGACTAATAGGAAGAGCCAACAAAAGATGCAGCAGGCCCAGGGATCTGATACTACCAGGCGTAACTTGCAGTGGTAAAACAATTGTTTTGTCATGCGGTCACTCTCCAGCACCTATAACTGTTACTTGTTGCATTTTACCTAAGGCTGCCAGGCTACCATAGTATTTGCATAGTGACAGTCAAGAGGCAGATGATGACCAACCACAGAACAACTACTGGTACTTAAGGAGTGCGCTTGCGCATCAAGGGCACTCTGGAGCAACATGTGTACACCTTACACTATTGTTATTTTACATCTTCCTGCCAAGTGTTGCTAACAGTAATAATTGTATTGTATGGTAAAAACGATAATGGTAGCACTGTAATTTTAACTGATTTGTTGGTTAACAATTTTCTGTAGTTCACTAGCAGATCTTTCAAATAATAAATGTAACATTGGTTAAAACTGAGCACTACATTATTTTGTTTACATTAAACAACTAATATGAATCATTCGAGTTGACGGAATGTGGAAGGCTGCAGCTGGCGTTTAATGGGGTTTAAATGGCAGAAGGAATGGGCAGATGGCTGGAAATATGCCGATGTTGTTGAGAAAAAAGAGGGTACATGTTGTTAGGAATTACATGGCTACCTTGCTTAAAAATTAATAGAAGTAAACCATAATCCATAGTTATTTCTTCGTTTCATTATGCAAGGAAGTTAATTAATTGTTCTGACCTCTGCAGAATCTTATTACTTATTGGCCTTATTTTTAGCTCTAATTCTTTAGTAATGTATATTTTTATATTACATGTCTATTTATGTTTAGATGTATAAACCTGTGTACTTTCTTTCAGTCATCAGCATCATGCTGTAATGTATTAGAGCTAGGTATAAACTAAAGATTGTGGTTTTGTGTTTAAAATATGATCTTCTATCCAAAAAGTTTACATAAATACAATTCGGAAGACTGGATTTAAAGAAAAAAATTCATACAACTTGAAGAGCATCTGTGACCAGTAGTTAGCACTGTTATATGATAATGGTAGGCCTATAGGGTAGCATGTTCACTGTCAGGTATAGTGGTTTCAAATGGCTACAAGTATTTTACCGGTAGGGGTCCTTCTTTTAGCTGTTTTGACAGTTTTACATTAAGCTGTTTTAAAACATGACCTTATATCATTTTTAGATAGTAAATACATGGTTCGATTAAAGCTTATAGTCACCACTTTTGAAGGATGCTGTAAATGATTGTTTTTCTAAACATTTATCACATAATGTTTCACTGCATAAGAGCAGCTTGGGTCTGGGTCTATTCTCCCCTCCACAATCTGCAATCTGTGCCCCAAAACCATATTGGACACAATTTTGCCGTGGTCTTTAGTCCGTTAGAAATGGACTAAAATATAAGCCACCACAAAAACACGTTTGTTTTTTTTGTCAGACACGCAGTGGAGAAAAATTTGTTTTTGTGGCCTAAGACTGATAAGTCACATGACTCAGTTAGCTGCCATATTAGCTTCGGCAGGATTTTATCCATACGTGTCACTGTAAATTTATGCTTCAAACTTTTACATTATGTACTGTCTGTTATTTCAATGTACAACAGTGAAACATGAATGACCATTTCTGCAACGTCAAACTGTTTTGTTTTTTTTTGACTTTTTGACTTTTTGACCTATTGGAATCCTTTCCATTAACACTGTTAAAACCTTTCACCTCGACAGGTATACTTATTACTCTGGGCCGTTAAAGTCCCCATGCCCCTGAGCTAAACCTCAGGGGGAAACTCAATCGCGGATAGGGAGCCTCTATGGTTTCCCTTTTTCAGTTGATTAACCCTTGTCTCTATTAATTACCTAAAACATAAAGATGAAGTAAGGCCATCTAATGATATTCTGCACACGGTTCACACGTTGCCCCAAAATCCTATTTATTTTTGTGTGACTCCTATAGGATTCCTATAGAGTCTGCAGTAAAAAAAAAAAAGTTACATTTCAGGCGTTACTTAATGACTGTAGATCTCCTCTTTGAAAAGGATGCTAACGCTGTATTTGTTTCATTACAACATTATGCTTGCACCACGTGGTTGTAATGAAGACAGATCCTCCTATTTACAAATCAGTTTGAGAAAGGACACAGTAAAACCAAGAACAGCAAAGAAAGCAACGAGTCTACAAATCGCTGCAAAGTATTGTTTTATTGGAAGTGATTGTGTGGTATACCAGAATTGTTCCCAATCAGAAAAAAAAACATTTCCTTGTTTATTATTTATAAATTATATTAATTGGATATCAATTACTGTCTCTTCAGACTAGAGAGAACAGTGTAAGCCTATCAAGATCTTCTTTAGTGCATGAAGATCATAACACCCCAAAAACTTTCTGACAAGGAAATTATCCTAATCTCACCCATGGACTACAGGTCACAGGCTGAGGATAAAACACTTTAGGAAAGTCTGCAGAAACTGGACTGAAACCTTTAGGGCTGGTTCACTCTAGCTGTGGTTTAGGACAGCAGTGCAGAATGGCTAGGATAAATGCACTAGACCTGTGTTTACATTTTGGTAATATGCAATGCCACGCATTACCAAAACCACCCTGCAGCACGCATTTTTAGGGTGCGGTGCAAGTGTCTGCCATACACTTGCATGAGAGATGCAACAGCACAGCGTAGCTAGTGTCCATGAGCCATTAAATACATTAAGGGTCTGAAAACATTTCAGGGGAGCAGAATTTTCAATATAATGCTCAACACCATGGTTGACCTGGTGGTTATAGACATCTTGTGTCCATAGCATTTATAATTCATGAAATCGTATTAAAAGTGTAGTTTAGTAAGACCATGGGAAGACAGTATGTTCTGAAAAGGAAGGTTTTTCAAGTGAAATACAGTCAAACGTTCATCTCTGCTTTAATATATTTGCTAATATAACTGGAACTGAAGTAAAATAATTAAAATTGTTACTTTTATTTTTTAACTTGAGACAGCACTGTGCTGGAACAGTTTTCAGTTGTCAAGATTACTTTGTATAGCAGGACTGCTCCTGGATGACAGCTCTATTGATCTAAAGCAACAGAATTTTTTCCAATCTGTCTAAACAGTATAGTTATGCCTGCCATACACACACCAACTAGCGACTGATTTTGCAAAATCGGCCGCCAATCGGGGGTGCCCACATGGGGCAACAGATCCCTGTCGCCCCACAGCTCGGCTGGCAAGAGAACAGACATGTCCGATGTTCTCTGGCTGATGCCATTAACTTCAAGACCGGCGTCTTCATTGAAGCTAATGGCCGGCACACAAAGGGTGCCTGCCGATGCAAGCAGCTTGGGAATGCAGCGTGATGATGTCATCATGCTGCATTCCAGAGCTCATCGGAACTGGTCTGTCGGCACCCAGTCGGTGGGTATATGGCAGGCTCAATACTGACCCATGCATTACGGTTGCTTTCTACATTAACTATAGTGTAAAATAGAGGAGGCTTGAAGACTTTAGGTTAGGACAAAGGCAGATAGTGTAACTACATGGGCAATATGGAGTTGAGAGACACATTTTTATTGTATGTTGTGCCATATTATAATTACAATTTAAAAAAATGTGATGTAAGAAAATAACATACTTACAAGAAATATACAGTTGTGAAGGCTTATAAAAGATCCCCAAAGTTGAGCTTACCCAAAAAAATTCTAAATTTCCTAAGGGTGGCAAGAGTTCAAATCATTGCGCCATGCCACATACGGAATATTAAATTGAATCCTATATAGGGAGTCTCCCTGATAATGTGCCCTACTGGGACTTTCTAGGCGCTTCCAAAGTCAGAATCATTGTATATATTTAAAAGGTCTTTATTTGTACAATTCGTTTGGACCAGAGTATTAAAAATACATCATTAATATATATGTAAAAACACAATCGTTTACAGTCAGAACAATTGCTAAAGGTGCATAGTTAACATGGTATTACACATGATGACCCACTGTATCACAGCATAACCTTAACGGATGTTAACCTGCAACATGTTTCGCCCTTAGGCTTCGTCAGGGAGGGGAATTATAGCTGGCATGATATTCAATTGTTCACAAGGATTTACAAAAAAAACCATCTATTTGTATATCGTGGGAAATTGGTATTCCCTTTTTCCAGAATTTACACTGTACAAGAAAGTTGACCATGCCAACTACAGTATTTCATTTTAAATGCCACTGATATTGAATCTGTGGGCAAATGAAGCAAAAACTATTTCTTGCTTTGGACCACATAGATACAGAGTATATAAAATATTATCATCAGCTCCAGGGGTACTTCCATCTGGGGCCCTCTTTGAAAATGAGAATTATAATAACAAAATTATTAGTCTTAAACAGTATTATGATAAGCATGGCTATTACACGTGGCTTAACTAGTTTGTATCTAGTACAAACATGATAATAAAATGTGTCTGTATTATAAACTATGCTAGATTTCCTTTCTTGTTTGGTCTGATCTCTCTATAAACACCACCAAAAAGCTAAAAGACTGAGAATTTAATTTGTGTATTTATACATCATTAACTTTATGGTTCTAATCTGTAATGCACCATGTTAATACCTTTATAATTCCCACAGCTTGTATCAGCTTGTTTCAGTCTTAAGACTGCCTTTGTACAGGAGTTACTCTTTGAAGAATATTGAACACATAGGGCCTTCTGAAAAGTATTTTTTGCCACCTGCTCAGATAAAACTCTTATTGGGTATGTTTTAAAAGCATCAATGTACCAAAGAAAATATAGAAAAAAATGATGAATAAAGCATGCAATTTACAAGGATATCTAAAACTATACAGCATACTGGTTATTGATCTTGGGTTGCTGTAGGTTTTATTGGATACAACTTGAGTTTAATTATGATGTATGATGACAACTGCTTAAGGAAATATTAAAGTATCTAAAAGAGGTATAATGAATTGGGGTTCTTAAATGCCAGAAAATCCTAATCTATGACAGATAGATCTATTGTTTTAAGCATATGCTATTCCTCAGATGGTAGATTGTAACATTAGAAAGATTTTAGCTGCTCTAGGAAAAAAAGACAACCCATGGAGAAGTAAATGAAAAATTAGATGATTGACATATCTTCCCTGATTTGTTGTGCGGGATGTTTTTAACTCAAAACTTTATTAAACAGATGCACATACAAAACAAGCAGCTACAATAGCCTATAATGTACAAAAATAGAAAACAGGAGCAATACAATTCTGCTTTCTATGTAGGATAAAACTGAAGTACTAATCAAGCAGTGCTAGTTAAATTGATCTTAAGTTCTCCTGCAACTTGCAATCCCCTCAAAGGTGCAGCAGCCATTGATCATTATTAGTTATAGACATCTAAATCTTTGCATTTTCAAGCTATATAAATTGCTTTATATACTCATAGTTATACTATAATACCTTAGAATAATTATTAAACCTAAAACCCAACTTTTTCTTAAATGTTGAAAAGGTTTATAGATCTTTCTTCTGTACTAAAATGACTTATAGATTCTCTATGTGCTTTAAAAGCAACAGGTCACAGAACAATGGTAGATACGGAGAACTAGATATTGTAAAATATAAGAACATTTTTAACTTTGCATATTGTGTTACTTGTGCCCAAAGGTATATATTTAAGGTGGCACAAAAAACTTTTAAACCAATTCAATCTCCTCAAATATCTGTATAGTTAAGGAACAATTTCAAGCAATGGCAACATTAAAATTCAATGTGTTTAGTAGACTAGTTATAGCACAGATGAAGTAATTGATATTATATGTAATTATACTCAGTTATAGGTTCTCTAAAAGGGTAGGAATGGAGGAAAGGAAGTGGTATAAGTGCCATTTTATTACGCAAGTAAAAGTCATGTCATTGCATGGCGTTGAAACTTGCTAATGGCAAGATCAAACATGTCCACTGAGGCTGAACAGTTTTATTGCCACGTCACAGAAAATATGTTCTTGATTAGTTTAATGTCAGGATCAACTGTGAATTTTAAAATATACTGTAAACATACGATTCCATTTAACATTTTAATCTATTTTAAAGGAGTGTTAAAGCTCAGAAAATAACTTACTACATTTTAAATCCCAGATTATTTTGTTAAGATTGGGAAAAGGATTAAGGGAACTTGTACATACCTAGACTAAGGCATCAACGTTGGATGAGATGACCATGGATATGATCTTCCATTCTGTGCCCTTGCCACCGTTCATATGATTTCTGTTGTCCTGCTGAAACTACGTCTAAAGACATTATTATTTTGGTCGGTTATAGGCTTTTTATTCTACAGTTATACTATGGAATGTGCAGTGCTCAGTGGGTCAACTCTAGCTCAGCCCTCCAAGTTACTAGACCTCCTGCTCTCCATAAACCTCCTGGCAGGTTTCTTTAGACAAGGTTTTATCACAAAGATTTTTTTCCATTGTCAGATGCTATTCTTAGATGTGCTGTGATCTGTTCCACGGGTTATATGTATTTTGAAGAGGCTTTCATGTCTTTTCTCTATCTTTTTGTTTCAAACAGAACTAGGCTATAAACACTAGAGAAGTCAGACCTTTTAGTGCCATAAAGCTCCCTGTGCTGTTCTGTGGCATTGCATTTATTTTCTGAACACTTTATCTTATAGATAAATTGCAGTATGAAACGTTGTTTGATTTCTAGTAAAAGGCAAGGACAGTTAAAAATAGAGGCATATTACATTTCTACAGAAGACAATCTTTCAAGGTATTGACGTTAAGGTTTCTTTTAGTATTTGGCATCTGTAAACAGTGCATGAAGAAGCCTAAATTTGGATGTCATTTACCCTTCCAGTCTTGCAGAGTTGCACAGAACTGCCCCCACCCCCATAATAAAAAAATAACAAAGTTCCCTACAACCTGGTTGTGTGGTTAATCATTTATGTTTTTACATACCTGCAAAGTGCAAAAAGATCTTGTCCCATTATTAGTTCATGCTCTTCATACCATTTATTCAAGGTTTAAAATGTATGTGCAGTCAAAGTATTAAAGTGTACTTGAACTCAGGAATGCTTTTAAATGTTTGAATATCTTTACAACTGTTTACAGAAGATGATGTTCTCCTTGCAAGCTGAGCTTATTCAACAGTCACATTGGAATGTCACAGTATGGTTAAGCAATTATTTTAATTTCAAGGGAACTTAGAGTTAAAACTGCTAATTTAGAATATGTTTCACTGGAGTAAAGGTATTGGCCTGGGGATAAGCGGTCCCTGGTTGTCTGCATACCTGTCAACCCTCCCGTTTTGGCTGGGAGTTATTGAAATCGAAATGTGACTGGGAAACATGACTATCCTGGCCAAATTCCGATTTCAATAAATCCCAGATTTTTCACAGGATTTAAATATCGGGGGTTACTTAGGAGGGAGGGGACGTTACTCTCCCTCCTAAGTTCCCGCTCCACTTGTGCAGATGATGTGCAGTAATATCTCCTCCCTCCTAAGTTAGGCAGCTACGAAACAGGAGGAAGGGGACTTAAATCTCCTGATACCGGAAGTGAGTGTTTGGAACGCAGAAGAGCTGCAACAAATTACCGGAAGTGATGTCACATGCATCACTTCCTGTCATTTTCCCTTATTCTGGGACAGTAAGGTTGACAGGTATGGATGCCTGCTTTCCTCCAAACATCTGGCATTTAAACCAAAGAGTTTAACCTTTGCCTCTTCAGACCAGTTGTTTCTCATAGTATTAGAGGCATGTGCCTTTTACTAAGGAGTGGCTTCTGTATGGCCACTCTACCAAATAGGCCTGATTGTTGAATTGCTGCAGACATAGTTGTCCTTTCTCCCCAGAGAACCTCTGGAATTCTGACAGAGTGACTATGCAGTTCTTGGTCACCTCCCTGACTACTTTTTTTTTCACTTGATCGCTCAGTTTAGATGGCCAGCCAGCTCTAGGAAGAATATTGATGTTTTTTTAACTTCTTCCACTTACAGATGATGGAGGCCACTGTGCTCATTAGGACCTTTAAAGCAGCAGATATTTTTTTAACCTTCTCCAGATTTGTGCCTCGAGACTATCCTGTCTTGGAGGTGGGATCTTATATAGACAAGTGTGTATCTTTACAAATCATGTCTGATCAACTGAATTTACCACAGGTGAACTTCAATTAAGCTGAAGAAACATCTCAAGGTTGATCAGGGAAAAAAAGATGTGCTTTCTCCATTTTCTTTTTATTGTAAACAAATTTGGGCTGTGAATATTTTCCAGATGTGTGTATGTATATATATATATATATATATATATATATATATATATATATATATATATATATATATATATATATATATATATATATATATATATATATATATATATATATATATATATATATATATATATATATATATATATATATATATATACACACAGACACACATTATGAAGTCCTAATAGCAGCAGCTAACAAAATATTTTTTAAGACATTTCGATTCTTCTATTCATGATTTAGTGTATGATGAACATATTGTATGTTAACTGATTAAAATAAGAGAAAAGAAATGGCATTGTAGTCTTTTCTCTTGTACATAAAGTGTTTCCCTATTTATAGTTGAAGCTAACAATGGCTTTTCACTACAATGCAATCTCATTCTTGGACGGAATCCCTCCTGTGTGCCTTCTGAATAATGGAAAACAGAAAGATGAATTCTGCCAGGATTTCAGAAATTGTTATATCACTAAATAATTAAATACTCTGACAAAACAGTGTCGGAGACCACATGGTATTACAGGAATGGCAAGTAGGGCACCCCATCCAGAAGCTTCTATTAGGATAGTCTTAACTAATGAAGTTCTCTGTAGGAAATTCTATTATTTGCTGTCATGCTGGGATTTAACCTTTACGCTCTAACCCTTTTGGATCGGCAGGGCTCGTTCAATAACCTGCTCTTCACAATATATGCTCACAGTCACAAATCTAATTGGGCAACTGTTAAAAATGTACCTTGAATATTTCTATAGTAATAAAACCACACATATTTTTGTTACTATTACCATACAGTAATGCTTAGTGTTGTTTTATGCATGCCAATTTATATAGCCCTAGGTTTGGATTTACACAGCTTGCATCTAAAGACATAAATCTTGGTTAATAGTTTGGTTTATGAATTTATCAAATTTTAAGTTATTTAAAAAAAAAATAACACTACACAAAACAAAATGATACAAAACATAATGAAATTGCAGCAATATGCAGAATTCACTGGATTTTTAAGTATACCACAATACACATATAATTAGGGAGCAATGGATCCCGTAATAAGGGTGCTATAGTAAACCAAATTTTTTGGTTTTTGTTCATCTTAGTTGCTTCTCCCATTGCAATGCATATGAGTGAGCTTTGTAGGATTTCATTTCCATTAAATGGGGATACAGGTGGAAATAAGAGTAGTCTTGATGAAGGTTTGGAAGAGTGTACTCACTGGTTCATTTGTATATAGGGCAATAGTTCAACTGAGGGGGAAGATTTTTTGCTAACTCATAATTTTGTTAGGGAGAAACTGTCAAGCACACTAGTTGTGGAAAGTCCAAAAAACTTTCTTTTTACAGATCTAGCAGTATTGAAAGTTAAAGAGGACAGGTGAACAGTTTCATGGTGATTATTATAATGATCAGTTCTTATTCATTTACTTAAAATATTCATCTAAAAAGAAAAAGACTAGTTAGCAAGAATTAGGTCATTAATGTCTAAACCTCTACAAAAATATAGTATCAATATTTTATGTGGTCACATCATTATTTTCCAGAACTGCCTTAACTCTTCCCTAAGCTCTCACTAGAGCTTGACAGGTGGTAGTGGAGGTAACGTCCACATTGTGGACAGTTCGGCCATCACTATTGACAGGTTGCCACTGGAATCCTCTTCCATTTCTTCATGGAGGAGGCATCCCAAAGCTATTGGAGACATTGCGCTCCTCCACCTTCCAATTGAGGGTGCCTTACAGATGCTAAAAAGTCTGGAGACATGCTTGGGCAGTCCAGACCTGTACTCACATTTTCCGTTACCATAGAGGTTAAGACATAAATGGTGTTGAGTTATTTTGAAGGGGCAGCAAATTTACAAGCTGTACATGGACTACTTTACATTGTATCATCAAGTGTCATATCTTCAGTGTTGTCACATGAAAAGATATAATAAACTATTTGTAACAATGTGATGGGTCTATAGAAATTGTGGTCAGCTTTGTTAAGTATGGTATATCCCACAAGCATAGACATCCTTTCTAGACTTACTAGACATTTCTAGTATTGTGAATTTCACCCCTGCTCTGTCTGAGTAACAATGTCCATTTTTCATAGAAGACTTCCAGATGTTTTTAGAGTATTGATATAGGATTTTGTTGCCTATTCATCAAGTAACTTCAATTATTTATTTAAGACAAAAAGACAACTTGTAGTCAGCATTTCCATACATCCCAAAGGTGTCCTGTTCTGTCTCAAGATCTTTGTTTTCTCTGCACCACAGTTTTCTAAAAATGTCTTGGAATTGCCAATGATCTTGAGAAGAATAGTCTATAGTGAAATTAGATTCACAGTGAAACTTTTTACTAAATTAGTAAGACAGGTATAAAATATGCATTTTCCACTATCACAGGTACAAAAAAAAACACTTCCTCTACCTTTTCATAGTGGAAATTTGACTGCTAAAGATGCTGCTGAGATGTTCTTAAAACAGACAGATTATTTGATTTAGAATACAGTCACAGCGACAACTCAGAAAAAGAAAATCAAACAATCTTGGGAACCATGCTTTTTTTTTCCTGTTGCTTAGCCTTAACAATGTTTTCAAAGTATGAGCACAATAAAATATTGGAAAGAAACCAGCAGTCGGCAAAGTGTTTAACAAAACAAGATTTTTAAAAATAGAAAGAAAAAAAATCTTAAAAGCTACAGTGTTCTCCTAAAGGCAGCAGGAAGGAAGGGCAGCACAAAAGGCCAATACCTCTTAGTATATAATGATCAATTCACAGTACATGCAGTGGGCACATTTATAGTATAGACGGGGTACTTTTTTATGCATTCCTCACTGTATTTTAAAAAAGGAATGTTATTGTATATTGTGTATTAAACGATGTTTTCATAATGTGTATTATGTTATTGATATATGTACTTTAAACAAAAGCTTTGGCCCTGAAGAAGTTCCTGATGAGCAAAACGTGTCTGCATGGAAGCACTTTACACCAATAAATTATCAACGGACATATTGTGATCTCATTCTATAAGAACTGCATACAATTTGTTTTTGCTTATGTATGGGTTACCTTTTTTTTTTACAAAATGTCTGCTTTATTGAGAAAACATGTGTGTGTCAAACTGAAAGACCCTTCTTTTTGGTACTTCATGTGATAGTATTTATGCTATGGGAACAGACATCACAACACTGAAATAATTAAGCAAAGCATTTTCTCATCATCACAGTGGACCACATATTTTAAATGGGCAGTTATCAATGCTAATAGCTGGCAACGTCTAGCTGCATACCAATACATGTTCTCCTCACCCTATCTTTCCCAAATTAACCAGATTGGACAATTGTCATGACTTATATGCAAGTGAAATTACCACAGTTTTGTTCATCAGTCAAGCCATGTAATCACGGACATGACAATAAATTACTTGATTGATCAAGAGTGCCATTCTTCACAAGTACTGATCTATGTTTCACAAGACTGGGTGTCATCTGCAGGAACCAATTTTGCTCTCCTACCTTGAACATTTTGAATTTCAAGGAATTGCTGTTTTTTTTTGCAGCAACATTGTCTGCATGCCTATTCATAAGTTAGTTTAGCCATAGGCTCCACTTCCGCTATTGTATGCGCTGGTTTCTGTCAAGCCTCTGTTGTGTTCCTATAGACATGGATGGTTGCATCAACATAAACAGCATGGAGGCTTGGACCAACAGATCTGTTGCTCTGATGGGTTGTGGAGACAGCCCTGTCATAGCCCCTTTTCCATCAATGGGTGGCTTGTGCACTCCATTAAAATCCTTGCATTTATTGCAGGGGTTTTAACAGATAGTGGAGCCTAGGGCTTTGTGCTTCTACATAAGGTGAATTAAACATTGCGCTGAGCTCCTTTCCAACTGAGCTATATGAAGAAATGTGTTTGTTAAACATCTGGTTGTAGCACAGTTATACTGTTTGATGTATAATATTAGATATTCCCTCTTAATTTTGACCTGTTAATCTAGGAACTCTAACATGATATATAGATTTATATCTATTGAAAAAAATATATTTATGTGCATGTGCCTTTTTTCCCATATTCTGGTACTCTGTGCACTACTCTACACAACCTTTCTGACAGCAGGGTTCTGTAACATAAAGTATACATTTGCCATGGCACAGCGAGGGGGGCTGCTTTTATATTTATATCCTCACTGTACTTCTCTGAACCCCCAAATTATTAGAAGTACAACCCTGACCTTTCAGGGGGAATAATAAAACCCTGGGGCTACCTGTCCAAATCTCAAACTCCTAGCTGCAACCCTTCATAGTAATCTTCCAACAGTCAAAAAGTGCTTTGCTCTTTTCAGAGTTTGCGACCCTTGTATATGCTGTCTCAATTTAATCACCCAAAATTTACAACACCATTAGTAGTACAACCCTAAAACCTTCAGAGTCAGCAGGTAACCCATGAGACGTCTAGTCTTATCATGTAAAATGTATTTAAATTGAAAAAAAATCCTGCAATACCATCCTTTGCCACAAGTTGCCCTCAGTCTTCCAAGTTTTCTCTTCTCATTATTATGAAGTTTTATATCTCACAGATCAGATTACACCAACTTCCTCATGTCATCTGCAGATTAGCATTGGCAGCCCAGCACTGGATTGTGACCTGGGGGTTGGGGACCTTTGCCCTTCTCCATCAATAAGCTTCTGTATTTCCTCATGTTATTGGTTGGTGTTGATGTCATAGATGTGACAAACAAGCTAAAAAATGCTCTCATCAACAGTGTGCTCTTCAGTGATCACTAACAGTTCCTGCATCAACTGTAGATCACTCAGGGGACGTGGATAGATAGAATGTTTTTAATAAATACGGTACATAAAAGCTCTTCATATTAAACACATTAGCACAGGTTACTTAAAGATTTCTTTCCTTAACAGACCTTTTAATTTGCCTTCTTATATTTTTTATATTTATACCAATATTAATGTGCATTTAATACTTCCCACAAGTGCTGATCTACAAAATATATAATAAAATAAATGAATGAAACGAAATAGAACCACAGCTTGGAGTGATTATGAAAAAGATGCTGTTTACGCGGAGGGCTAGGTGTCATACAGTAAAGCTGCTGATACACTTGAAAATGTGTCTACCGTGTGCTAATGATATCACTGAGAACAGATGCACGGCTGGTCAAATGAGAGGGAACAGGAGAATTTGTACCATGCATGCAACATCTGTGATTTCTTTCTAGTGAGGGAAGTAACAGTTGTGACTGATAGAGGATTTTCATCTGAAAAGTACAATCATCATGCCAATCTGTGGAATGCATGAAGGGGGGGGGGGGGGGGGGG
>CM070036.1:80136566-80196959 GCA_036250615.1 Ptychadena robeensis | reverse complement strand
ACCCAATTCCGGGCAGGACCTGTCCTGCTTGGCGAAATAAATCTGATTCTGATTCTGATCTGTTAATACCCCGTCATCTCCCCTAATCCTCACGCATGCTGCCTTAGTGTCACCATTGACTCTGCACTCTCCTTTACTCCCCACATACAGAACATTGCTAGATCTTGCCACTTCCATCTGTGCAAAATCTCCAAAATAAACCCCTTCCTATACCCAGAAACCACCAAACTACTGGTACCCCCTCAACGGTTCTCATGTAGACTATTGCAACATCATCCTATCTGGTCTTCCTCTAACTCCGTGGTCTGCAATCTTTCCTTGCAGGGCCTCCCTTTTCTATTTAGAAACATTCAATTGGTTTAAGACTGAGGCCCTGCGCCTCCATGGAATACCTTCGCACCCCCCAGTTTAGGAACCACTGCTCTAACTAGACTGTCACTTCTTTAGTCCATCATGAATGGTGCTGCTAGACTCATTTACTCCTCTAACCGCTCCTCATCTGCAGCTCCACTCTACAAATCTCAACAATGACTTCCAATTATCCAGAAAATCAAAACAAGTTATGTGCCTTGCTTTTATATCACTCCACACTAGGGATGGACGGAGCTGTTCGCCGGAGAACAGTTCGGCCGTGAACTCGGCATGTTCGCCGATCCTCTCGCCGGCGGACAGTACGGGTGTTCGACCCACCCCGTTCGCCGGCCAGAAGAAGATTTAAATTCTTCCTCCGGCAGGATCAGAACCTGCGAGATCGTGCCGGAGGAAGAATCTTTTCACTACAAGACTGGCATGAAGCCGGTCTTGTAGTGAAAATACCGGCTCAGAACAGGAAGTGACGTCAGTGACGTCACAGCCGGCTCCCGCAACCAGGAACTATGCGTTCCAGGATGCGTTCCAGGGACCGGATGTGACGTCACTGACGTCACATCCGGTTTTTCCGATTCAAATTCCCCGCCTAGAGGCGGGGAATTTGAATGTGTCCGCGAACAGGGCGGACGGCGGACTTCTTTAAAAGTTCGACCCGCCCTGTTCGCGGCCACTCCAGTCCGGTGTTCGCCCATCTTTACTCCACACCTCTTATACCACTTACATCTCCAACTAGGTACATTAATATACCCCTTTCTTGCTGTCAGGGACCTAGTTATGACATCCCCCATGCTTCAAGACTTTTTAGGACCGCCCCCTACTCTCTGGAACGCTCTCCCTCGCCCCCAAAAAACGGTTGATTTTTTCCAAAGCCCTGTGCTCAAACTCCATAGTTTCACAGATACACAGATAAATCTATCAAAATACCAGTGGAGAAAACCTTATAGCTGAAAGCCCAGTGACAGTCTGGAAAGATGTTATCATGCTCTATATACAAACCTACAGAGATATGTTTTTTCAATTTAAAATTTCCTATTACATGCGATACTGCAGCTTATTCACTCCTGGAATACTGCCAGCTATATAAGAAATATGAGCCCAGTGAACAGCGGGTCAGATCCAAACAATATTGAGACCAGCTGCAACCATGAAAACCAGCCACCATTTTTTAATGCTGAGGTAGAAAAAAGCAGTGTCATCTCTTTTTTATATTATATGGAATAAATATAATTTCGGTTTATGTAAGCATGCAGACAACAAAAGACATTTCTTGTCATCACTATGGTGCATTTTATTTTACAGGTTGTTTGAAACTGTGCATATAAAATGATCTTTGCAAACTGGAAAGTCAGATTAAAAGATCACATCATTGAAAATTGGCCTTGAAATTTGAATAGAATTTCATTATGCATTCTGAATACGTAAATGTGTCCCGTTTTGCAGTTTGCTAGCAAAAAGAGTGGTGCCTACATATAGCACCAACCAAATACAATCTGTGCCTGATAAGTGAAGAACATTCATAATAAAGCATTACTGTACAGGGTGATCTAAAAGGGCCAAAAGTTGTATGCAATTAATTCGACCACTTAACAAGACTTAAAAAAAACCTCACTGATATTGATATCAGATACAAAAACAACAACTGTATATATTTTTTGGAATTAAAACTTCTAACTGTGATCTCCCCGATGCATCATATGTTCTATTTTCTCCTATTTTGCTGTTCGCTGTATATTAGAAATCAGTTTTGATCTATTGCCGTCCTCGGGGCCCCTTGCTATGTTGTTTTTCTCCTGATGCTCTCATGACTTATGATCCACGTCATGTGAATGGTGGAACATCTTCCCCTGGTCCAGTGTACAGTGAAATAATGTTAATTTTACTGTTTTACAGTGTGTGTATGGAGAGGGGGGTATGCAGTTGGAAATGCAACTTGATTAGTAGACACTACTTTATATATCTAACTGTAATCTACTTAATACTATTTTTTTTACTTAATAAACGTTTTTATTGAAGATTGCATATAAAATACAGACCAGAACATGTCATTTCAAATAAACATTCGAAAGAGAAATCACATGAGTGTAATCGACATGACAATGCTAGATAAGCTGAAATCAATACTTGAGAACAGAGTACTGTATATACTTAATACTATTTAAAGATCCATATGCCAACCTCCAAACCCTAAAATGGAAAGGTCTATATGATGGGTGCTACTCTTTCTAAGTGTTTCAAAAGCCTTTGGAACCTTCCCAAAAAAAAAAGAATTTTAATTATCAGCCTTAATGATACATTCCTAAACCAAGGGTAGATAAAGACTGTCACTGCATTGCAATGATTGTGCCTCCTGAATTATAAAATAAACTGATTTTAAGCAATCTGTTATGAAAAATTATTTTTAGAAAAATTTTGCAAGAACAGTGACCTGTTTCACAACATAAGCTGTGATTTTAGCGGTGCTTTAGTTGTAAATTAATGACTTAAAAATGTGGAATGTGAAATGTTGTTAGGGTGTCAAGGATTTTATGGCCATAAATACAGTCTGAACCGCTCCCTGCTCAGCACAATTTCACATAGCAGCAATGTAATCTCTAACACTCACATCTTGACTGATACATTTTAAGAATACTATCTGAATAAAAATGCAGAACACTGCAGATTAAGCCAATCGCTCTTCTGCAGCCAGCACTAACGGTGCTTAACAGAGCATTTAAAACGTACAAAATGCTAACAAAATACGAAGCAAACTTTAGAAAGCATTATAAAGCACAGGCACCCAATTATATCAAATGATTATATATTAGGAAGGGAAAAATGACAGCTGCGGCTGAAAAAAGGAAATAAAAAATTCATGCTGTTGCTTTATAATTGAGTATTAAAAATAATAACAAACATTATGTACAATCTACACTAACACTAATTGGAATGGTGGTATTAACAAGTATATTTATGACACACTTATCACCATCAAGAATAATATTTTAGCAGCAGTATAACCAAATTTATAAGCACTCAATGAAAATGTCTGTTTTAAAGAATGTACACCGCCAGTATATCTATCAACTGGAGATCTTTATCTGTTAGCAAAATGTGTTTATAACACTTGGCATATAATAGAAAAATGTCACATTGACAGATCTGTATTTCAGCAAGGGCTAGGCCACCTTGGTCTATAAGGCCTCATGTCCTCAATTTTTACAATAAATTACTTGAAAACTTGGAGCTCATTGTATTAATAATATCTCATGCTACTGCCTGAATATTTGTCTAAGCAGTTGTTAACTGGCTAAACTTAAGCAATTAAAGTTGTTGGTCAATGTTTATGTAAATCTATGAATAGACAAATTTAGCGCTGCTAATGGCTTGTAGTTATCTGCTTTGGAGTCCTTGATAAAGATTCCATTACCTACACAACTATATTCATGTATTCTGTATTTAGTAACTGATAATATAGGATGTAGTATAGCATTGCATAGAACCTAGTCAATTTGGTCAACAATTATGGTAATGGTTAGTAATGGACGAACTGTCCGCAAGGCGCAATAAGATAACAATTGCATAACATGTTCGCTTTTCTTCCCCCAGGGAACAGTAAGGGTGTTTGACCGGTCCTGTTCACCGGCAGGAAGAAGGTTATTATTCTTCTGCAGGCCACTTTTTCGATTCAAATTCCCCACAAACAGGCGGGGAATTTGAATCTCCCTGCGAACAGGCGGGCGTAAGACTTTTTTAAAAGTCCGATCCACCTATTCACAGACGGACCTGGCCAAAGTTCGGCCATCACTAGTAATGGTCATGGTTGGCAAATTAACTTCTTTATTTTCTGCCCATCTAAATAATTGTTCCACCATGCTATCATGGTCCAGTTAATTTGTAAAAATAAGTATAAAAGTGGTACAGAAAATTATGTATTATTTTTACTGGCACCTACATTACTAACATAGTGATCTACAGGAAGAACAAAAATGGCAAGTAGGAGCACGCATTCAACCTGGAGGGGCAGAAGGAGAATACAAATAGTAAATATCTAGAACCATATGTATGTGCATTTTGATTCTCAAACACATTACTTTTAAAATTATATACTTCATTTGTCACTGATAAGTTCACAATTTAATGGAGGCTGATTATTACACAGAGAAGCACACCCTGAAAGACCTGGCATTTATCGTTTAAGTAAGCCACCAGGGATTTATCTTTTTAAACTGTGTCTAATCAGCTGTCACTAGTACCTGTTACTTTGTGTCCTGAGACTTTTTTGGTTTCATCAATTGTTACCTAGTATCCCTGCACTTTGCATTCACAGACTATGCTTACCACAGCGGCCCTTAAGACCTCGGGATAACAGTGTTATCCAGGTCCACAGTGCCTGCGCACAGTAAGTAAATAAATGTGAGATATATAGATATATATGGGCTTATAAAATGAGGTTTATATATATGGATATTTATGTTTAATTACTTAAATGATGAGTTGACTGATTACTGCGACTTACCCAACTTTTAATATTTTAATATTTTATTGTCTTTATAATCAACATCTCAGAATTATGTGTAGTGTTGGCCCGTCCAATTATGTTGAGAATATGGCTGAGTTGGTGCCCAGCCTCTATGACTGGGTAGGCCCACGATGTATTGTATGTTGGGGATCCTTGGTGTGGCTGAGTTTGATAGAGTTGTGGAATTGAGGCTTGTTGGAGCAGTGAATGAATGTCATTGGATAGATGGGAGGGGGCTGTTTGGCTTTGGGTGGTATAAATGAAGGTATAAGTGAGCTCGGGATGAGATAGTTGTGAAGGGTAGGCAGTTTTTCTAGGGAGTTAGCTCCCCCTCTGAGGGAGCAATAGGGTAAGGTGGGTGGTTTTATGGTATTTGTAGGAATTTTTTGGTTTTATTCCTTGGTCTTGTTTTTGTTTTGTTTTTTGTTTGTCTGGTTATTTATATTTTCTTTTTCTTTCTCTTTCAGTTGGGTGTTCTAGTTTATGAACCTTATCCGGCTGTCTATCTTTCGGCTGTGACCTAGGTGGATGTTGGAACACGGTCTGTGCCGGAAGGGAGCACATTGCAGTCAGGGTGCATCTAATCTGAGAGTTTGTTTTTTCCAAGGCCTCTGGGGGCCAACACTAGCAAGTCTGGAAAATCCCTGAGTGGGCATCCAGACTTCTTTTTCAAGGATTTCAGTATAAAACACCATCCGGGTAAGTACTCTGTGCATATCTGTTGATGTCAACTATTGGCCAATTCAAGGAGAATTACGTATACACATAGGGTGGCCTACAAAAATAAGGGGGAGATCATGGGTTTTCCACAGGAGGTATATCTTAAAGGGGTGGTAGTTACTCCACCGAGAGATGTATATATATATGCAGTGCTTTGTATTTATGTAGAGGTCAGATTGTTTTATGAAAATAAATGACTATTTATGCACTAGCCTTGTATAATCTGTAATATTTATGGTTGTTAATTCTGTTTCTTAAACGATCATGTCGTTCTGAGTGTCACTCCCTGAGGAAGCCCCGGACTGTTAGGGGTGAAACGCGTCAGAATTAGAAACCATTATTCGACACCAGACACCAACTTCAGTCCCCCCTCTTTGGGACCCAGTTAACCTCATTCCCTCCATGTCTGGACGGAACTGATGGTCCTGGCTTTGTGACTCCTATGACAAGGAGATTAGTATTTGACACTGTATGTTCACAATTCAAATGTATGAGGTGAACACTTTACACTACACTCTATTTACACTCTATTACATTTTGTATGTTTTTACTAGGGTTGTATTGTAATACAATTTTATTCATGGATGGTCAAGAGTGATAAAGACCAATTTTATTCAAAATATTCTTTGGTAGTCTCTACTGTGCCTTAAAAGCCCCACCCTTGCCCCAACATCATTCTTTTGTTCTTGTTCTATTTATCATTGGGGTGCGGCACTCCCAACAATGGGACCGAGGTATTATAACTAAGGGGGGTCATATGCAACTTAGTTTTGATAAATTCACAATTACTTACCTTCAAACTGGCTCAATGGTGGAGATGTGCTTCAAAAAAATATACTTACCGGTTTGGACTGTGCTAGTGGCCATGTTTTATCCTGTGTAAGTGTCTTCTGGGGGTTAATGAACTGCAGTAGCGTGTATGGTGAAAAGATAGCCCCATAGACTTGTATACAGACTTGATGATGTCTTATTGTATTATAGCAATATATATATAAATATATATGAACATTTGGAATGATCTCATTACAGGTAAGGTTTTTTTTGTTGCATATAGACCTGTTCTTATGTTCTTGTCACAATTGTGCATTTCTGACACATTAGAGGTATAATGCCCATAAACGGAAGTGTGTTTCTAATGTGTTTGACGTTTTAGTCATGTTTAATACTTTTTTGTAAATCAGGCGTTAAGGCAGCCATTGTTTCCTATGAGAAAAGATGTCTAAAATGCATCCAATATTATCCAATAGCCACATTACAGATATGATCTTAATGTCAACGTGGGTATCTGCATTGACTTTGACTTGGCACTATGTGGGTCTAATGTGCCCGTGCAGACAAGACATAAGAAAAAAATAAGCTTTGTTGTAGTAGTGAAGACTAAGCCTAAAGTCATGTGTCCACAGCACATGGCAGTGGATTCCCGCAACTTGTGGGTAGTTTGCAATGTGCCCTTTTGATTTAGCATACCAAAGAAACGGTAAAGCAGCACCCGAATAGCATGCTTTTCAACGTCTTGGAGACACGTCTATTGATCTTCAATAGACATGTCTCTGGTGGCACCGCACGGTGTTGCAATAAAGACGCCGCATGCCACAGCTTCAAAACAGCACCGCGGGCGTGCTGCTCAAATAACACAGAGTGAATGGGAAATGTCCTCTCTGTGTCTTTTTCCCTTCTGCGGATGCGCTTCCACCATAGGGTAAAAGTAGATGTGGACTCAAGCTCTTAGAGCTCATAAAAATGGGTGGTTGCCAACCGCCATAAAACCACAGCCTCCTGGCAAATGTCACAGGAGGTGTTTGCTGGGTGGTTTTCAGGGTTTGCTGGTGGTTTTTCAAGGTATGTGATCTTTGTGTGTTGAAAATGTTAATTCTATGTCCTCCTTGAAGTTCTCTTATAAGACAAAAAATTTTAAACACTTAAATAGGATGTTTATCTGAATTTCTCTTGTCTATGAGAGAGATTATAGGTGGTTATTACAGACAAGAACAATTATTCCTAAAGACAGTGTGATTAATAAAGTTTGTCACTCTATTTTCTCTACCATGCATGAAATGAATGGAATATATTGTGCACAAGGCTATTCTGGCTAGTGGGAGTGTTCCATTACACTTAGCACATACCTCAGAGAGCTATTCTCCTAGTAATTTGAGCTAGGTTAATTAACAGATAACTGGAGAAACACAAAAACAGTTCCTATTTGTGTTCCTTGACAACCATTTTATATGCCACACCAGTACAAGCTTTGGAAGACACAGTGGGGTGATTTAGAGTATGTTCACTTTGCAAGGGAAATTTTAACTTAGTTTGGTGAATGTGGTGACAATCCACTTAGTGAACAATATCCTATAGCGAGCAAGCAAAAAAAGCTGGATATTTACCTCAACATAATTGAATATTCTCTGCACTCTAAGGTTCAGCCTATATGGAAAAGTCAAGCAGTAAAAGCAATTGAATGCAATTAAAAATCATCTCTGCAAAGAAGTTATTATTCAATTAATTTTAAAGGAATACTTAAGAAGTTGTTGTCTAGAAAGATGTCTGCTGTGGGAATGAGAGGGCAGAAAATGGCCCCAAGGTGGACTACAAAGCATAGCATGCATAATTTTTTGGGTCGTTATGATGTGGCGGCCAATTGCAATTGGGTAAGTTGGATAGTTGGATAACATTCTTTATTCTTTATGTCCATTACATCTGTTGTTGTGCTATATAAATGCTAGATACTCATCCTGTATATACAGCCTGCCTGCTTGCTTATTATTTCTTCAAAATCACATCTTGGATATTACCACAGCTTGTTTCTAGTAGAACAGAAGCTTCATGGCCACATTCCAAGGTCTCCGCCAAGAAGCCTGGAGAATGCTGTGCTATCAAGCCTGCAGAGAACAACTTATTAACCCAAAGAGGGACTTTACAAACTATGTCCTGATTAACAATCCCTCACACTCATTTGTAATGACTAATTTCAAGTATATCTGTATGTGCTGTGTGCATTACAGTTCAGAAGTACTTTCATAGCCTCTATTGCCCACCACAACACTAAAGCAGGGAACACACGGCTCGATATTGGAGCCGTCCGATGTTCCCAGCAGCAGTTCTGCAGTCTCTCCAGCTCATCTCATGCTTTGCATGGAGACCCGTGGTTTCCATGCAAAGCAACGGGCATTGACCGTGGTTTACGGTCATGTCTGATATTCCTGTTTTAGAGCAGGATTGATTGGTCCCGCTTGAGGATTGGGATGGCCGTGTGTACCCAGCTTAACACACTATAAGGATTTGTTAACTTGCATATGTTACCTTAATGCATATGTTTTGAACAGTGCAAATAAGAATTTTCCTATGAACCCTATCAGCAGAGCATGAGAAAATGCATGCAGCGTTAATGCTGCGCTTGAAAATGCAACATGTTCAGTGTGAAAGGAAACATAGTGCAATGCAGATCGTATAATGGGAATGGTACCTTTAACACACTGTGGTTGCTGTACATTGTGCTACTGTGCATGTTCTGTTCAATGCAGAAATCTGTACATGTTTTGGCACACTGAAATTGAGTGAATGTAGCGTGCAGGAGTGTAGCGTGTGATCTTAATGTGAGGTTGGCATTGCACCTCTGGAGACTCTCTTAAGTTAAGTTTGCACTGGCAATTCCCGAGCTGCCAGCAGCTCGGAAACCGACAGTGCGCTCCCGCAGCCGCGGGATAAACGACTCCTTGTAGTCGTCTGCACAACAGTGCAGGCGATTTCAGGGCATCTAATTAAGGACCCCATAGACTTTTTATGGGACGGCCACCCAAAAACCGCCAGTGTAAACTTGTGCCTGCCATACACATGCCGATAAGCGGCTGATTTTTCACCTGACCGACAGGCGTGCATGCTCGCGCCGTCGGTCAGCGGAAAAATCGCCCGCTAATCGGAATGTGCCCACATGGGGTGACAGATCCCTGTCACCCCATAGCTCGGCCGGCCAGAGAACGGACATGTCCGATAATCTCTGGCCGATGGAAGCCGATGGCATTAGCTTCAATGAAGACCGGCATCTTCATTGAAGCTAATGGCCGGCACACAATGGGGCCCCATAATGCACCAGGGTGCAAACGTGATAATTGCATCCCGGTGCATATCGGGTCTGCACCCGTCGGGGTGTGTATGGCAGCCTTTAGTCTTATTGTGTGATCCTGTGGCTAAGGTACTTAAGGGTAATTAAGTAATCAAGTAATCAGCTGTCAAGATCACTGATCAGAACCTTTTAGTGGCCATATCCTAGTCATAGGTGAGATGCAACAGTAATTTAATTTAATATGGTGAAAAAAAAAAAAAAAGAGGTGGGGGGGGGGGGCTGAACATGATGACATGACAAATAACAATTGCAAATGTCGCCATCAAATATGTATTAGGAGTTACTGAAATAATGTATCCTTATGTATCCGCGGTCCTTTCCTTATTACATTACATAACACATCCCCTGGTTACAAACAGAACTTAAATGTCACTTAGAAAATTAAAAATGCAAAGCCTTGGCATGGGAAAAAGCCTTTGATGCAGGTGGAATAGCTGAGGTTCACAGCTGGGATCTCACATCATGTCAGCTTTCACATGAAGTTCTGAAGCTTTGAGATTAATAGGCACATAGAAGAGTCTCATTTCCTATTCAACGACAGTGTTTGCATTAGGCAAGGGGATACAAGAATGGGAAACAAAGAATGGAAGATAGATAGAATGTCCAGGAAGAATTAGATTCTCACATGAATTTCCGAATATTTCCCTGTGCTGGTGCCCACACTCTCTTATCTGCATTCTGCAGCATCCTCTAATGAGATATTTCAAGTTCATTGCTGTTACTTGAAATATTTAACATCCCTCTTAAGGTGCATTTGCACTTCAAAGGAATGACTCACAGTAGCCATTCTGCAGCGCTGCGGCAAGCGGGGGAAATATCCCTCTACGCTCCTACAACATGCATGGACAGAACACGTCTCAGTGAACCGTGCATAATTCTGTATATACCGTATCTGCTGCAACACTGCTAAGCATCAAGTGCACACAAAGTCCTTACCAGGGAAGAGACAGTTTTAGGACTGAAAAGCTCAGCTGCCAGTTCAGCCAGCATTGTACATTTTATAAAGTGGCAGGAAATGCTGACACTTGCAGTTCCTCTAACAGGATATAGACAGGCTTACGTTTCTGTAGGGCATTATTTGCATTCTTTAAAGGATTATTAAACCATCGTTCAAAAATATAAATTCATGTACAGTCAGGTCCATAAATATTGGGTCATCTACACAATTCTTACATTTCTGGCTCTGTACCCCACCACAATGGATTTGGAATGAAACAAACACAATATGCTTTCACTACAGACTGTCGGCTTTAATTTGAGTGTATTTACGTCTAAATCAGGTGAACGGTGTAGGAATTACAATTATTATGTGCCTTTCACTTGTTAAGGGACCAAAAGTAATGGGACAGCATAATAATCATAAATCAAATTTTCCCTTTTTATTACCACATTTCCCTGAAAGTTAGACCCAGCTTCTATCCCCTGTGCTTCTAATATAAGCCGTTCCCCGAAAATAAGACCTACCAAGTCCCAGAGACAGCTTCCATATTTTGGGAAGACATGACAGGGGGCGTCTAAACATTTTTGCACCTAAAATTAATGTCTTATTTTCGGGGAAACCTGGTTCTTGGTTGCAAATCCTTTGTAGTCAATTACAGCCTGAAATCTGGAACCCATAGACATCACCAGACACTGAGTTTTATCCCTGGTGATGCTCTGCCAGGCCACTACTGCAACTGTCTTCAGTTCCTACTTGTTCTTGGGGCATTTTCCTTTTTGTCTTCAGCAAGTGAAATGGATGCTCAATCGGATTCCGGTCAGGTGATTTACTTGGCCATTGAATAACATTTCACTTCTTTCCCTTAAAAAACTCTTTGCTTTTGCAGTATGCTTTAAGTCATTTTCAATCTGCATTGTGAAGCGCCGTCCAATTAGTTCTGAAGCATTTGACTGAATATGAGAATCAGATAATATTGCCCGAAACACTTCAGAATTCATCCTGCTGCTTTTTTCAGCAGTCACATCATCAACATATACAAGGGAACCAGTTTCATTGCAGCCATACATGCCCATGCCATGACAATACCACCATCATGCTTCACTGATGAGGTGGTATTCTAAGGATTTCCTTTCCTTCTTCATACTCTTCTCTTCCCATCGCTCTGGTACAAGTTTATCTTGGTCTCATCTGTCCATAGGATGTTGTTCCAGAACTGTGAAGGCATTTTTAGATGTTGTTTGGCAAACCATAATCTGTCCTTTCTGTTTTTGAGGCTCATAAATGGTTTACATCTTGTGGTGAACACTCTGTACTCTCTCTGGTGAAGTCTTCTCTTGATTGTTGACTTTGACACACATAAACCTTCCTCCTGGAGAGTGTTCTTGATCTGGCCAACTGTTGTGAAGGGTGTTTTCTTCATCAGGGAAAGAATTCTTCAGTCATTTACCATAGTTGTTTTCCATAGTCTTCCGGGTCTTTTGGTGTTGCTGAGCTCACCAGTGTGTTCCTGCTTTTTAAGAATGTTCCAAACAGTTGTTTTTACTATCTCTATGATGGATTTGTTTTGTTTTTTTTCCAGCCTAATGATGGCTTTCTTTAGCTCTTTGGATCTCCTCTTGAGAGTTGACAGCAACAGATACCAAATAGCACACTTGGAATATCACACACCTGGCCAACAAGTGGGAGGCACATATGCAAACTGGCGTAATTCCTACATTGCTCTCCTGATTTGAAAATACCCTCAAACTAAAGTAGACAGTCTGCAGTTAAAGCACATTGTATTTGTTTCATTACAAATCCATTGTGGTGTTGTAAAGAGCAAAAAATGCTAGAATTGTGTTGATGTTCCAATATTTATGGATGTGACTGTACATACTCATGTACACTCACACTTGTTTCACTTACTGCATTCATTCTTATTTGAAAAGCCTAAATATGTGCACCAAGCACTTTGCATGCGGTGGCTACCTTAGCTGTAGCTTTATGGAGCCCCATATGTAGCCACCACTACTTACATACCTCTCACATAACTGTTTTGCAGGTACATTTGCAGCAAAGTAACTCTTGCCTTCTTGGCAGTCAATGGCTAATGCTTAACAAAAATAATGCCAAGTATATGTAAAGGAAGAAGTAGATCTACCCCATTGTATAGTGCATTTGCATTTTTAATGTTAATAGTTCATAGAATGTCAGGCTGAAATGTTGGCCCCCACACACTTTTACCTCCTTAAAGCTGAATTTACACAGTCAGTTCTCAAGCTGGAACCGACAGGGCGCTACCGCAGCCGCAGGAGAAACGACTCCCTGCAAACGGCTGCAAAATAGTGCAGGCATTTGCAGGTCATCTAATTTAGGAGCAAATAGAGATCCTATCAGGCGGCAGCATGAAAACCAACCGGCAGACACCTAATGTGTCACATTAAATCGCTCTTTGCAAAAAGTGTGGACACCCCTAAGTTAAACAGTCTGAATGTTGAGTGTTTTTTCTTTATGTCATTATTAGAACTGTAAAATGTACTTAATTAGGATGAATCATACCTTTTTAAATGAACTGGCACTGATATTAATTTAGCTTTGATACTGAGTACAAGTACTACAAGAGCATTATACCAAAAACACTTTGAAATCCGAACTCCTATGAAATAATGTCACTGGACTGTATTTTATGATCAGTGGGATTTAAAGTGGCTCTATATATCATCAGTCCTTACATATTAATCCAACATGTATAACATTAATCTACAAGTTTAATGTGTCAGTCAGGCTCTCTTCTATATTTCCAAGTCATCATAATTTAGTTTATTAAGGGATTAAACTAATATAAGTAAATTGGCAACGTTTTTAAAATGACCAAAGGCAACCAATTATTATTTTTCCAATGAAATGATAATTTTCTTTTTTTTAAGTATCACCCCCCCCCCCCATAAAAAAAATTATAAACAGATGCATCCCAATGAGTGGATGTTGTGCCTGCATTTTCAGGCTTTTCTCTTTACTTTTGCCTGCTAGTAGCACTCCTTCTCTTCCCAGCTTCCAATTCTCAGTGTACTATATTTTGAAGGAACAAAGTTGCAATAGATATGATCCAAGGATAGGACCACACACACCCTTTCCTTCACAAAGGAATTGTGTAGTCAGTAGTCCTAAAAGGCGTTGTAAACAATATCAGTAATGACACAGACAGCTTTTGGTACTTATAGAGCATATACAGTTGCTGCTCAGCACCTGGCCTACAACCCATGTGCAATCAGATGGTCAATGGATGTTAATTATTTACAACCAACCCCATGTCATGGCTATGGGCAATTGCCCAGCAAACCTGTCGGTATGGAGCAGCAAATGGGAGGATCCTGATGACCCATGTGCCTTAAGAAGAGGAGGTCATTGTCATGGTTTACAGGCACCTAACTTTCTTACCTAACTCTACCTCAATTGGCAGTCTACTTATCAGAACATCACATATTTTAATGTGTGTGTTTTATACCAAACCAGAAAATGTGCTTGATTTCTAAATGTACTAGGTAAAGTATAAACTATAACGGGAACCAAAATTCACTCTTAGCTGAACTACAAGTAAACATTTGTTAAACTAGGTGGAGTGTAAATAAGTATTTTATATCATGGCACCATTTACTATACATTTTAAGTAAAATTGTCTTAATCTGAATAGGAAAATTGCCTTTATATTTGAATGTATTTGTATTATCAAAAAGCCTTCCTCTATTATTTAACTTCAACAAATCATACTTATGCTTGTTGCCCTCTAGTTAAAATTTTCAAAGCAGTGGACTGATTGGTTCGTGTGGGTATTACAAGTAGATCTTAAAGGATTTTTATATGTAAAAAACAGAACAAGAATGGGATATCCAACAAAAGGTAAAAAGATTAACGTGTCCATGGTTTGCTGCTATTCAGACGCCGTTATGGTGTGTTTAGGGTGTAGTATGCGCCATGTTGGTGTTACCGCACCCTATTAATTAAAATTAACAAACCATGTCAGAAAAGACATAGGGCACTTTTTGTTCACGTCACACAATGGGCCCATTGTTTATCATGACATGCATCATGACGTTGACGGATCCACAACACCTGGCAGGTGAGTGGGAGTCCGTTTCGCGCAACATGCCTTGTCTCGGTAACACTAACATAGTGAACACCGCACCCTAAACACACCAAAACAGCGCACGAATAGTGGGCAAACCGTGGACAGACGCCATGGACAAGTAATGCCGACATGTTCATAACACCTGTCCTGTTTACAATGTAGACTTGTAAAACTAGTGTAAATAAGTATGTGATGGCCAACATTGGTCGTGTCTGTCCACGAACAGGCGGATCTGACTTTTAAAAATGTCTGATGTCCGCCTGTTCGGGGAGAACTTCAAATTCCCCGCCTGTTGGCAGGAAATTTAAATGGGCACTATACCGGAAATGAAGCCACAACGTCACCTCCGTTATATGGAGCACACAGTTCCTGGTTCCAAAACTGGATATGTCACGTGTTTCTACCCGAACTCTAGTAAAAATAATTCTTCCTCTGACTGGACCGGGCGCGGAAAGCTCTAGCCAGAGGAAGTATTATAGACTTCTTCTTGCCGGCGAAGTGGGTGGGTCGAACATCACTATAAACCAAGACAAGGGTAGCAAAACATGGTCATAAAAGAAGAAAAAAGATTCCAGTGTGTGACTAGGCCAAGTCTAGTTGTTACTGCACACAACTCTTATTTTCTTTGTGGACATACCAGTTTCTGATCTTGGCACTATGAGACACAACTTTTCAAACCATCAAAGACTGTAAAATATTTTTTTTATTGTAAGAACAGAGAATGTTGGCCTGTGTTCATGCTATTTGCGCCCGTAGTTCTCTTGTCACAAAGTATACATCATTTGCAATATTATCTTGTTACAATGACATGTACAGGTCTAGAGGTGACAGGCTGTAACTCTCCTGAGCAATCAAACCCTGGAGGATGATATAGCTTTCAATCCCTTAACCTTTTCTAGCTGGTAGTCCCTAAAGACCACTTTCTATTTATCCCTCAATCTATGCTATGTATATCAAGCTCTAGAGGCACTTTACTTACGTCCTGGTGCCCTTGCCTAAACTCACTTATGCAGCAGCATCTTTTTGTATTCCACATCTTAATATCGTAATGTGGCCTTTATTTTGAAGTCTACTAATGTGGACTATGCAAATGATGCAAATGTATTACTTGAATGCCTATGTTCTATTGAACACAACATTAGCACTGGGATCTAAACACCCACAATTTTAACAAGAACAAGTTGCTTAGGCTTTCTTTGGTAAAGAAAATAGTATCCATTTGTACCATTAAAGTATCACCGACATCAGGGAGGTTGATTAACTGACAAGCTGGAAAGACACTGATACAACAGCACCAGCTCAGGGTTGCTTGGGTGTATAAGATTGGGGGGGGGGGGGGGGGGGGGGATTGGACATCTATACTTTTTTTTTACAATGATTTATATTCTGCAATAGTGAAGGCAAAATAAACAAATTGATAGAGACATTCCTAGGCCTTCTTGTGTGCCAGGGGGAAGTTATGGCTTGGGCAAGGTATTAGGGCCCTTTCACACTATAGGCGTTTTGCACATACACATGTGTGTTTGTGTTTTTGAAGAGGAAACTCATATGACAGCTTGTTTTCACAAGAAAAAGCCCTCCAAAGCAGTACAAACTAGTTGAAATAAGTGTGCAGAATTAGCTCACAGTGTGCGGCATTTGCCCTCAGTGTGCCCAATTTGCATTCAAGGTTAAGAATTTGTGCTCAGTGTGCTGTGTTTGCTCCTTGCCACACAATGTTCGTTTTGAGGGTGCTTATGTGGCAGTGGTTATGACAATGAGTGCAAAAGCCAACAATTGAATGTGGATAATATAATGAATATGCCAGTAATAGTCCCTTTCTGTCAACATGGTATTAACCAAAGTTGACTAGGTGCAAATTTACATATTTTTTCTTCATATAATGAAAAGCCACGGCTCCACTTCGGTCTACCAAAATGACGTTCATGTACAATAAATGGGATGCCTATAAACCAGCCACTATGTTTGCCACATTTTATACATTATACATACTATATACACTACCACAAAAATGTGTGCTTTTTCCGTCCTGGAATTTCTTTTTTTATTATAGCAAAAAACATCAAAAATGCATGCAACAGGGCATTTTTAAAAACTCATGCAGAAACGCTGCGTTTTTAAAAATTGAAAGGCATGCAGTGTGAATGGTAACCTCGTCTTTGAGAAAACACAGTACTGTAAAAATGCACGTGGTAAAAAACACATGCGTTTTTAAAAACGCAACGCATATAGTGTAAAAGGAGCCTTACTGTCTCAAATAAGTCTTTCCAACAATGAATGATGTTTGCCGTGGACAGCTAATCCTAACTTTGATGGCTCAGTTGGGGTAGTTTTACTCTTAATCTGAATTACTATTCGTTTGTTGCAAGAATAATTATGATCTATATAACCAATTAGTTGTAATCCTGGTACAGTTCTTCTTTTAGAGCTGTTTATGTTATTTTCTAGATTCAGAATCAAGAACATTATTTTTGTGGGTTTGAAATGTCAGCCTTGCCAAAGTACAGAATGTGATGTCTGGGTTGTAAAGTCCAGCATCCAACTCAAACCAACTGCACCGAAATGATATTAGAAAAATATCACACTCAAAACAGTAGACCTTTCTAGCAGATAATACATCAAGTAATGACTATGCAACAGTTTAGATATTTTGCAGCACAAATATTATGTTGATGAAGAATGTCAAACATTTGATTAAGTTTAGCACTAAAATGCCTTTCACTTTAGCTTTGCTATATATATATATATATATATATACACAGTCGAGCCCATAATTATCCATACCTGACAAATTTTTACTTAAAGTTACTTTTATCCAACCAGCAAGATATTTTTTGACAGGAAATGACATGGTGTCTTCCAAAAGATAATAAGACGATGTACAAGAGGCATTTTGTGGAAAATAAACATTTCTCAGCTTTTATCTACATTTGAGCAAAAAGTGTCATGTCCAAAATTTTTCATATCCTTCACAAACTGTCACAGTCTCTGGGAAAATCCACAGTCTCAGAATTTTTAGTTTATACTGGAAAAGTCTGCTATCAACAGGTAACTTGTGTTACACAAAACCTGAAAAAAAAGAACAAAATGCCAATAATGGCAATTTTGGACTCAAACTACAAAAAAATACACAGTATACAATATGAAATTTACTGGGTCTATTTGATTTGCATAAAGTATAGTTAGTAAATAAAACTAAACTTAATAGACATGATTTTCATTAGTACATATTTGTATGTATGTGCAGGTTGCCAATCTAAATAAACTTTATTAAGCCCACTTTTTTTTATAAAGTGCTGACCAAGGACATTTTAACTTTCCTGTCTTCATTCCTGTACACCTTGACACAGAGGGGTACCATTAGAGAAAAGGATGCTTGGCTGGGTGGGCTTTTGGTGAAAAGGGGTTTGTGGAAGGTAGGGTTAGGGTTGGAGACCGTTACATAGGTTAAGGTTGGAGCTTACTAGAAGGAAATAGGAAGGTCTGGTAAAAGGAAGATCCTTTTTGGATTGAAGATTACTTGACCCTGCTGTCCTAATTTTTTGGGATTTTTTTTTACATGTATAGTTATATTTTATTGTTTATTTAATTTGTAAGAATTGCAGATTCTTACAAAATGGTTTCGGGTCAACTACAGGGACATGTTCAATTACCTTTTCTTTTTAAATTTCTACTGCATTATTTGATGTAATTAATTATGAAAACATATTAAAGCTGTGGCCTTAATAATTCCAATGTATTAACCACCCTAGCGGCATGCCCCTATCGCGGTATGGACAAACACAGCAAAGTACATTGTACTCTGCTTGTTTTCTCTGCCCTGCCTTCTCCTCTTTACACATTGCATGCACTGGCAATGTGGGATTGGAAACCGACGCCACCCTTATAACATGAAGGTCTATAGCCACTAATGACACTAAAGAGGCAGTGCCGCAAGCGAATGGTGGGTTTGCCTTGATTCAAAATCGCTGTGGGATAGGCAAGTATGCCTGATCCCTGCTTGGGGTTCGGGCAAACCACCAGGGTAGTTAATAAAACACATGGGTGTGTTCTTTATTTAAGATATTGTTATAGCATTTGGGGGAGAGGTAAGTACTTGGCCATTTTACCTGAAATACACTGTGATTTTTAAGGATCTACATGAATGCCCCACACCTAGCATATTCAGAAGGGTAACAATATTGTCAGCTCACAATTTTTTATGGGGACAGGCTCCCTTTATCTGCTATGGGTGTTGGAAAAGCTTGACACAAAAAAAACCTCTGAAGACACAATAATACTGTTACAACAACAGCCAGATTGTTTTGCAAGCGAGTAATATGAAAGGTTTCAGTGATGGCCACTTAAAACATCAAATGCAGTCTTCTCAAAGTGTTAATATCAATGGTGTTTTATTGATACAATGAGATTACAGATGTTCATACAAGCATCTCAAGGTATTGTGAAAGCTCTAACCATCACTTCCATTTCTTTTAACTCTAAATACCATTATTGTTCACCTAAAAAAGGCTCTTTCTATATCCGTAGCAGTTTCCAGTTAAATATCTCACTGTGAATAAACCGCCTATTGTGTTCTCCATGTAAGTCAGAATGAGAAAGACGTCAGCACATGATGCACATTATTTGAACCAATGTATTTTTAACATTCTTTTGAATGTTGAACTTCTTTCATCTCTTCTGTAAGCAGGAGCATCCACCTACACAGAGAACTGGGACACAGATGGGAATTTGTTTTAAATATGTTAAAAATATAAGCTCTTAAATTCTGGATTCTATCCTCAGAAGTGTGTTGCTTGTAACAATTATTTCTGAAAACCCAATTTCTATCATACTGTTCATTCCATAGAAATAGGTTAACATTTTAATCAAGGTATTCCTCAATCTACAGTTATTTTTCCATAAATGTGTTTTTTTACTTACGAAGCTCAGATTTATAGTCAGTATCTAATAAATAAAACATTCTAGATATTACCATATTTCTGTGCCACAGTAAAAAGGCCTTTAAAGAAAAACTCCATTTTATTTATTTAGAAATCAATTTAAGACACCCTGCTACATACGTTATATTCCAGTTTATTGTTATATATTGATATTTTATTTTGATATTTTATAAAAAAAATCAAATGGTGTTTCTGTTCAAATTGGCAGCCTGTGTAAAAAATGCTCCCTAAAAAGGCTCTCTGTTTTTTCCAGAAGTTTACACAGTTTTTCAGCATCCGATACACTAAGAGGTAGTGTAAGATCTTGTGGGAAGGTGGGGTGTGTGTAGGGTTAACTGTGTTCTGCTGAGGGATTGTCAGAGAATGTAATATGATTTGTTGCTGGACAAGACAGGTGCATGATGAGTCACTGCTTTTATTATTGTAGTTCAAAGAACATTCCATCTGATGTCAGTGATGTGACCAGCCTGGGGCAGAGGTATTATAAGGCCCAAACAAGGGAGGAGCTAGGTCTTTATTTGGGGGAGAGAGCAGGGAGAGGAGCTCTGGTAGATCCCGTAGGAGGTAGGCCATGCAGGCTTGCAGATCTGGAGACCCAGTATGTGATGAGCCTGAGGAGTGTGTCACCGGGTTGATGAGGGACTAGGGAAGAGACTGATTTACTGGCAGTGGATGCTCCTAGATGGCTGGAATGGCATGGACTGAAGTATACCGTGTTAAATCAATGAAGGGTATGGTATCTTCCACAAAAGCCACTGTGTGTTAGAACCTTATTGGGATGTGAGCAAGAACCTGCGGAGGAAACACTGCCCCACCACTGTAAAGGTGAGAGAGTGTGAAGAAAGGGGAGTGCATGGAGAAGAGAGGCCTAACGGAGAGATTGCAGTAAACCAGGGGTGAGATTGAGGGAGGGGGAGGAACGTCTAGAAATCTCCAGACAGGTGCCCCCCTGTACGTGTGGTGCACTCGTTCCTACAATCTCCCCAAAAGCTTGGCACAATGAAAACATTATATATATACTATAATAAAATCAAAATGTGTTAACTCATTAAATTGAATATTCATTGTATCTTGATTCCACATCAATGAATAAGAATGTTTACCATCATGCCAATGTTAATAATACATATATATGTATTATTGTATGATAATATATTCTCCAACATTACCATATCCAACAAGTTCTTTACTATAATTTCCAGTCCAATATTAATGCAATAGCTGTAAGGCCTAAAAGCCATAACCAGATTTGACAAATACATTACTGAACGTCAAACAGTACAAAATACCTGCTCCTATGTTGATGTGATGTAGATATGGGTGGTTGCTTTTACTTACTACTACAGATATACTATGACCTGGATGAATTAAGTACCTTCACAGACTTAGTGAATTATTCCTATCCCTTGCAGGGTACTTTGCTAAATGAACAGCCTAAAAGCTTTTAGTAACTTCCCATGTCCAGTCCAGGAGGTGGTCCAAAATTAAATTTAGGCTTGCCTTGTTTATCTAACTGATCATTGTGAGAAATAGTTTGCTACATTGCATTAGCAATAATTAACTGAGTAATAACAGAAACCATTAGTGTACTGTACACTATAGTGTAGACTATAGCTTCATGTATAAGTCTAGCTCATGCCGCAATATTTATGTAGCATCGTCATATTTCCGCTTTAGAGCTAAATAAAACAGTTTACATGACATTCCATTACTTTGCAAGAGAAACTAAGATATGAGTGGTTTCTGGCAAGGTTGGTTAATGTGAATTTTCTGGCTCCATGTCAGCCTAACTTCCAGGAACAGCCTTAAATTACTCCATTAGAGAGATGTTCAATCCGGAACTAAGGAGACAAAGGCAGGGAATGGGATATCATTATTGAAACCTCTGTAGAATTGATTGAGTAGACAGAGAAAGCTGTTGTATTATATACATACATTTGAGCTGAATAAAATTTGCAGGCAATCAATGTTATGCAATGTGAAATGGCATATTTCAGCCTCTGCAGTTCATTGCAGGTGCATGGAGCTGTGAAACAGTTAAAGCACAACTTCTTCTTAACACTATGCAAAGGTATGAAATCATTCATGCTAGGCTTAATCTACAATGACATTCTCCATCAACAAACATTTTATTTCGGCAGCCGGCACATTTTACTTATTAATACTTCATAATCTCACTGATCAGGCCCTATTCCATGATCATCATATGACGTAAAACAACTGCAGTGCCAGGACCTTCTATCTGGAACACATTATACGGAATGCCAGAAGGAGGATCTGCACCATCTGATGTTCTGATGATAGCACAGAAAGGGCTTTTCGTGTTCTCTAAAGTAAATGATAAAAAAGATACCCAAGCATCTTCAGGAAAGATCGCAGCTTTCAAACAACTTTTTTTTCCTGCAGCCATGTGGAAGCTTTTGCTAGTGTTCATCTACGTGAGGTCTTACCAAGCATGTCTAGTGTGCTAATGGGTCCTGGAAATCTATTATTCATTGCCATAGCATCTATTATAAACTCAAAGCAAAAAAGTCTCTTGTGTTTAGAGTTCCTTGCTCCACTTTGAAATTGTGAAGTGCTGGTTAAAGAAACAGAAGCAGCTTCAGCCATTTAAAGTAAGCAAGAGGTAATAATAATCTGTATGTTGTAACACAGTGACCCCAATATCACCTGTGTCACTGGACAAAGTGCTGGATGGTAAGTACATTGGACCACGGTATCTCAGATTTCCTTTCTTAGGTAGAACCAGCAATGTTTTATTTGCAGGGAACTTTTTTTTTATATTCTGTTCTGGGGCTGGTTTCACTGGGAATCTGCAAGAGCAGGATGGGACCGCTTCCCAATTTTTGGTTTGGTGTTTCCAGAGGCTCAGAAGCCCATTAGAGCAACTGGAGCTGAGTGTCAGGGGTTGGTGTGTATGACACAGTCTGTCTGATAAGTAAACACAAACTTTGTTTGATTGGAAGCCAGGAGGCTGTTGATTATGTTGCCATGGACAACCCTCACACAGAGACGTGCTGGTCGCACACCCTGCAGCTAGCTGATCACAGCCGCCTGTGTGCCGTTCAGCTGGCAGCCCAGCCATTACTTTGAATGGAGACCCTCAGTCCCTGTTCAAAGTAATGGATTTAGACCAAGGTTTTCCAACATGTTGGAAACTCATTTGGAGTTTGGATGGCTCAAATCTTGAAACAGATTAGAGCAACATTGGGTGCATTGAGCTTTCACGGCGCCCAATGTTGCTCTAATTTGTTTCTTCATTGAGCTGTGTATGCTTGGCTTTAGGCACAGTCCAGAGGATGATGTTAACAAAGAACCCACCCCTGATCACTTGATAGCCCTCCAAGCTGTCAAAGCAAAGGGATCTGGACTACTGGCCAGTAGGTGTCCTTTACCACACAGACTTGCCTAACCTGCCCAGCATATACATGCTTTCTGTGGCTGTGTTTGTGTGAGATTATCTCAGCTATTGAAAGCCTAACAATATGCAATGGTTATAAAAATGGGCACAGTAACAACATGGGCTTCTCTAAATAGTAATATTATTAGAAGTTACCAGAATATTTATTTTCATGCATGTGTCTGTGAGCCATACAATGTTTATAGTACATCACACACCGATGACATAATACTGTTAAATAAAAAAACAATTGTTATTGCACACAAATAAAAGTCTTGAAGGATCTAACAATAATCTACAGACGTAAAAATTCCTAACCAATGCAACCCCAACCAAGCAATGTGCATAGAAAAGGCCAGCTGAGAGGAAAGGCAAAGCTGAAAAACTCCAGAAAAATGATGAGGGAATGCTTCACAGATCAGTAATACCTCCATGAACTTGACACCAGTGGATGTCCCTTCCAAGACATAAGCCCTTACCTGACCATTCTCACTGTTCAAGCTATATACAGACCAATAGAATATCGCTTTATATAAAAAATCTAAATTCTGGCAAAGTTACATTGCCCTAAAGCTAGGGCATTTTCACTAGTTTAAAACATCTGAAAGGTCTTCTCAAAATGCCGATATTCGAAATTCAAATATTCACAATCATCACTATTCAGGAATTTATTGTCTCCACCCTTTCTTCAAACAGAATCATATAACTAATTCATGTCTAATCAATTTAACTTAATATAGATAAATGAATTGACGGCAACCTAGAGCATCGCTGCAATGACAATGCAGGACTCCTTTGAGAACAAAGCAGTGCAGGTAGGAAACAAGCCCTAAGGCAGATGATCTCAAACTGGGGGGTGGGCTCAAAAGGGGGGGCGCTGAGGTATTTGGGGGGGTAGGGAATTACCTAGGGGCTGGGAGGGCGACAAGTAGGAAGCCAACCATGGAGGAAATAGCTGCAGCTGTGTCTCAGCATGAGTGTAGTGTATGTGTGTCTTTATGAATGATGAATGTTTCTGTATGTTCCTCTCTAGAAAAGGTGGGGCCTGCAGGGAAAGTTAGAAAACCACTGCTCTAAGGTCGCAGAACATTTTTGTAGTTATCATGAGAAATGGGAGGTACCTGAGCTAGATTTCAATTGTTCTTACTAAATATCAGCATACTAGAAAACTGATATTTTGTAACTTCACCTCCTGGACACTATGCCCAAAGCCAGTTCGTGCAAAAAAATTCTGCAACTAGCCATATGCACAAACTGGTTTCAGGCAAGCAAAAATGTAGCGGTAGCGGTCTTCAGCCGGCTGCTGCATCCAGCAGTGTCCCCGTCAGCTTCTTCCGTGTCTGGTGTGGCGTCAGGGTGGTGGTCCACATTTGAAAGGTAATTTTTTTAAAATTTGTTTTTTTTGTTTTGCTTTTGAAATGGACCGGATGAATTTTTTTATCCGATCCAATTCAAAGAGTTTCGGGCTAGCAGAAATGTGCAGCAGGAGCGTTCTGCAGCCGGATTCAGCGCTGTCCATCGAGTGCCTTTGATCTTCGCCGGTAACTCCGACTCTTTCACTTGTGCGCGATAACGTCACTGAGGCAGGCAGGAGTTTCAAATTTAGAGGTACATTACATTTTCTTTTCTTAGAATTTGTTTTTATTAGTTTAAATTTCTTTATCGGATTAGAATTTTTTTTTATCCAATTCAATTCAAAAGAAAAGAAAACAAATTCAAAGTAAATGCAAAGTAAACATTTAAAAAAAAATATAAAAATTCTGGATTTCTGCGGAGTAAAGCTGACAATCCATGGTAGATTTGCGGTGGGATCGGTTGGCGAAAAATGAAAAACGAACGTGCCCACCTGGAGTGACCACTCGTGGTCGCCCAAAACATTGATCAGCCAGAGAACGGACACATTTAGTACTTTGTTTTGGTAGACGAATCGCACGTGCAAATTGTATGTGTATTTCGATTCGCAGAGTGAGTGCATTGATGATGTCATCATACTGCTGTCAACCGTTCGATGAATGCCCACGGATCATAGTGCCTATGGCCGGCTTAACACTGTGCTTATTGCCTTTGCTGCTCTTTGCTAATTTTGACCGTTTCCTGTCTGTCTGCCCACTACCACAATCACGGTTGCCCTGACTTCTGCCTGAATAATGACTATGCCTGCTGTCTGCCCTGACTTTTGCCTAACAGGATCAACCAGGACGACGCTCCTCCTACGTGGAGGGCCCACTGCGCTTGAGGGCTCGTCATTTTGCAGAATATACAACTCCAACGCGTGGTGTGCTGCTCCAAAAGAGGCAAGAAAGTCCACAAGGAAAACCACAACTACTGTCCTGAGTGTGACATTAGACTCTGTATAGTCCCCTGTTTATTAAATATTAAATATACCTCACAAGGGAAACGTTTTAAAAAAGTTACAGGCCTACAACATTTCATGAAAAACACTATCACTTTTGGTACAGGAATTTGGACCTCAGTGAATTGCCAGACAGGTAAATGTTAAGTAAAAATCTAAATACTTTCAGAAACCAGTGAAAGGATAATGCAATTGTTTCCCTAAAACAGATATTTTAGACAAAATATACTTTCCTTAGCATCAACTATAAAATACTCTGAAAACAGAAATAAACCTTTTCTGAATGAAACACACACTCAAAGCTATTGACCATTAATGTGTAATGAATAACGGAAAAAACAAATCTGGCCAAGACCAAGAATCATGTAGCTGATGCTGCAACTGACCAAATGCAACTAAAATCAGCAACTTACCTCAAGGTTATATTCTTCTACTGTTCTTTTCAAAGGATCTACTATTTGCCAACAAATCAAAATACATAAGTCAATAAGCAGCATACCGCCAACTATCACCAGCAGCTTCTGATCTTTGATAATCTGAAAAATAAAAAAAAGGAAAAGAAATATGTGCATCAGTCTTTATAGGCAATTTCCTCTAACCCTGACATCTTCCACATTACAACTTTATAGGGTCCATAATTATGCCACTGCTCCCCACAATCTAAGATCACTACTCATCACTTACATAGTCCAGATTGTACATTTTGATATGTTTTAATGTTTTATATATGGTATGGAAGATTTATTGATGCATACTATAAAGAGTACTAAGAGATAAATACTATAAAGAGCACTCATGTGATGTTTGGGTAGGTCTCAATTGTGGGATTGTTTACTTGGTTTATTCAAATATTTGTTTGTGTTATATTGATTGTGTTGTTGCTTAATGAAGAGGTTTTTGTTTTGAAATGTGACATGTGCAGTTTTCCATACTATGGAATAAGTATATCAACTATGGAGCTGGTAGAATTTTCCAGATATCAGACAAAGCTACAGGTTGGAATATTAAAAAGTACCATATTTTGCAGACTATAAGATGCACTTTTTTCCCATTTAAATCAACAGGGAAATGTCTGTGCGTCTTATGGTCTGAGTTTGTAAAGAATTTTTTTTTTTCAAGTTCCAAACATCCCAGGAGGCTAGAATTTGTTTCATTCCCTCTAGCCAAACCAACAGATCACTGCCCAAAGGGAGGTCTTAGTTCCAGCTTAGGGTGCAGGGCTGAAACCTTAATATGTGTATATACACTTGCAGTACGCATTCTCTGAATCCAATGAGCAACTTATGGAGAGAAATATTTTACAATCTGGCACTAACAATAAACCCATGATCACTTATTTGCATATGGGAAAACAGATGAGTTATTATATTACTGTAATGCAGAATGTTAATTTAAATACACAACTCATGCTATCATGATAGCATCAACGTGCTCAGGTGTTACTGTTATGAGCTCAGTCTGTTGTTGTGAGTATGTAATGTGACTCCTCCTATATGTAAACAACTTTTAACAACTGTAAACAAGAGCTGAATGAATTGATGCTATTTTAAAAGAATGAGTTGTGTTTCTACAATTTCATTCTGCTTTGCAATAAAAAAAATATGTGACACAGACCCATCCCTCATCCCATATGTAAATAGGTGCTCATTGGTATTATAAAATGTGTTTCTCAATGAGTTGGTCAGAGTAAAGTTTCAGCCCTCAACAAAGCTGAAACTAGGATCTCCATTCTGGCACTGGTCTTTTGGCTTAGTTGGAGGGATCTAGAGTGAATACTGCATGGCACAGCCCTGCCTAATATGTTAGAACACACAGCGTGTAAATGGCTGTGTCTCTGACTTTTTTTTCCCTCCCTAACTATGGGGTGTTATGGTCTGGGGCATCTTATGCTATGGAAAAATATAGTAATTAACCTGAATAAATTGTCCCAATTGTTGGTTATAAGAGAGCAAGTTCTTATAACATATGGCCCAAAATGTTTTTATAAAATGTTTTATCTTGTTTAGATATGTAGTATTAAATGGGTGGGGGGGGGGGGGTAGCTTAATTAGTTATTTATTTAGGCTTTAGATTAGTTTGCTTTAATATTAGCGTTAGTACTTAGCTAACTTTCCAAATACTTAATTTCATCAACAGAAAGTCAGTATTACTTTATATCAAACACAGCGATCATTGACTGTGTCTTCAAATTAGATTAAGATTACTGTTCCAAGGGCTATGTCACACGATGATGTCACAATGGTGGGTGGCGGGAAATTTAAAAGTAAAAAAAAGGGAATTGTACTGGGCACAGTGATTACTGTACCCAGTACAATTTTAAAAGTAATAAACACAACACAAATTTACATTTAAATAAATTTTTATTATTTACAACAAACAAAATGAAAATTATACTTTAAATAACTTCCCAAAAAAATTCCATTAAAGTCTATGGTGCGCTTTTGGTACAGAAATCTGTACCTATGCAGTGCGCTAGGGAGGTTAATATGGGACTGTATCAAATTAACAATATGCATTGGATTTTCCAACTAATGTGCTAGTGACAAAATAACTGTAAATTCTACTACTTTTACTGAAAAGTGAGATGCGTAAGACTGGCTGCTAATGGGCAGAAGTCTCATTAAGAGCCTTTGTCCTATTCAATCATAGGCAGCGAAGACTGAAATATTCTTGCAACCTGCCCTTCAGGTTAATGTAGTGTGTATACAGTGTGCTTTCAATCACAAAAGAACAGAGGAGCATTCTACAAAATGCTGAGTTGCAAAATTTCAAAGGGAAAATAAACATTTCTGAGGCTTCCAAGCACTGTTTGCTATTATTTAGTGAAGAGCAACATAACCTCATCCTTGCCTAATAATTACAAGGCATGCTTAGACCTGCTGCACTGTTTTAAAAATCTAGCCATATGTGATTTCCCAAAACGTTGACAAATAGTTTTAATTATCCTAATTGGCAAACCATATTTTTTTGTTTTTATTGAGATTTTGCAGAATTTTATTTTGGAAGAGGCAAGAGTTATAGCCTCAGAAAATCTAGCGGTGTTCTGACTAATTTTATCCCCCTAGTATGACTACCAAGACCACATTCACTGAAAATGTATTTGTATTTGTCATCTGTTGAAATGTTGTATAATTTATAATATTCATTGTACTTTCGTTGGCAAACACTTGGCAAACCATATACCGTATTTTTTGCACTATAAGACACACTGGACAATAGGACCCCATAGTTTTGTAGAGAAAATTTTAATACAAATTATTAAGAGTGAGAGGCACAGCCATATACATATAAAGTGAATATACAGAATGTTATTGTAATAACACAACTCATTCATTCTAAATAGCCTCAATTGCCCCGCTGATTGGTGAGTGTGCTCAGAGAATGGGCACTGTTAGTGCTAATACAGCTAAAATCTCTCTTTTGGCAGTAGCCTTTTGGCTTGGCTTAAGAGAATGGTACAAATTTCAGCCCCCTGGGATGCAGAGTTATTGCTCCCAGGATGTTTGGGACACAAAAAATGTAATTAAAAAAAATATTCGGTCCATCAGACATTTTGCAATGACTGGAGTTAAAAATACCACAAAACTCACCTTTTTCTTCATTTTTACATTCTTAAAAATAGCGTGTACTCTCCATGTTTTTGCAAACATTGCCCCAAATGCTGTTGTGTAGCCCACCGTGAGGATCCATGTTCTGACCTTTAAAGGAAAAAAAAAAATATATATATATATATAACTCAAAGTAACTCGAAGTATAAACATTTCTAGCATGGATAATTTTGTTTAACATTTTCCTCTATATAACAAAGTATTTTAACTTTCTTTTTTAAAAGCCGCAAATCCAGTGTGAAGGGCATTACATTTCTTCATGTCAAGGATAATTACTCAGCTGAATAATGAAGTTTACTAAAACACCACAGTTTTTGTTTTTAAAAGTAAGCATTATAGATTACATACATTACAGTACTATAATAGAAATTTTGGGTAAGTAGTTATGCAGAAAGGCACTAAATAGAAAATATTTTATTATATGAGTTTGAATACACCACAATGAAGGAGGGTATTTTAGTAGCTAAGCAGCTTCAGTAGCTAAGACACTTTCTTCTTTTATTTATAATTTTAGTAAAGGAAAATAATTGAGGAATGTATTCTGAATTATATATCTTGACTCATGGTAGAACATATATGGCTTGGCATCCAAAAGGAGAGTAAATGGAATCCTAACCTTGAAATAGCATTGTCATGTCCTGCACAAACAGTCAATGAACTTAGAAAAAAGGCCACCGATTACCTCAGTGGTTGACAATGTGGAGCAACTTGTCCTCAAGATTTAAAGCAAAACTATTAGGCTCCCTAAATCAATTCACAATTCAACTATGGAATAGTAGAAACCACACAGCTTTAAAAATTACAGCACAATTTTAGCTTTTTTACAGCTCTCATAGGTATTTTTTTTAATTACCATATGAATTAGCCCTTAATATTCTCTTAAGCAGCCAAGCTCATCCTATTCCCATGTTCCACCTCTTAGCTGTCACTCAGCTTACTAGCTTTCCAACCCAAGCAGAGTAGGGCTTTTTTTCAGGGGGGCAAAATGGGAAGTTAAGCTGATTGGTGAAAAAAGTAGTGACGTTGGAAACTTTGCCCAGTATAATTTACATTCTGTAAAAATTTGGTAAAGCCACTATTTCCTGACCAAACCTTCTATATTTCTGCAAAGCCAGTTTTGTGATTTACTTTTGGCTGACAGATAGCCAAGTAGATAACATAGTTTTTTTTCTTTGTGCTGCAGCTTTCTCTCTATGCTGCTAACTGCATGGACTGATCCAGGACAAGCTGTCTACTCATGGCATTAAAAAAATTTATAAAGATTTGCAAAAACAGTTAACAAGGGTATTTACTACATATAAGTTAATTTCTGATATCTGTTAAGTTATATAACCGGTAATAATAACTCTGAGAACCAGTCCTTGTCCTATACTCACCTTTTGTACTTTATGTCCCTTTACAGCCAAACACCCAATAAATTTTTAAAAATCAAAAAAATTTTATATTCCGTTTGCCCCTCATCCCTCCTCGTCTCTGATGACATCATGCCACTGGGGTGAAACCCTGGTTAAAGCCCAGTGACGGTTGGGAAAGACACACTTTGTTTAAAAAAAAAAGAAAAAAACCCTAGATGCTTTCTCCATTGAAAACCATTATCTGGTGCCTCCAGTGGCCACTCGCGATACTGCAGTTAATACATTTTGGAAGACTGGCACTAAATATGGAATCTCTTATAATCTCTTATAGGTAAGTGTTTTTTTTTTTTTGTAATCATAGAGCACTTATCTGTCATCGTGCTGGCTCAGAGGTACGTAAAAGTATACGTATAGTATAGTACCGTATTTTCCGGCGTATAAGACGACTTTTGAACACAGGAAAATGTGTTCAAAAGTCGGGGGTCGTCTTATACGCCAGGTACAGTGTGCTAGGGTGCTCTCCTGTTCTGTTCTGTTCCGCTCTGTTCTGCTCGCTCGATCCATGTAACCCTCACCCCCTCCTTCTCTTTGCCGATGTCTGCGAAGTGAAACTAGCTGGCTGCTACTGACAAGTGTGCTCACTAGCGACATTGTGGTGCATTGTGGCTGAATTTGGTATTGCAGAGATATTGAATTAAAGCTAGAACACATTAAATATCTGTACAAAATCTTCACTTCATACACAACTGTATTACACTGTATACATTTTTAGATTTTTGGGGGTTGAAAGTCAGAGTAGACATAAACTTTTTTTATTTGGGGTGCGTTTGAAGAGAGGTAGTCTTATACGACAAGAATATCCCAAACTCTATATTTTAACTGGAAAAGTTGGGGGTCGTCTTATACGCCCAGTCGTCTTATATGTCGGAAAATACGGTATTTATTTTTAGGCATCTTGTTTTCAGCTAGACCACCCATTTAGTTAAAACCTTAAATGAAAAACACTATTTTTACTTTTAAACATATGATTCTATGTGACATTTTAATTACATAGATGGATCTACAAGTATACTTGTAGTAGTTCATCATTTTTTAAATTCCGTTATCATTCACTGTAACTAAATGATTATATACAATCATGCAATCATGCATTTTTTACTAAATTCTGAAGTTGACACAACTATAAATAATATCCTTATTTAAATTGCTTTTTCCTAAACAGCTAATCCACATTGACTGTGATTTTATATAAATTTTATAAACATAATGTTGCAATATGCATATTTACTAATAAAGCCTTTAGTATTTACATGATTCCAATTCTATCTGAGCGAAAGGGTATTTTATCTGATTTGTGGTGCAAATGTATCATGTAGAAAATACACTTTGTTTTCCTCTTATATAACAAATGTCAAGCATGGCAAGCGAATTTGCATTGCCAAAAATATTCTTATGGCCAACATCAATAACACTTTGGCTGCTGAAGTCAGCCAGCTAGAAAGTTTCCGACCATCTGGTATTAACTATGAATAACAATCTTGTTGTTACAAATTCAGTATCAAACTCTGTGTCAACTGACATTTGGAGTTTTTCTGCAATTTAGGAAATAATTTACCTCTTGCTTTATTTTTTTAATATTTCACTACTTTTGACAAATGTTTCCAAAAAGCTGGAACTAAAGCAATAAAACACTAGACACATGCATTGCAGAGAGGCTAAAACTCAATTTAACAAGGTGAACGTGCTAATTACTTTATTATGATTTTTTTTTCCTAATTTCCTGATTTAATCCAGAGAAATCCCTGTGTACAAGGCAAAGAGGAACCAATAATAGCTAGCCATGATCATGATGAGCCCTCAGACTGCCCACAAAAATACAATTTTGTAATTGAAGGGGTCTGAAACATTTTCCAAAATAGTTTGTTGCTATATACACAAGTGCAGGAGAAAAATCTACTACCAAAGCAAGAAACTATATATCTGTGTAAACATGATCCACTAAAAACTTCTTTAGGCCCTAACTGCAAAATGTTCTAAAGAATCAACACGTAAAGTTTTTTTTTGGAAATACCAGGTTGGTATATAGACACAATTCAAAAGCCAGCATCCATGATGGTATGGCAATACATTAGTGCACATAACTGTGTATCATGTACATTGGAGCAGATGAATTCAGTGAAGATCTTTAACCTGGAGCAGTATGCTTGAGATTGAGGGCCTTTGTGCCAATTGTCAAGGCCTAACAATGCCCCATTAATACAGTGGTTCTGTTGGTAGTTGGTACTTTTCGGTTCAACCTTCAGTCTACCAAATCAAATAGTAGAAATTGTACTGCAAACTCCTAAATTTTTATCAATGTAGATATGATCAAAATTGCACTATATGATTTGAAGAAATATTAACATCTGTTACAACATATCAAGCTTTATACAGACAACCTTTCAAAAAATCTTCCTTGATAGCGTGTCATGGATTAACAATTCAGTTTAATTTATCTGTAGCAAAAAATCCCACCTACAGGTATAAACCAAACCAAATCAATTCTTTTTTTAGATGTACAGTATCTGTGCATTTCCTAGATTACACTTATGTATGTTATATTTGCTTTATCAGCACTTAATAATGACCCAATAATAACACACAAAAGTAAATTAAATCTAATAATGTAGATTTACTGTGCATGCAATACCAGCAAGACCAATTCGGTGATAGTGAGAGAGCACAGGGGTTTACTAATATCAAAATATCAGAGGGCTCCATATTGATCTGACATGTGACCTGCGTACAGTCATGCATAACAAAATGACATTATAATTCTATTTGGTGAGAGTATCAGCAGTATAGCAATAAAAATAGAGTTTCAATATTGCGACCTGCAGCAGTGAAGAAATATAAAGATAATGCCATACTTGTTAGAGTGATATGCAAGAATGAGGTGTTCAAATGTTTTAATCTTCTATATTCTAGTCGGTATCATGTTAATGTCATACTTACTGTTTCATCATCACCATTTTCCAGCTTGGAGGGGTTTGGAGGGGGTCTACCAAGGCAGCCGCATTTGAGAAGCAGCTGAGAAGCATTTATTTGCCAGATTGAAAATTCTGGACTCTCCCTAGCACCCTCAATGGTACATAGATTTTGTATAAAAAAAATAGGCATAGGAAAACTTTTAACTATAATTTTCTTTTTGTTAGGGTCTATTCACACAGATCATCCAGGAAACACAACATGTTGTGTTTTCTGGTGGGCACACAAAAGCATAACAAGTCACTGCCTCCCAACTGCCTGCACAATATGTTTACAGGAATTGAGCGGGGGAATGTTAGATCCTGACAAATTGTACTGGGTATTATGTGATAGACCATTCATATGTCACTGTATAAATGGACCATTTCCAGCAATGAAATGGTCCTATAAGCTGTGTACTGATAAGGTATCCATGATATTGGACAGCACCTGGAGGTTGCGGAGGTATTTTGTTTACAGCATCCTGGACTTTGGAATGGGAGGGATGGAGCTGGGTGGGCCTTCCAATTCTATCTGGGTACACACCAGGGAACCCTTAAGAGATATAGATAATTTGAAGTTTAACTCACAACTACCACTTTTAGTAATTCTTGAACATTTATACTTTGTCTGTTAAAGTGTATAACATAATGTTAAGCACAAGTTCACTAAATGCTTCTGTTCCCTTTATTTATTTTGTTTACAATATTGCCCCTATTTTCAGTATGTTTCCAAACTAGTTTTTTTTCTTTTTTTAAATATATTTATATAAATTTTTTAAAATTTTTAAACAAAAAGGGAAACAAAGCATAACACCAGTAACAACACAACAAAGTAAACCAACAACATCAACCATAACAATCAGAGCATTAACAACTATGAGTCTGATTTCTCTACTACCTAGAAACTTGCCCATCGTTCTGGACACTAGGTTGCACTTCTAAGAAGGGGAGGAAGTCTTATAATAGGTGAACATGTGAATAGGATGTCATTTTATTAAATGCAGTGCAATCCATCACAAAAAAACTAAAAGCAAAATGAGGCCTACACTGTAAGATGTCAGTAATGCTCAGGTCGGCTTCTAGCTTTTTGGGGACCCTATGGGAGATCTTGTTTGGGGCCCCTTTTTTGTACACTATGATGCGTCCTGCTGGACGCATTTTTTATAAAAAAAATTTCTTATATGTATATTTTTTTTTTATGTCTATGCTTCTTTCAACTAGGCATCATGGCCTGATGCGTCCATGTTGTTTTTGTATATGTGAATGCATGCCTCACATTATATGCATTTACGTTAATGGTGTACGTTAATATATATACGAAAAACATGTATTACACATTACACATCTGTGCTTACATTTGCGTTTTAGAACAAAGCATGAAAAATGAAGCAGGGTGTTATTACAAAGGCATGCGCTAAGGCTGAACACTTTCAACACAATGCATGCAGTGTGAATGGTAACATTGGTCCTCTGAGAAAACACAGTACTGTGACGACACATGTTAATAAAACATGCATGTTTATAAAAACGTGACACAGTGTGTATAGTGTAAAAGGGCCTTAACAAAAAAAGAACTAGTTTGTTAAAATTGAAAAGAACCATCTGTTAGGCTCGCCGTGGGGCTGGAGAGGGAGCAGACCTCTCATGTCTTGCATTTGATAATAAGGGAAGTTTACCCGGAAGTGACACCACAAGATGTAAAAAATGCTCCATGCCGGTGAAAAATTTACAGAAATTATCATTTGAAGTCTTTATCAGAATCCTTTGTGGTCAGGTGACAAAGGGGGAGAATAACTAGGAAAAATGGACAGAGTGTAGTTACCCCATGAACCCCATGTTATTCCATTGTTCCTTCATGATTATAGTAACACAAATATTCATACAGACTGTCCTCCATCTAGGATAGCTTGTCATTACATATAGTTATAACTCAGGGTTCAGTTGTTGTTCATGGGGGATAGTTATAGGCTTCCTGTAAATCATAGGCAGATTCCGGCATGCATATAGTTTTCTGTTTGGGCCACATGGTATTCTACTGAGATAAAAGTCACAACCTACTGTGCTGAGAAGTTGCAACTGCAAGCATTCCTTTCAGACACACACACATGCATGCATGCGTGCACACAAACACACCAGCCCAGCAGCTGTGGAAACCTACTGCAAACTGAGTAGCATCGAGAAGGTTGACTGCTATGGAAGGGAGTAAGGATCGGAGCTTGGGAGACCCCTGGTAGCGGGAAGAGGCCCTGTGCACATGCATAGTCTGCATAGCACAAGAAGCGGCCCTGGTAATGCTATGACAGTACACATAAATAGTGATAGCTAGGGTCCTGGACTCTGTGGTAATTACATTTTACTCCACTCAACCTTGCTTACCTTTAAGATTTTCTAGCAGATAAACTCAGTATTTATGTTGTAAAGAAAACCTACTTGATGTTTCAACAGTAAATAAAAATGCCCTAATTTTTTACAAAACAGACACAAATAAAATGATTAGCTGAACTACAGCATGGACCACTGCATTGCATGCAACCTGCTACCATACCTAGAAAAAAAATGACTACTTGCTGCAACAGAACTGCATTACACACGTCTCTGGTATTTTCTGTCACTATTATCTATTGCTGGTGATTGAGGCTAAAGCTAGGCACACAAGGGTAGATTTGTAAAAAGATTTGAGTACAATCAATCAATGTGTGTGGTCACAGTGATTGATTGTACTCTAATCTGCTTACAATCCTACCAGTGTGTGCTTTTCTTTAAGCGGGATCAATAGAGCCTGCTCACAGAACCTCGATTGAACGGGTTTCCAACATGTTGGAAACCCCCGTTCAATCACCAATACTTTACATGAAGAAGAATCTTCATGTAAAGTAAAGGAAAAGCTTCGGCTCTGCTTTCTTCACACAGCCGGCTGTCAGCTCTGATTCTGCCCAGGCCCAGTGTGAAGGGGGCAGAGTCAGCGTTCTTCATTGAAGCTGCTGTGAGAGAAACAGGCTGCATGGATTTCTTCCCAGCTTCTATCCCATGTAAATGTGTTCTGACACAGGCTAGAGGCTGGGGAGGAACATGTGTCCTGGAGGTCCCCATTGAATGGGAATCGGTGTGCACATGTGGTGCACATTGATTTCCGTTCAATCGATCCCCGATCAATCACAGCGTGGTGATGTCACCACGCTGTGATTGATCGGGGGTCGATTGCACTGGAATTTACCCATGTATGGCTAGCTTAAGTATTGTCACAGTTACATGTGATGGTGCTTTCAAAAAAGATATCCTACCTATTGTACTTCAGCTCTCAATCGACAGCAATGTAAATGAGAATATTAGGTCTAATTGTGCACAGGCTATGAATTTTTTAATATATATATAATCTTAACAATCAGTAGATGGGTTTTCACACAAGACTTCTACAACTTCTACAGTTTTAAGTAATGTAGAGCAATTCTTCCCTTAAGTTTATTATCAGGGTGAATAATCACTTTCAGTACTTTTAACTGGAACTAGAAGAACTATTAGAAATGTAAAGCTGTGTTGTATACTGGAATTTACTAGTCTATAGATTTGGTTAATGCCCTAAAGTTTCAGGTTATTTCCCTTTATTCTTTACCTGGTAATTATTGGCACTAATCAATCTATGGTACTACACTGTCAATGCATTAACACTTTACTTTACCTATGAAGAAGCATAGTTACCTTGGGTGTTTTATAGTTCAGATATAGAGCAGGGATCAAGTCTATCTGACATCAGTGCAGCATATGCATAGTGAGGCTATAATCTTAATACAGAGGTGTCAGACTCGGGCCCAAGGGCCAAATCTGGCCCATAGTGATTTCATTTGCCATTGCCATTGAAAAATAATTAAAAAAATGAATGCCACAGATCTGTCTTTTTTTACATTTGATGTCACATGTGTTAAAGTATTACACTTTGCTTGTTCCAGATGCAATGCAAAACAAAAATATGTTTCCATATGAAAAGGTGAATCATATACATTACATACACATATAATATTATTGTTATAATTTGTAGACATTAAAAAAATGATGAAGGTTGGCTGTGACTTTGTTTTCCACATTCTCCGTTTTGGTCTGTTTAGGTTTGACACCCCTGGCTTAGTAGAAATCTGGCCGGACCAATAGGTAGTCAGATAATGATAAAATACAAAGAACAGTGATGAATGATATTGAAAACCCCATCAAACATATGCAATTTTCAGTTTTTGTCAGTTCAGAAAAGCTAAATAAAACATAATTACTGACTGGCGGGTATAGAAAAAAGCTCTTGTTTTGTAGCGACACCATTTACGGTGCGGTGCTTTTGTACTTTGGAAAATGATACTCAGCATTTGAACTGCCAGACTAATTTCATATTCCATGTGGTGGCTAAGATATTTAGAATGATTGGATATTGCTTTTCAGAACTGTTAAGGGTTTTGTAAACATTCTCGTTTATTCTTGGAAAACACAATAATATTACTTTTGTGGGAGGTCACTGTGAGATTGAGAAAAACTGCTTAATGGAAGGTAAAAGATGGTCTTTGACAGATGGGAGTAGGAGTTCTGGCAATAGCATCCTATTCACAGATAAACTTGCTAATGCTTGGATTAACTTGCACTGTTGCTGCTTCTAATTCCCATTTTTCTTGTTCTTGTTCCCATTTTCCCATGTTTATTAAAGGAAGTGTTTTTAAGTACATTCAAGATTATTTGAAAAGAAAGACTTTGACCATGCGTGTTTCTGTAGTTTGCTATGCATATTTCAAGCTGAAATATATGTGCTTTTGCTATTCCTTTATGAACAGAGAAGCTAATGCCTGCATATCAGCCTGTATACATTTTACAGACCTTAAAGCACAAGTCGGCAATTGTTTTAGGAAAAATATGAAACCAAGGCTTAATTAAAGGAGGTTGTATGTGGCACAACTATTCAACTGTGATCTAAGGATGAATGTCTTAAGTGTATAAAATAAAATATGTAGTCCTTACTTGTTCCTGCAAAACAAAAGAACATACATGCACAGTGGATGTTGTGCGTTTTTTGGCCAGTTATGGACACACTTGTAGTAACGCTATATAGTATCTGTTAACCCTGTCCATTACCCTAAAACTCCATGTTTTGCACAGCGCTGCATCTGTAAAAATGCGTGTAGCAGGGTGTGTACAATGAACACAAACATGGGGTCAGTGTGGAAACCTGTGTTCCTTGCATTAACTCTTTTTTTTAAATCTTTTTATTGACATTTTCAACAATTTTACAAACTTTCTCAAAATAACATAATCATGGTATGAAGTAAGCAGTTATTAAGGCTGAATTCACACCTGTGGTTGAAAAAAGGGAACCCATAAGGGCGGTTGTCAATATTTCACAACTGACTCTCATGCCTAACCACAAAATCACTAGCATAATTACATAAGCATTTTACAGTTACAAATCCTATAAGCTTTACTTTGTAAAATGCTTTCCTTTACAAAAAGTGCCTATTGGAAGATTTCCCATTACACTTTTTTCTGGATAATCCAAAGGCCATTTACACTATATGCGTTGCGTTTTAAAAAGGTGCACGTTTTTTTACTGCACACGTTTTTTTAACTGCACGTGTTTTAACATAGACAACCAATGTTACCATTCACACTGTATGCATTGCATTTTTAAAAAGGCAGTGTTTCCGAATGCATTTTTAAAAACTTGATTCCTATAGCAGTACGGTTACTGTTCAGAAAACCTTTTGAATGTTTTACAGGGTGATGACATATTATTGTTATTTATTATTTGATTTAATGTGGGGCATACTTGAAAGCTATTACAACATTTTTGTTATCTTAAATGAATAGAAAAACTGGAAAATTTGTCAGTGCTGACTGAAAAGGAACCATAATGCAATAAGAACATATCATTTTTCATTGTCATGGCATGTATGAAGAAATAGAAAGAATGAAACCTAATGAGAAAACAGAAGGTCGTCTATTCCACTTTGGATTGTGGTGCCTTAAGCCCTCTAGAAATCCCTGAGAAAAATGGGGATGCTTGACCCTACAAGTTGCTCTGTGGTCAGCAGTGTGAGGGTTCTCATGGTTTACTGTCTTAAAGTTGACGTTTAGATGACTTCAGCTTAGCTTGTACTTGGCAGGATTGAGGAAGTCTATGGCTTCAGCCTTTGGCTTTGAACCCAATCACAGCATAGGTAGATGACATCTTAGTTGCTACTAATGGAATAGAGCACCTTCATCAGTGGAAGCAATTTTGACATCTAAAAGGCTCCTTGTGTGGCAAGGTCCACAATTTGCAAAAGATGATTTTCTAACATCTAATGGTAGACTAAGCTATCATAGGTAAATGGACTTCAAAGGCTGAAATCATGAGATAATTTAGATGAAATTAAGAAATACATTAGGCTCCAAGAGTTTGAACTTTGGCAAACAACAAAACAAAATGTTTTAAACTTTTTTGGAACATGTGAAACTGATATATTTAGTATGTTATTATGGCAATTTTTCTGATGTTGTATTGTTTCCTCTATATTTGATATTTTAGAGACATCAGTATGTGGCTTGTATGGCATTGTGTTAACTCTAATTCATATTGTCTTGTATGTTTCTCCATAACTCAGTAGATGTGGTATTTTCCTATGTGATTGTATCTGGCATTCTCTTGTGACAGTGATGGCTTTACTTTGTGACAGTTTCCTTTATGACCCTAGTAGGGATTGTATAACATTTCCAGACATCCTTATTCTGACATTAGGTCTTGTGGCATGTTTTGGCACTTTTTCTCTGTGACACTCCTGGACTTCTGTATGTTTCCCACTGTATGTTTGAAAAGTATTTTTATATTTAAGTCTGTAATGCTATATCTAATCATGTTTATCTTGCAGCATTTGATGGCATCTAATATCAAGCAAATACAAATCAAACATGTCTGTTACATTCTCTCTTGAGGCACAGTAATTAATATTCACTAATTATATTAATATAATATTAATACAGACTATATATGGCACACATGTCCCTTTCCCACTTCTAGGACATCCCTACAATAAGCACATTTTTGTTGCACCAATCATCTGCTGTGACGTGTTGCCACATTCTCCTGTTTTGGAGCCCCAGGCCTTAAAAAATTCCAGGAATACTCCTTTCAAGTACCAAGTATAAAAGTTACGGACCAACATGAAATTGTTTTCTTCAATGTGGGCTAAATGTGAAATTTTCATAAAGGTGAACAGTATGATGCAAAATGTAGGTTGGGTCTATAGAATACCCAAATATTACCAACCTTAACACGAATGCATAAAACATGTACAACTTGATATACAAAGCATAACAATGGAGACACTAATGTGATATATGGAAACAAGTTTCCATGATGCAGCATTAGACTGCATGCACATTAGGGCCATGGCTCTAGAAACCTTTGGTAATTCTTTCTAACTAATGGTAATTTATGGTATCAGCATGTTTTTATAGTTTTGTTTTTTTTAAACAAGTATTCAGATGTTATCATGGCATTTCCTATCTCAGTGGGCTGCTGCTTCATTCTGGTGCCAAGTTGCTTAGATAACAAAACAGATTTTCATTCTGCTCACAACAAGTATTCTAGACTGATAGTTTTTAATACAAATGCAATATAACCTTTATGTCACCTATCGGAAAAACACATTGCTTTCTATGCCAAAGGATCTCTGAGACCTGTGCTACTGCATAGACATGCACAGTAGGGTTATTTAAGTCAGAAGTCAGTAGACCAACCATTATGTTTTAGCTTGTCGAAAAAAAAATAAACCAGATGAAATGCTTACAAAACACAGGAGAAAACTCAAACTTCATGCAAAGTATATTCATTATGCCTATATACTTCATGGACCAAAGCATGGGTGTTTCTCTTGCTACAAATGACTTATGTTCTAATATGTTATCATTAGAAATAGTTGTGAAATTTTGTAGGAACCTTCCCCCAAAATTTTTTTGCATAAATGTTATATCAACATAAAAAAAACAAACTTTTCTTTTGTTTACATTTTTTTGTTAATCAAACCATGTTCAGGGCAATTTCATCATCTCTAGTTATCATAGGGTATCAATACAACAGCACCTAATTATTTTTAAAACCCAGGCAACACTACATCTTTTTTTAATCACCATTGCACCATTCTTAATTTGGTGACATAGATATATATAATAGGAAGCTCATGATTAGACAATAATCAGCCAACACTATTCTTCAATTTTGGTTAAGCTCAGCAGTGGTTAAAAGCCATTCTACCTGTGCAAACTTCACCTGTGAGTGTCTGGATATCTCAAAAACAATCTCATTGTTGCCTGCCCTGCCTACACATATCTTATGTTTGAGTTGAAAAAGGAAGTACGGTAACTAGCTTTCATCAATTCAAATGAGAGCTTCATATATACAGTATAATTACAATATTACAATATGTTGTGGTGGTACTATTCAAGTGCCATGACCTCACAATAGCCTAGCTTCTATGCACTAACTGGACAGCTGGCCACTGACCACCAAAGTTGAACATATTATGGGTATGTGAATTGTGGTGCCAGACCTTGTAGTTCAACAAGAGATATACCAAGAAATGAATTAACAAGACGTTTAGTTCTATACAATTTGTTTTTGTAGTTTTTCTGTGATTTTATGACATTCTGCCGCTTTTATTATTACAAATGGTGTTGAAATATGATAATGAAGTATAATGGAGCTTGTAGTTCTACAATGAGTGATACTATCTGTCATTGTCCTTGAACATCCATTTATTTGGTAAGAAGTATGGTTTGAATTCCAATACTAGTGAAGAGCGAATAATTCTACTTTATTCGATTCAATATTCAATTTTTTTGAATATTTGCAAATATATAATAATATATAAATATTATTATTATTATTATTATTATTATCATTTATTTATATAGCGCCAACATATTTAAGAGCCGCTGTACAAATACATTGAGTGGGAGATCCAACACAACAATAACACACGGTACAGTAATGACACAAGGGGGAATAGAGGACCCTGCCCGGTTGGGTCTTACAGTTCATAGGTTGGGGAACAGATGTACAATGGGGGGGAATGGGACTGGGCATTGGTGGTGATGTTAGGGATGAGATGGATGGATAGGCCAGACTGAAGAGGTGGGTTTTTAGGACTTTTTTTAAAAGTGCCAAAAAAAGTAGGAGCAAGTCAAGTATATGGGACGAGGGAGAGAGTTCCAGAGAGTAGGAGCGGCCCTTAGAGTAGTCCTGAAGACTGTGATGTGATGAGGTTATGTGTGGGATGTCATTTTAGTAGTCATGGAGGAGCGGAGGGGGCGGTCGGTTAGGGGTTTTTGTGAGTTGTGTACCAGGTTGGAGTGATGGAGGACAGGAGGTGTGGAGTGATTTAAAGCAAGGCACAGGGACTTTGAATTGATTCTTGGACAACTGGAAGCCAGTGAAAGAGTTGCAGAGAAGGAGCAGCAGATGAGGAGCGGTTTATGAGGAGTAGAATTGAGTCAGCAGCGCCATTCATGATGGATTGAAGAGTGAAGTGCTAGAGAGAGGGAGACCAGAGAGGATGATGTTGCAGTAGTCCAGACAGAGAATGATGAGGAGTCGTTTTTTTTTGTTTGTACCAGGAGTTTGTGGTTCTCTGGGGAGAGAGAAAGGGGCGGATTTTGGAGATGTTGCGGAGATGAAAGTGGCAGGATCTAGCGATGTTATGAATGTGGGAGTGATAAAGGAGGCGCAGAGAGTCGAAGGTGACACAAGGCAGCGAGTTGTGGAAGGGGGGAGATGATGGTGTTATTTACTGTAGTGAGATGTTAGGGGGGAGGCTTGGAAGGTGTGGGGGAAATATGATGAGTTTGTTTGCTAAGGTGGGTTTAAGGAATCTGTCAGCCATCCATGAAGAGATGAGAGATGGCCGTAGGCAGTGAGAGATGTTGTCCAGGGCAGAGGGAGTGAAGGGCCGGGGTGGATAGGTAGATTTGGGTGTCATCAGCAATTAGATGGTATTGCAGACCAAAGGGAGGAGATAGTTGCCAAAGGGGAGGAGGTTTAGAGGGATAAAAGAACTGGGCCAAGGACTGAACCTTGTGGGACGCCCAACAGGAGGGGGGTGTGAGAAGAAGAGGAGCCATGGAAGGAGGTTTGGAATAGAGCGGTCAGTATGGTAGGAGGAAGAAGAAAGAGCAGAGTCACGAATACCGATAGAGCTCAAGGTCTGTAGAAGAAGAGGGTGGTCATAATAAATTATAATAAATGGTGACATGCCACATTTTTGTTCGCATTGCATGTTGGTAAAGCTTCCAAATGCATAATATCGCGAATATTCGAGATTGCGAATATCCACCACCATATTCCCAAAAATTGCGAATTTTTAGAAATTCGAATACTCAAGATCAACACTATTCAATATCTAGCAACAGCACATCCTAGAACTTCTTTCATAATAGTAGTACCATGGCCTGCTGGGGTCCATAGTTTGATAATAGGTAAAGGATCTGACAAATAATTCTGGGTCTGTAGTTTTTCCTAACGAGAAATATGCAGCCTGTTAACATAGCAGAAGTATTTAATTTTGGTTAATTTCTCTGCTTCCAGAAGAACTTGAAGTGATATACTGATGTGTTGTCTAATAGGTACAGTATAGGACTGTGGGTGAAAATATTATACAAAAAGAAGCATTGTTGATCCACCATATATAAATGTATGACATGCCTTTCCCTGCAGTATATAGCAAGGAAACTTTATTAACATTAATTGCTGTGCAGAATTCAGAATGACAGAATTATGACAATCTTCCAAATCCAGTTACCGAACTGCATATGCCAGTATACATACAATCCAAAAATTATGTGTAATCAGTAAATCCTGATTATCCCACATCAATCCTCCTCTGGGATGATATGCTGCTGTGACATCATCACTTGCCAGCACTGGTCACTGCTTAAGTCTTTGTCTTTTACTACTACCGGGAAATAGACGCGGACAGAACCCAACCCATTCACTTGAATGTGATGGGTTCCACTATTGCTTTACCAAAGCGGCGTGGTCCTGCATTGTAATTGCGGGGATGCTAGAGATCCCCTTAAATGATGAGCGATGTGACCATTGAATATTAATGAACACATCCGCAGGATGTGGAAAAGCCTTACCAATGCCCTGGCGGTTGTTGAACTTTTAACCATGGACAATCCACCTGCAAACTGCTGGAGTCTTGGCTGATCTGTTTTCACCATTGAAATCAATTATCTAGCATCATCCACTGACCATTCCGAGTACTTCCGAAAGACATATTGTCACAGCGCCCTGCAGTACCAGGGGATCTGTGCCTAATACTTAAGCAATGTCTGCTTCCTGCTCTGTCCCCTATTTATCCCTTGGCCTCAAAGGACTAAAGTATTCTACAGAAGATCTCTCTCTCTCTCTGCTGGCCGCAAGTAGTAACTTGTTTGGTGCTCCTCCTTCCTGCCCTACTTAACCTCCCTGGCGGTTCACTGAGGTCCAGATTTCTGTACAAAGGTGATAGAGTGTTTTGCCTTTCCTCTGTGTGCCTGCAGTTCTCTAGGAATTCTGCAGGCACACAGAGAGCCAGCGATTGCACCCAATTCTGAAATTTATCTGATTCAGTTCAAAAGTTAAAAAAAATATATTTTAAAAATGAAAAAAAAAAATATTTCTTTAAGTCCGGGTCTCGTCTCCGTGACATCACTCGGGAACCAGGGAGAAGCTGGTGAGGACGTCGCTGGAGGTGGCAGCTGGACTAGGTGAGCTCCTGCACCGTGCCCGAAGCCAGTTGGTGCGCACCGCGAATTGCAGCGTCCTTTTGCCCGAACTGGCTTCGGCAATATCACTAGGGAGGTTAAGAAAGCCTCAGCCATTGTTGATTTCCTGGCTTCTGACCCTCCGCTTATTTTATAGCCTTAACACTTGGTACCGCAACTTGGTTATTGCTGCTAACTGCATGGTGTGTGCCGCAACCTGAGAACTGTCTGCAGCAAAGTGCATCACTCCTTGCAGGGTGAACATTAGGTGATTCCTTAGCCGTAGATTACACTTTTGTCTACTGTGCAATTATGCCAGTGAGTCCACTCCCTCGTATGATAGGTGACACCCACTGTGTCAACCCTGAGTTAGTGCCCCGGTCGTATACAGGAACACTGGCAACATTGACAACACTGCAAATTGAAAAGACCAGAACTAAAGGGAACAGCGAGAAAGTATGGCATCTTGTTTTGTACCTTCTTCAGCATAAATCATTTTTAATGTTTTATGGGCTTTTTTGAGGAAGTTTTTATTAAGCAAATAAACTGTGGATATAGGTAGGTGTAGATTAAAATATATTTCAGAATATTTTATAGAAACATATTTTAACATAAACTGTTCTGCTTAAAGGAAAATTTTCTTGTGTACTAATAACAAAACTGGTAACAATGTATGTTTAGCGGCTCTAAAAACTGCAAGCATTATGATTATAATACACTATATGACTCACAGACCTGCACAGTCCCTCCTGACATCACATTTTCATAAAGGTGAAAAAGGTATAAAAACAGCAGCCAGACAATTACTTACAGTGCATAAAGTCTCAAATGTTTTTGCTGATACAAATGATCCATCAAGGCCAAACAGAAATATAGATGCATAGGAAAGCATTCCTCCAAGGATAATAAGGTTATTCATATAAGGACTAGACATCTTTATTAACCTGCCAGAAGAAAGACACAGACAATTTACGGTACAGAACACTGCTCAGATAACATAAGTTGCAAATTATTTTATTTATAGTTGCTTTATATTGTGCTTGAAAGTCAGTATACAAGTTTGGCGCAAAATGCTAGATCATAGCAGTTCACATCCCAAAAGTGGATGAAACAAGGAGACCATTTAATAAAACATTCATCAGATTGAGGTTACTTTTTCAAATAAGCTGATAAATATTAATTGTTGATGTTTTAACAAAAGAAGCAACCCAACTGTTATATAAGCATAAAACTCAAACGTTCATCTAGTCACTTTACAGACTCTCCAGTACTAAATTGCTCTGAGTTTATCACAGTGTGCATTAGAAGTTGCAGAAGTATAGGTAGCTTCCATCTCATTTATGATTTGTGGGCTAGAGTAGGCTCTTTAGCCATCCTGCTATGGCTACGCTCGCAAGCCTACCACTCCTACCACTACATACATCCTGGAAGTAAAGCTAGCCACACACGGTTCGATTTTGGTTCAATCGATGCTTGATTAGATGAATTTTTTTGAACGAAAATCGAGAAATGCCCACATGGTACAATCGACGATAATTGTTCGAGGAAGGCAGAAAAATGTATCGAATTTTGATTGGACATGTTTGAAAATCGTCAATTGTGCCAAAATTGTTTTATAATCGTCGATATTTGTTGTGTTTCTCCTAGATCGATTAGATTAGATATACATAACATAGACCACTTCAATCTGAACTTCAATAGTTTCAATACAAAAATCAACGATTTTAGTAATATTTTGGAATCTAATCGAATTTCACCACAATCGCAAACTCAATGTGGGGTGTATGTTGATGCGATTAAGATCGATTTTCGATTAGACGATTGAACCAAAATTAAACCGTGTGTGGCTAGCTTTAGAGAGAGCACCTGAGATCACTGCTTAAGATTTGATACAGTCTGCATGAAAATGCAAAATGCTTGCAAACACCTTCATCACAGAATGATGCCCATCGAGGCATTTTAATATTTGCATACTACACCAAAAAGCTATCTCCATAAATTATGGCTTTAGAAGAGAACTGATACTAGCTGCTGACTCCTGCTACCTGCAATGATATACCTTGACACCAAAATCTGACCCTACCATCTGAATGTCCCAGCAGTAATTGAGACTCATCAGACCTGGCAACATTTTTCCAATCCTTTATTGTCCAATTTCGGTGAGTCTGTGCAAATTGTAGCCTCAGTTTCCTGTTCTTAGCTGACAGGATTGGCACCCGGTGTGGTCTTCTGCTGCTGTAGCCCATCTGCCTCAAGGTTTGATGTGTTGTGCGTTTAGAGATGCTCTTCTGCATACCTTGGTTGTAACTAGTGGTTATTTGAGTTACTGTTGCCTTTCTATCAGCTCGAACCACTTTGACCACTTCTTTTCTGACCTCTGGCACCAACAAGGCATTTGCGCCCACAGAACTGCCGCTCACTGGATGTTTACCCTTTTTCAGACCATTCTCTGTAAATTCTAGAGATGGTTGTGCGTGACAATCCCAGAAGATCAGCAGTTTCTGAAATATTCAGACCAGCCCGTCTGGCACCAACAACCATGCCATGTTCAAAGTCACTTAAATCACCTTTCTTCCCCATTCTGAAGCTCGGTTTGAACTGGAGCAGTTCGTATTGACCATGTCAACATGTGTCAACAAGCAGTTGTACAGGTGTGCCTAATAAGGTGGCCGGTGTGTGCATGTATATATATACTTCCTACTTAAAAAGATGAGAGAGGCTTGTAATTTAAATTAAATTCCTCTGTAAAATAAGTATTTGGTCACCTACAAACAAGCAAGATTTCTGGCTCTCACAGACCTATAACTTATTCTTTAAAAGGCTCCTCTGTCCTCCACTTGTTACCTGTATTAATGGCGCCTGTTTGAACTTATAAACTTATAAGTATAAAAGGCACCTGTCCCCAACCTCAAACATCACTATGGTCAAGACCAAAGAGCTGTCGAAGGACACCAGAAACAAAATTGTAGACCTGCACCAAGCTGGGAAGACTGAATCTGCAATAGGAAAGCAGCTTGGTGTGAAGAAATCAACTGTGAGAGCAAAAAATAGAAAATGGAAGACATTCAAGTCCACTGATAATCTTCCTCGATCTGGGCTCCACACAAGATCTCACTCCATGGGGTCAAAATGATCACAAGAATGGTGAGCAAAATTCCCAGAACCACACAGAGGGACCTAATGAATGATCTGCAGAGAGCTGGGACCAAAGTAACAAAGGCTACCATCAGTAACACACTTCGCTGCCAGGGACTCAAATCCTGTAGTGCCAGATGTGTCCCCCTGCTTAAGCTAGTATGGGCCCATATGAAGTTTGCTAGAGAGCATTTGGATGATCCAGAAGAGGATTGGGAGAAAGTAATTTAGTCAGATGAAACCAAAGCAAAACTTTTTGATAAAAACTTAACTCATCATGTTTGGAGGAGAAAGAATGCTGAGTTGCATCCAAAGAACACCATACCTAATATAAAGCATGGGGGTAGAAACATCAAACTCTGGGGCTGTTTTTCTGCAAAGGGACCAGGATGACTGATCCGTGTAAAGGAAAAAATGAATGGGGCCATGAATTTTGATATTTTGAATAAAAACTTCCTTCCATCAGCAAGGGCATTGAAGATGAAACTTGGCTGGGTCTTTCCCAAAAATCCCAAACACATTGCCTGGGCAACAAAGGAGTGTCTTCATCACGCTGCTGTCAGATTTCAAAACAGCTGGAGGTCCCGCTGGAAAACAGGGATGGCCGCATATGATATGGGCCAGATAGATGGTGCTCAAAGCGGCCATCCATCTGGCCCATATCTACACATGAGTACCCAGCCTTACAGACTAATCTCTGTCATTGCTAACAAAGGGTATATAACAAAGTATTGAGATTAACTTTTGATATTGATGAAATACTTATTTTCCACCATTATTTGCAAATAAATTCTTTAAAAATCAGACAATGTGATTTTCTGGATTTTTTCCCCTATTCTGTCTCTCATAGTTGAGGTATACTTATGATGAAAATTGCAGGTCTCTCTCATCTTTTTTAAGTGGGAAAATGTGCACAATTGGTGGCTAAATAAATACTTTTTTGCCAGTGCCCTAGTCTTAAGAGGTCACTACACTGCACCAGTATTGTTAGATTTTACATTTTATAGGACCTTACATGTTCATTTTACATTAAAATGCACAGGCATTTTAATGTAAAATGAACATGTAAAATGCACGTTTTATGTGTTTATCTAGTCACTTCATCACATAAGTAAACACATTGCTTTAACATTGTGTTTACAAAGGAAGCAATGTGATGTCAATGAACTTTGTTACATTTTATTAACTAAAGCAAATGTGCTATGGAAAAACCTATGCAAATGTAACGCACATGTTGACACTGACCAATTCCTATAAACACAAACCCAGCTTGATATTATAATATTATCTTATACTAGATGTACAGAAACATTCATTTATAATTTTCTAAGTCCACTTGAGGCACCCTATGCTTACTAAGCTTATCACCACTATTGTAAGCCAAGAAAGTACCAGTGCTCAGTGCCTGTGTTAGACATGAGTAAGGAGAGGAAGGGGACCAAAACAAATAAGGATGGGTTCAAAAGTTGACATTGGCATATTGACATTAGTCTAGTGGGGCCCCTCAGTACTGCCAGAAGTATATTAATGTACACCAGAAATATTTTTAAGCACTATGTGTGCTCTCATTTCAGCACCCATCATTATATGCATGTAAAAAAAGCATTGTTATGGGTGGAGACACTCATTTGAAATGTGCAAGACTAAACGAGAAAATATAAATGATATAAAATATAAAGTACTTACTTGTGATTCCTATTTTTGATGTTAAAAAATAAAAATGTGATTGCCATAATCATTCCAATTATTGTCAGTGCAGAAAGTATGCTGTACAGTGGAAGGTGAATCTGGCGTCGTTCCATTCGAATAAACGTTTGATCTTTTGGAGGTTCCACTCCTAAATGTAACACAAGCTTTGTCTCAGACATTTTGTATACATTTCAGTAAAAAGGAAAAATAACTTTTTTTTTTAAATGTAATCATCACTGTAATCCGTTTTAAAAGAAAAAACTTTTTTTCTTTTGGACTATAAAGAAATAATGTTATGCTTTTAAGAATTAGTTATACAGAGACATATTAAGTATGAAATCCTACTAGTTTAAAAAGCATTAACCTGTATGTTTTATTCATTCAATAAACTTTAATGATTAAAAAAAAAAGCAGAAAGCAGAAAGTGAGCTGTGCTACTGAGCATTTATATTATAGTATGCGTGACCATTGGTCCTCCTTTCTACCTTTGTAATAAGTGTAAAACAAGTGAAAGCATTTCTTAAGGTACCCATACACGTTGCGATTTTTCGGGGACCGATGCGATATTCGATTTCGATGCCCGACTTTTGCTTTAGTGCTATTTTTAAAAGTCGGTCGGATGCCCGATTTTTTGCCCGATTATTCAGCCGATTATTCAACCGATCGGCTGGTTGGATTGGGAATCTTTTAAGAGTGGCCGACCGTCCAAAAATTACAGGCATCCTCATTCGGGACCCGACCGACTTTTCGGCCGATTTTTCTAAAAACAGCATTGGTCGGACTACATTTCCATGTTAGGAATCCCGAATGAACAACCTACCCGACCGACCAGATCGGTCAGAAGGGCTAAAATCGCACGAAAAATCGCAACGTGTATGGGTACCTTAAAGGCCCTATTTTTTTTTTTAAACAAATGAAATGTGGGAATAAGAGTATGTCTCCCCTCTCTTGTTCTCGGCTCCATCGGTCCCCCTGCGCTAAGCACATTCTGCAGATCCGGCGGAAAGAAAGTGAGAACAGCCGGTGCCTGAGACAGGTAATGTGGATCAGCTACGTCGTGTCCCCGCCAAGGAATGCACTTACTGCAGGGGGACCTGAGGTAGCAGTGGAGACACAGCCTAAAGGGCCCCATACACCTTACAATCTTACCATACAATATCTGTACAATCAAATTTTCTTCTACCAAAACCATGTAATATGAGGACCTCTCTAAACCTTTCAATCACTATGTATTCTCTCAGGGAGGACCTGGCACTACATAGTTGTTGGTGGATCTAATGAAAATTGTATGGAGTATGGTGTAACACTGTTTGGTTTATTGAAGGTATTACGGTTTTCCAATTACTTCATGTAAGTTGAACAAGGGTTATTTGATCCTTTTGCTTGTTATAGGTGTAATGTAAAGTCAGTTGGTACAACATCCTTCTGACCAGGGGTCTTCAAACTACGGCCCGCGGGCCACATGCGGCCCGCAGAGGAGTCTAATCCGGCCCGCCAGCAGTGAGCGCAGTTTGGCCGCCAAGATACCTGCCTGCATATACACTAAGTGTCACGGCTTCCTCAGGGATGACGTCAACCGCCTCCGCCCACGGCACGCTGTGTGCTGGGCGGTGTTGGGAGGGACACTGATGCGCCTGGCGCTCGGCGGGCGCGCGCCGCCGATGACGTCACTGGAGGGCGCCGGACGCCGCGCGGCGAGGAGTACCACATGGGGGTGACTATATAAATATAAGCTACAGCCCTCACTGTAACTAGGCTTGTTGGTGGATGAGGCATATGGCAATTGGATGAGGATGGTAGGAACAAGGTAGGAACACTGTGTTATCAATACTGCCCAAGCTGGGCATTCTGGACTGCATTTTATGACTGATTTGAATACCTAATGTTCCAGGTCTGTGCTGTGTGGCAATGATGTAATGATGTGGTGTGCTGTGCTGTGCCTGCCTGTCAGTGAGGTTTTCCTCCACTCCCTCCACTGCCTTCACCAAAGCAAAAGTGCCATAGAAATTTGTTTTTGCCAGATTGGGGTGTCTGGCCCGATGGGGGTTGGGGGTTGGGACTCATATGAAAATTCCCCCTTTGGGGGTGTGTGGGGCGTTCGGTGCTTGAAATCACAATTCTGTCAGTGGGGGGGTGGGCGGTGGGTTGGTAGGTTGGGTTTTCGGTGCGAAAATGCCCATATTGAAAATTGGGGTTTCGTGCTGACGCATTTTAAGGGTTTACATTAAAAAATTGTGTTTAAAGGTCTGTACTGTGCGTCAATGATTAAAAAGGCGCCCGCCATCTCCCTCCACCCAGTGCAACATGGTGTCCTGTGTGCGTGGCCTGCCTGTCAGTGAGGTTTTCCTCCCCTCCCTCCCCCTCCTTCCTCCACTCCTCCACTGCCATTCCTCAACCAAAGTCAGTCAAAAGTGCCATAGAAATTTGTTGCCAGATTGGGTTCTTCGGCCCGATTGGGGGGTGGGGGGTTGTGACTCATATAAAATTCCCCATTTGGGGGTGGTGGCGCGTTTCGGTCGGCTAAAATCAAATTCTGCTCAGTTGGTGGTGGGCGTGGTTGGGAGGTTAGGGGTTCGGTCTGATTGCCCATATGGAAAATTCCTGCCCGTTTTTTTTTTTGGGGGTGGGGGGGTTTAGGGGTTTAGTGCTGATATGAACAATGAAAATTCTGCCAGATGGGGGACTGGACTCAAGTCTCTTTGTTGAAGAAGTTGAGACTGACAGCATGCCGCCCCAGCCAACACCTTTTTTTCACGCGGACAAGAAAAAACGTGTGGTGTCTGATATGCCCGAATATAGTTTGCTGTGTTCAAAGATACAATTTGCGACGCGCTATCAAACCAACCTAAGTAATACATATGATTGTTGGTTGGAGAAGTGAGAAAGATAAAATATTACAATTACTGAAACATACACTTACACTCACAAATACTTTTGTTGAAGCAAAGCACTAAAAATCTTTTCCTCAGCTGCGGGCAAGTTTTCAGTTGCCCAAGCTAATAGCGGCAATGGCAACCATTTTTGTGAGGGCGATTTTGTTAAAGAATCCTTATTTCTGTTTCCAAGAGATGTTTCAGAGAAGGCCGATTTATTTAGGACATTGCTCCTTTCATCAGTACAATTGGACACGACGGATTGAAGAAATGGGAGACATTTGATGCAACCATTGCAAAAATCTGGCAAAAAAACTTTGCTATTTTCCCTTTGGGCACTCGACGAAAGCAATGATTTTCGTGATACTGCCCAACTTCAGGCATTTTTATATGTGGGAAAAATGATTGATTTTCAAGTCACATAAGAGCTTGCTGCACTGGGCACCAAGTTCAAAGGTACAACCACAGGATGATATATTTGGGGGGGGGGGAAAAAATGTTGCCAAACTGTGAATGGTTTTGGAGCTGGACTGGGTCTAAACTAGCCAGTTTGACAACTGATGTGCTCCTAGCATTGTGGGTCTAAGAGAGTAGTAATTGCTCAATTAAACAAGAGATTGCACAAACATAAACCATCCTCATGCCCAATTGCCATACACTTCCTCAATCCACCAACAAGCGCTGTGTTGTAATCTCTGAGTGGGCTCTGTTTTTGAAAATTGTGGTATCTTGTGTTAATACATTAGAGCTCCTCAACTAAACGCACAGACAATTTTCAGTAATTTTCGGCTGAGCTAAATGTTGCCCATGAAGATGTCTGTACCACACAGAAGTCCGTAGAGGGAGGTTTGAAATGTTTCTAAAATTACTCCTGCCGCAGATTACAGCGTTCTACTTTCAAAACAAAGAAGTACCAGAGCTCACAATTATCAGAATGGACATGGCAATTTTTGCCTTTTCTACAGATATAACAGAGCTACTCAACAGTTTCAACATCTGCACTCAAGGAAAGGGGGAGGCTCATCTGGTGATATGGCATCGGCATTGAAAGCATTTGAGGTAAAATTAAGGCCTTCTCATCAAACAAGGCAGGAGGAAAACTTCACTCCCTGTTCATCCATCTCCCGAGCAACTCAAAACCTGTCCGCGGACAACCCATTGGTAAATGCATTCCCAAAGAAAACACATGGGTGGATTCACTAGAATTGTTGCAAAAGGATTTCCAATTTTAGATTTCAAAGAGCTTCATCTCCAGTACATACAGCGTTTCGTAACCCATTTTTGTTGAGATGAAAATGTATTCCCATTTACCAATGGAACTGGCTTAACTGCCGAATTGGTACTCTCTGAATGACGCATTTTAGTCAAAGTACCCTTCTGATTCTATGCATCTCTCCCCTCTGATACAATCCAAATACAGGAACATGCACTGAAAATGTACCATCTTGTAGCACTTATGTCCTTTGAACAACTTTTCAAGAATGAACATCTGACATCCAACCAGATCAAGATTAACTGATGCCACTTGCTTCCCTTGTTACGGCTAGCATGACAATATGGAACCACCGACATTGACCATCTCAGAGCCAAAAGCAGGCCACAGTTCCCATTGAAATACTGTACGTGAATCTGTTTATTTATAAATGTTCTTCATTTTAATTTATGTGGATTTGTTACCATTTTTGCGAAATAAGATATGTGCATGTGGGTAGGAATTGTCTTTGATATAGTCCGTCCCTTCCGTCTCTGAGGGACGCGTGATCCTGCCCCCCTTTAAGAGTTTTGAGGACACCTCTTCTGACTGTCTGAGAACAATGGCACGTTGCATTCACCTGGCGATGGGAAGTTGTCCATAGGGGTATCAAACGGTGTGGTTAGTGATAGTGATTAATCATAACCATAGAAAGGCTGTAGTTCCATCTATCAAAAAATGTATCACATGGGTATTGGCCATTATATTTTGTAATAGACCTTTTGGTGGCTAAGCACAGTCCCCATTTTATGCCGTAAAGTGCTATTATCCGCAGCAAGCTTTGTTAACCAATTTGTGTAGTGTTGACAAGTCTTTTGTGTGTCTTGGCTGCCGGTTTTAAATTGTTCCCACTTTCTTTGTTTTTGCCCTTAAACCTACCAACAAAATTTCAGATTAGCCTATAGGATGCTTTGTTTTGGTAGTTGTTCATTGTTGGGGTACAACAATGTGTTCCGGCCTACCGTTTCCCTGTGCCACAACAACCCGACTTGTAGACTCAACTATGACTTTAGTGGTGGATCCCTGGACTTTGTTGTTAGCCCTAAGTACACTGTAAAGAATACAGAAGTCATACCAATTGAATGGAATTAGAAAATAAAGATTATAAAGTAAATAATACAATAGGGGGGGATTTATTTGGCACCTTTTATAACACTTCCCCTGATATGTATTTAGTGAGGCCATTGCTGTCGTCTCCTGACATACAATATTGTGTATGCCATGTGTTTGTGTGTCAAAGCATTTTTTTATTGTGTTAGATATACCTTTGAACCTGATGGTGTCATTGAATCAGTTCTAACTGTCAAGCTACAGCCTTGTATTCGCCCAACCTTCACTATTCTTTCATCTGCAAGAAACAAAAGGAGGAAGTAATAGGTTACATTAGTTACTCTCTCATACATTTGTTCTGTAAGGTTGCTATGGTTTAACATATCAATTTACTAGGTTATAAATAGAAACCCAGACAATGAGATGCTCAAAAATCAAAAACAAAAAAAGATTATTTAGAAAAAAAACAGAGAACCTTCTCTCTTTGTTATAATAGAGGCAAGAAGCATCTTTCTATTAAGAAAACTGCTTAATGTTTTAAAGTAAACCTGTCACAAGGGAAAGAAATATAGATACTTCATCCTGTTGACTTTCTTACGTAGATGGGACTGACGACATAAATGGTTGACCCACAAAACAACAAAATGTAGGTAATTTTACTATTGGGGGCAAGAATTTCCACCTCAGCAAATCAAACAAGGTAGAAAATAGAAAAATGGGAAAAGGAGACGAAGGAATAGAACAGAAACCCTAGAAAATAACAACAAATTTTGCATTGGTAATACGCTACGCAGCTGACGGACTATTAGGTAATGAAGATAAATGGGCTATGAATAGCCTCAGAACCTCACCTTTGGTTTTTTCCAATCAAAATAGTTTAAATGCTATATATATATATATATATAATATATATATATATATATATATATATATTATAATATATATCTATATATATATATGATATATTATTGTTTTTTTTTTGTTTTTTTTTCTGGCCTATAATACTACCGCTAAACCGCATACCACCGACCCTCCCACCCCCCCCGCCACACAAAAAAAAATTCCCGTTAAAATATAGAATTTTGTGGATCTTCTTGCCGTATAAAACTACCTCTCTACAAACGCACCCAACCAACCATTTTTAATGTCCTACTGTTACTTTCAACCCACAGATCACTACAGGCCCCATACCGGGTCGGATTCCGACCGGATTCCGGGACGATCAGCTTCCGGTGCGCGTGCACGCGAAACGATCGTGCCGGAATCGAGTGCAGCCCCCTTGTCCGATCGTTCGCGTCCATTGATCGGGGCTCAATCGGATGCCGACAGAGAACCAACTGTTTTCTTTCGGATCGTTCTGCACACATCAGAGGGTTACCATTTGGGAAGTAAGCGATCGTACACTGAAATCGTCCAGGAATCCGTGGGACATGTGGTATGCAGCGATCGGATACGCTTAATGGCTGATTGAATCGGAGCTCCGATCCCGCTGAGATCGCCGGAATCGATCGGAAAGTGATCAATCGGCCATGGAATCCGACACGTGTATGGCTAGCTTTACACCCTTAAATCCAATCTTTTTTTTGCATTAGTAATATACATTCCCAATTTGACACCCCTAACTGCAACCTTTCATAGTTATTAATGTTTCCCTGCGGTTATCCAACTGACATAAATTGTAGATATTTGACAAAAAAATTGCTTTAATCTCAATCTCCCTGCAATACCAATGTCAGCCACAATAATGCTAGTGAGCACACTTGCTGTCAGTAGCAGCCAGATACTTTCACAGACATCTTCAGAGACATCTGGAAGGAAAAGAAGGCGGCAAAAGGGATGAAGAATATTTTTCCCTCTGCTTCTGTCGGCCAGTGCGGGGAGCACAAATCCAGGGAGCAGACCTACAGACTTTCCTAGAGCAGGAGTGCCCCCTGCACCCCCCTGACGACGCCACCATGTTCCTGTATTCAAAAGTCGTCTTATATGCCGAAAATTCGGTATTCATCAACCACTTTATTAGGCACACAATGTCCAGCTGCTCGTTAATGCAAATTACTGATCACATGGTGGCAACTCCATGCATTTAGGCATGTTGCCATGGTCAAGGCAAACCTCTGCAGTTCAAACTGAGCTTTAGAATGGGGAACAAAGGTGATTTAGGGGGCTTTGAACCTGGCATGGTTGTTGGTGCCAATCTGGTTGGTCTGAGTATTTCAGAAACTGCTGATCTTCTGGGATTGTCACGCACAACCATCTCTAGGGTTTATAAAGAATGGCCTGAAAAAGGGAATACATTCAGTGAGCGGCAGTTCTGTGGGCACAAAAGCCTTGTTGATGCCAGAGGTTAGAGAAGAATGGCCAGAGTGGTTGGAGCTGATAGAAAGGGAACAGCAACTCAAATAACCACTCAGTATGCAGAAGAGCATCTCTGAACGCACAACATGTCAAACCCTGAGCTGGGCAGCTGAGCTATAGCCGCAGAGGACCACACCTGGTGCAATCCTGTCAGCTTAGAACAGAAAACTCAGGCTGCATTGGACAACAGAGGATTGGAAAAATGTTGCCTGGTCTGATGAGTCTCGATTTCTGTTGCGTTATTCAGATGGTAGGATCAGAATTTGGAGTCAACATGAAAGCATGCATCCATCCTGCCTTGTACCAACGGTTCAGGCTGGTGGTGGTGGTGCCATGGTGTGGGGGCCATTTTCTTGGCATATTTTGGGCCCCTTCGTAGTAACTGATAGTAGTAACTGCAGTAGTAACTGCAACGCCATAGCCTACCTAAGCATTGTTGCTGACCATGTCCATCCCTTTATGACCACAGTGTACTCATCTTCTGATGGCTACTTCCAACTGCGTGATGCTATCATGTCAATATGGAGCAATGTCTTAGAGAAATGTTTACAGTACCTTGTTGAATCTATGCCACGAAGGATGAAGGCAGTTCTGAAGGCAAAAGGGGGTCCAACCCATACTAGCAAGTTGTGCCTAATAATGTCTGGTGAGTGTATATTTAAAAACACACTGATTTTTTTTTGCTTGTTTGTAGAATGTGATTCTCCAAGTCCAATACTTCAGGGTAAAGATCGGCCAATATGTTTAGTATTTCTTTGACAAGCAGCAGTAACCATAGCAAGATGAAATCTAAGCCGCATATGGCCCTCAAGGAATGGAGTTGAAGTTTAGCTATTAAACTTAGGCAACATACCTGGAAAGGATTTTTGAGACAACATTAAAGTAGTCCTGAAAATCTACTTTTGTATGTATCAGCCTTTATGCTATGTACATTCATTCACATACTTGGGAGAAAACATGGTCTAGACATCGATAATAAAACACTCCAGGCCCCTTTTAATTGAAAAACTCAAGAAAAATGAAAAGTTGGTGTCTGAGGACCCAAAAGTAGGCTGAGCAAACATGACTACGTTTATTACAGTGATGTGGAAACACAAATAATAAACATGTTCAAACCAAATTTAAATTTGTGCAATACAAAACAAGCACAGTTTTTTCTTTGGAACCCCAAATCTACTTCAAGTAGATGATTAGCTAGCTTATGTGTTTTCTTTTTCATTAGGTCCAAAAAAAATTTGTATCTAAAATATTTTAAAATCCTAGGACATACTTACCAATTACCTAAAGTGATTCTCTAGTGACGAGGTGGGGACTAGTTCAGTCAGGTATTAAAATTAAATGTTCAGCTAGCTTGCTCTGAGGTATGTTTGCTGGAAATATAATCACTTCACTACTTGTCAAATTGTAAGTATAATTATTGATTTAACATTTCCTAATTTTTCTACAATTTATCTGCAATGGCAACAATCTCTACATGCAGCTGGGAGACATCTTCATTTTGTCTTGGATATGTGGCCTTTTCTGACAATATAATTTGCTTACAATGAACATCGTCAAGTACATATGCTCTAAAAACTACACACCACATTCTGTCCATGTCTTTCATACCCATTGATATTAAACAGTGTTATGGTAACTGTAAATACATCTATATGCAATAATGACAAATCCCTATAAAAGAAGGACATGTGGTTGGTATATGCATTGTGACATGATTACAGTAGTTGCATTAAGACATGATTACTGCGCTTACATGATTATAGTAGTTTTGACAAAGTTCTGACAGTAGTCTGACAACCCCTTAGAAGTTGTGACAGCAAAAAGCATTGTCTTTTGTGAGACAATACATGCAGCTGGATTAATTTCTCAAATGACAGTTGTGAGTTTTTTCCTCATTTTATGTAGGTGTATGTCACATTAAAGATTACCTGCTTTTATACTAATTGTACATGTTTATTCCTTATCAACAGTTACTACACACACTTTTGATAAATTCACTAATGCCGGCCATACACATGCCGATAAACGGCCGGATTTTAATCTGGCCGACGGGCGTGCGCGCTCTCGCCGTCGGTCAGGTTAAAATCCGGCCGTTTATCGGCATGTCCCCACATGGGGCGACAGATCCCTGTCGCCCCACTTCTCGGCCGGCCAGAGATCCGACATGTTGGAAAATCTCTGGCCGGCCGAAGCCGATGGAAGCCGATGGCCATAAGCAGCAATGAAGACGAGCGTCTCCATCGCTGCTTATGGCCGGCACACAAAGGGTGCCTGGCCGATTGTGGGGCCCCAGAATGCAATGCGAGGCTAACGTGATGACGTCATCACGTTAGCCTCCCGGAGCGATATCGGAGGACGATATCGCTCCGGCTCTGGCTGTGTATGGCTAGCATAAGAATGACAGGCTGCTGGATACCACTATTCCTATAAAAATGTATTGTCTCCAGGGGTTTTGACTTTAGCCAGGCTTGGAACAAAACTACATTAATGGTTTAAAATGTTATAAATGGGAGCAAGTAAATATATCATGAAAAAAATTCCTCTTTCAATGCTATTATAAATGTGCTCTTTCACTAAATACAAGAAAAAAAACTGCATTTTAATCCAAATAATTATGCTTGGACTTAAAGCGGACCTACCACATTGTAGGTCACTTTGCACTATCGGCATCAGGCTGCCAATAGATAGGGCAATCACTGTCCAAAAAGAAGAAAAAAAAATCTTAAAGCAGGAAAGATGAGTTTTTCCGAGGTAGCACCACCCATGCTGTGACGTTGCGGTCGCTTGTCATAGCTGAAAGGGCAACCCCATAATGCTCTGCTCTGCCTGTCCTCTGTGACGTCACTGTCACAGCCGATTCTCTCTGCAGCTCCTG
>CM070036.1:80102063-80127708 GCA_036250615.1 Ptychadena robeensis | reverse complement strand
ACAGAAACATCTACACCACTTGAGGGGTTCACATACTTTCAAGCAGCACTGTATGTACACATGCATTTATCTTATCCTATACATAATTTCAGCATTATTATTAAACAACAATAAATACACATACAACCTTTATAATGTGAATTGTCAGGAAGTTAGATAACAACCCCAGGAAGTCATTTGTGCATTAAACTAATTTCTTTCCTTCTTTGGACATTAATTCCAGTAGTTATAATTATTTGCTAACAAATTACCAATAAGCATTGTATTTATATACAATTAGTTTATGTATATAGTGAATAATTCAACTATATGAAAAATTAAAACCTATATAACATTGCTTTTTACTTCAATCCACATGCTTAGGAATGCATCACTGAGCACGTTTTCTATTTTTTTGGCACTGCTATAATGCTTGAGGCTGAGATGTCACTTTGAGTGTGTGTCACAATGGTATAATGTAAAACAGATACATTTTGTAGGTATTGAGTTATGTTACAAAGGATAAAACATCAGAAACAAGCAAAATAAAAAAAGATGATTTACTCGATATGTTTTTTTTTTTTTTTACTTCTTTCTGAAGTCGTTTTTTTTTAAATATAGTGCTTACCTTTAAACACCGTTGGTGCTTGTCAGCAAATGAGCCAATCATATATTAATAATATTGGAAGTATTCAAACATCTGCTATATCTTTGAGCATTTGTGGTGCTTTTAGAAGCTCTTCCCACCACTCCCAATCCCTGGCCAAACACGTCTGTCTGGTTTCTCTAATTACACCTGCACAGTTTAAACAGTGCTATCTTGTGTCTGCAGTTAATTTATATTTAGATACAATTGGTAGTTTATTTTTAATGTTTTGCAGTATACCTCTGACACCTGCACTGTATATATAATTGTACTGTATTATATTAATTATCTTTTATTTAATATACCCCTATGCCCAGTTTTGTCTAAACCGGGGGTGGGCAAACATTTTGACTTGTGGGCCACATTGGCTTCTTAAATTTGATAAAGGGGCTGTAATCGCCAACCTGCCATAAGTGTCCATGCATAGCCTTAATCACGAATGATGGTGGTAATGTGTAATAGGCATCATGTGACAGAAATCTCTTTCATTGCAATGAACAAAGATAATTCCTAGAGGCTGATTGTTGTCACCATGAAGATACACCCAGTGTCATCCCATGATCACACCACTGCATCTTCCCAAAGTTAACGTTTGGACACTCATTGCAGAGAACAAGCGGAGGGGACAATCTTTTCAACAAGGTGACAAAGGGAAGGAAAAGAAAGCTATATGGGCCATATTCAGCCCCCGCGCCTTAGTTTGCCCACCCCTTGGTCTAAACTGTAGCACAGCAATGGGGGAACAATGGCATAATACAAGCCATATACAGTAAAGCACTATGCTGTGTGCTGACTTTATCAACTTCTTGACCAAACCCAGAAGCTTAAAATTTGAGAAGCCCCTTCTTGCAAATTCTTAAAGGAACATACACGTACCAATTCCTGCATGATCTGATCCCAAATCCGTTGCCGTGCGTGCTCCCGCATCCCTCAGGGATTCTGGTCGTGCAGGAATTGGAGGCTGCAACTGACTAGGATTAGGCTAAAATCAGCCATCCTGTCGGATCGCACAGTTATCCGACAGGATTGTAAATTTTAGTCTGATCCCATTAGTTCAGCTAGGGACGGCTGCCCCCAGCCAAACAAATGAGCTGCAGATGCAGAGTGCGGTCCGATTCTCGGCACTAGCAGGCGGGCATGATAACGTCATCGCGCTGCCTGCTACTGCATAGAATCGGAGAGAGGAATAGACGGTAAATCGTACCATCTATTCCCAGCTTTACATGTTTCCCTCTTTATATTAATATGTGTTCAGAGGATCATATGCAATTTATCTACAAGAGTAGAGATAGTTAAATTTTTTCAAATACCTGACTTTGTGAGTAAAATTCAAAGCCCTTGGACATGGGATCATCACCAATAAAAAAGTATTGTTCTTACATGTGTAATAAGTTAAAAGTTAAGTAAAACATTTTCCTTAATTTTAGACCTAATTTATGCAAAAACTACAAATGCTAGAGCAATACTTTCTTTTTTACCAATGTTCCCACAACCCTTTTCTACATTGCTAGCAAAAGGTAATTATAGCATCTTCAGGGGCTTTGCAGTTAACTCTCAAATTAAGTTTGTAGAATTTTCAAAAAACTATTTGACAATCTGTATGTAAGAGGCTTATAAACGTGTCTACTCTCTTTCCTAATCAACTGGTAAGAAAACTCTTCTGCATGCAAAGTTAGATCAAAAGAAAATTGAACACAAGTATTTGCTTTAGGGCCATTTCACACTATATGCGATGGGATGCGTTTTAAGAACGTGTGCTTTTTTTACCGCACCCATTTTTTTACTGCATGCATTTTTACATAGACAACCAATGTTCCCATTCACACTGTATCCATTTTTTAAAACGCAGCGTTTAAGCATGCGTTTTTAAAAACTCACTGCTGTATGCATTTTTAACTAACTTTTTCAGCGTTTTTCATTCATTTGTTCAAAAACGCAAACGCATTGTCGCATGTGGAAATGCATGCCTATAAAAAATGCATGCCTTTAAAAAACGCATATAGTGTGAAATGGCCCTGAATTAAAAAAAAAGGCCCAACTACTTACCTAGTTCAACAGGATAAAATACATTTGTTGTTTTACATTTTTGAATTAACCCCAGGGGTCATTCCAGTCCCATGCTAGATTTCATCTCAAATAATAATATATATCAATATAAGGGGGTCTTGGAACAGACCCAGTCTAAATAAGTCTCCTTGGGATTCATTGTTGTAACTAGAACATTTGTTTAAAACCCGAATATTTAGTTCTTATGTCTAGTTAAGTACAGATCAGAAATGTTACATCAGAAATTCTCCGTCAAGATAATTAAACTGATATATTAGATGTTTAGGATTTAGAGATATGTTTTGACAATAGATCAGTCTGATTCTTTGAATTTTGAATTTTAACCATATTGGAGCATTTTGAATTGCCTTAAGGTGGCCTTACATGGGTCCATTTTGTTATCGATTCGAGCACAATCAATCGATGTTCGAGTTCACAGTGATTAAAACCTCAAATGAGAAGGGAACCAACATGTTGGTAAAACCTTTTTAAATTCCATTACTTTTAATGGTGAAGTCATCAAGCTGAGCTTGAGGGTTCATCAATTGCATGGGTATTGACCCTTGTATGGCCAGCCTTAAATTGAACACAACTATTTAGATGCTAACTCATATAAGATAGCGTCAACAAATGTTTGGCCATATTTCTACAGACTGGTCGTAAAAGTGCTATTACTCCTTTATGTTAACATATGTTCCTCTCCCTACTGGTTGTCCTGCTTGCTTTGCAAATTGTGTTGTACCACATGCCACATACAGTTTTAAGGTATACCCCAAGCTGGAAATTTAAAGGATTCTTTTCTTGGGGAATTTTATGTTTTTTTAATTGCTATAGGAAAATGTCCCCAAAGTCAGTTACCAGCTTTCGATACCTTTTTTGATATTAGCTTTTTAGATATTAGGTATTACTTCAACCCTACTACTAATGCCATCATTGAGGACATTAACGCCCACCTGCAGGATGTGACATGTGATAGAAAACAGAGTGATGACATGCACACATTGACTTGCACATGTTAACCACTTTCAGTCATAAAGGAGAAAAAAATGGCATTTAATGTGTTAACTGGATAATTTCACAACCTCTTAATAAATGTGTTTTCATGTGTAATGAGGAACATTGAAATGCATTTTAACTCTATCCTTAGAGAACCTACAACCCTAATGCAAACTGTTAAGCATCAGCCATCCACCTAATATAAGGATTTTCCACGGCCCTTTACTATACTTGCCTTATTATGCTTTTTTTATATACTAAGTATTATATTATTTAAATCAAACATTTGTCATACCCATATTATTTTCGTGACTTCATTTAAACTTATCAAACCATTCATCTGGGGCATAATGATTCAGTGTTGACTCAGCAGAACACGTTTTAAGGGATAATCAATACATTGTGATTTTTTTTATCACTTACTTAAGAAATAAATAACATACTAGGTTCCTAAGAAGCCATAATATTTGCATATATTTTAGGTGGAAAAATGAATTGACAGCAGTGACTTGGTTTGAAGTAATGTAGACACTCCAGATGAATTATGCATGAAAACCAAGTTAATATTTATTTTGAATTCATTTCTGCTGTCACTAATTTTACAAACCACTTTGCAAAAAAGAAGAAGTAGAATAAAAAAAAAAAAAAAAAAAAGAATATAAAACATAAAGAGTCAAAAAATACAAACATATTGTTTGTTTATATTAGAATGTCATACTTTCTCTGTCAGGTTTAACTGAATATGATGTTACTCTGACTGGTATTATATAAGTCAACCAGTGAACTGTAAGATTCAGAGCACAGCCATTTAAGCATAAATAATTCATTGGGAAAAGAGGAAGCTAATTTTTCATCCATTTAGCAATGTTTGTTAACGGTTACAACATTGGAACCTTAATGATGACAAATGTGAACACAATATATATATATATATATATATAGATATATTTATATATCTATATATATTTATATATTTACAAGGTATATTAAAATGTTCTGACAAAAAAATCTAAATGTTTGTGGAAAGAAATAAAAAATATAAAACCACAGCTATGTTTTATGTTGTCATTTGATAAATGACAGCTTTTGTAGAGCTTTGTGTAGTAGTAGTGTTCAATAACGTAATCAGTTACGAGTAAAGCTAGCCATACACGTGTCGGATTCCATGTCCAATCGATTCATCATCCGATCGATTCCGGCGATTCTGCCGGGAATCGCAGGTGTGATCAATCGGCCAATTAAGAGTATCCATCGCAGCATACCACCTTGTCCGAGCGAATTCCGGCACGATTCAGTGTGCCATTCCACCTCCGATTCCACCTCACAAATGGCAACTCCCCCTGATCCGGGCAGAATCGGATGAGAAAGACGAACATGTTGGTTCTCCGTCGGATCCGATTCTGAGCCCCTGAACGATCGGACCTGATCGATCGGACAAGGTGGGCTGCATGCGATTCCGGCGGTGTGAATCCGACACGTGTATGGGGGCCTTTACTTAGGTGTACATGCAAAAAAATGTTGTTCAGTGTCAGCTAAATGTCTTTTACCCTTTGTACATCAGTATTGTCTTATTTAATATAAAAGTATAAGTCTCAGTAACAGGCATTAGCATCTATATGCTACAAAGAGGCATTAGGCACCATGTTTGTAGCACTTACCCCCTGTGAGCTAACACTGATGTTGATAAAGGAAAATATATAGTAATATCAGCAAAAGATCCAAATACAGGGAATATAGGAATGAAGACAACTACATTTTCCTTTAGATGTCTCTGCAGCTACAGTATATGCCCAAAGCTGGGAATAGACGGTAAGATTTACCGTCGATTCCCGGCCCGATTCCGGCATTAGGAACGGGCGTGATGACGTCATCACGCCAGCCCACTAGTGCTGAGAATCGGACGGCACTCTTTGTGTGCGGCTCATTACTTCGGCTAGGGGCAGCCATCCCCATCTAAACGAATGGGATCGGGTTAAAATGAACAGTCCTGTCGGATAACTGTGCGATCCAACATGATGGCTGATTTTAGCCCAACCCTGCTTGTTGCTGCACCCGATTCCTTCATGACCCGATCCCTAAGGGATGCGGGAGTGCGCACGGCATCGCATCGGCGGTCGGGTCGTGCAGGAATCGGAACGTCTATGCCCAGCTCAAGACAGATTCATTTAGGTTTTTCCTTTAGAATAAACTGTGCTGCGTTTCATTTTTGAATGCATAGTAATTGGGAAAGAAATAAAGTTATACAAATTGAAAACTAATGCATAAAGATTTCACACACGAAAGCAGGGAAAGCAAGATTTATATGTAAGTACATCCATATAGAAGTAACAAGTACAGCATGACACAGTCTGTCAAACATCTAGAAAAGCAATATTTCAAAATTACATGGGCGTTGGTCTATAGTTGAACACTGAAATGTTTATATTTTTTAAGCAGGAAATTCAAGAATTAGCCCTAACTGACATGGTTGTTTGAAAACCTCCATTTTGGCGCTCCCAACCTAATGTTAACCGTGACCTTGGTCATAAATGCAACAAAAATATGCCAAAATCATTGTAAATTTTTTTAAACTTTATTGCTAGTTTAGAAAGAATTTAATGCACTTTTATGTTCTGAGTTTTTGTTATAGAATGAAGTGTCAACATAATTAACCCCTTATGCTTGGCAATGCTTCTTTCTGGTTTATAATAGGAATGATAAGATGATGCTAAAGAAGATGGGAAAAGCCCACCAATGTTTCACTATTAAGTTTTGAATAGCAGTGACGTGACATGCAATAACTTTGGATGAAACAGCTAGAATCACACCTAGCTAACAGTAACACAGACATACATTTACTAAATCTCCAACAAATTTGGTAATGATATTATGTTTAGGGTCTTTGTAATTCATTTACAAATCTGATAGATGTAATTTTTCAAAATTCCAAGACTATCTGTATATATGTATTAGCTATAGCTTACATACATACATATATGGTGAGTCATCTAAGGCTTATGTATCAAGATATAATACTTTATCTGGTCCTTCGCAGTTCTTACAAATAGGTACATAGATGTGTAAGCTAACACAATCCCAAGGAAGACATCAACACCTATCAAACGACAAGTCTTCTAGTATCCCTGACAGACAACGCCAAAGAAGAGATATTTGGCCAAAATGCATTGTGCCACATTTGGACAAAAAACAAACATAGCATATCCGCACAAACACCAAATAGCAAGAATGGTAGTTGAACTTAGGCACCTTGCATCTGAGTGATTTATGAACCCCTTCTGTATACCAAAGAATTTTTTTGTTTGAGGCTTATAAAGTAATACAGATATTGATTCGAAGGGTCATCACACATTGCATTTCTAATTTGGCTTAATTTTTTTAAATAAATAATGATATAACAGGAATCTGTTGTGTGTGGAATGTACATTAACTTCCTGAGGCCCATAAACTCTATTCTACCAGTATGAATATTCAGACTTCCATGGTTGGGAACCACATATACCAAACATCCGCCATAATAACTACTGTATGTATAAAAAATGTACATATTACATTCACAAAATCCTCCTCCACCTTGGTGCATAATACCTACTGTATATGCATACACTGGTATACTGGTGATGCATAACTGGTACATATTTTAGGGCAAATCGCAAAAAAAAAGAAACATAATAAAATGTACATGCTTATCCATAAATCCTATTCCTAACATTATTCCAAAGTTTAATTTTAATATAAAATAAATTTAGTCACTGAATGGGATTTGTGCAATATATGTCATTGGCTAACTAACAATATATACAGTCAGGTCAATAAATATTGGGACATCGACACAATTCTAACATTTTTGGCTCTATACACCACCAGTTACAATGTGCAGATAAAAAGTCTAAAGCTAATTTTAAGTGTGCTATTTGCATTTGGAATCTGTTGCTGTCAACTCTCACAATGAGATTCAAAGAGCTATCACTATCAGTGAAGCAAGACATCATTAGGCTGAAAACAAACCCAACAGAAAGATAAAAAAGGCCAGATTAGAGTTTGCCAAACAACAACTAAAAAGCCTTCACAGTTCTTCAACAACATCCTATGGACAGGTGAGACCAAGATCAACTTGTACCAGAGTGATGGGAAGAAAATAGTATGGAGAAGAAAAGGAACTGCTTATGATCCTAAGCATACCACCTCATCAGTGAAGCATGGTGGTGGTAGTGTCATGGCGTGTGCATGTATGGCTGCCAATGGAACTGGTTCTCTTGTATGTATTTATGATGTGACTGCTGATATCTGCTCATATTCAGCCAAATGCTTCAGAACCCATTGGACGGCATTTCAGAGTGCAGATGGACAATTATCCAAAGCATACTGCAAAAGCAACTAAAGAGTTTTTTAAGTGAAAGAAGTGGCATGCTATGCAATTGCCAAGTAAATCACCTGACCTGAATTGAGCATGCATTTCATTTGCTGAAGACAAAATGTTCCAAGAACAAGCAGGAACTGAAGACTGCAACTAAAGTTGCAGTAGAGGCCTAGCAGAGCATCACCAGGGATGAAACCCTAATGCTGGCAGTCTACAGTTAAAGCACATTTTGTTTGTTTCACTGCAAATCCATTGTGGTGGTGTATAGAGCCAAAAATGTTAGAATCGTGTCGATGTCCCAATATTTATGGACCTGACTGTATGAGTTATATTTTTTGTTTTCCTTCACAATATATAAAAGTAAATTGTTTATCAAAAAATATCAAACAGTTTTTAAATAAATTCCCGTGGCCTTTTGTTTCCGTTGTGACTGTGGGATTGCGCTGAGTGAAAAGAATTGATCTCCAACGCTTGAGAGTTTTACAAAGCAATACAACCTTCCAGGAATAAGAACGTATTGCTGGAACAGTGGATAACACATTGATTTAGAGGTTTACTTTTCTGCTGTAAAGAAATTCTTTCAGATATACGGATTTAGTCAGAGGTGGTGCACAGAATATTTTATAACTAGTTCTTGCAAATTAATTTTAGACTGTATGAAAACTGGATCTCATATTTTTTTATTCAACCAGGGCAATACATAGCATACAGCACTGAGAAAATATAAACACAAGGCAAGGCTGTGTTTCATTATGACAAAAGAACTTCTCAAATCCTGTAAGGCCATGAACATTGATACTACAGGGTGGTCCATGTATATGCATACACTTTAATAAAATGGGAATGATTGGATATATTAACTTCCTGTTTGTGGTGCATTAGTATATGTGAGGGGGGAAACTTCTCAAGATGGGTGGTGACCATGGTGGCCATTTTAAAGTCAGCCATTTTGAATCCAACTTTTGTTTTTTCAATAGGAGGAGGGTCATGTGGCACATCAAACTTATTGGGAATTTCACAAGAAAAACCATGATGTGGTAACTTTATTCTTTCATGAGTTATTTAGAAGTTTCTGTCCACTTTTTAAATGTGTTCAATGTGCTGCCCATTGTGTTGGATTGTCAATGCAACCCTCTTCTCCCACTCTTCACACACTGATACACTTTCTCCCCTCACATATACTAATGTGCCACAAACAGGAAGTTAATATCACCACCATTCCCATTTTATTAAGGTGTATCCATATAAATGTCCCACCCTGTATAGTGCAATGTATGTTGCATGGTTGAAGTTAGGCCATGAACGTTGATACTACAATGCAATATTTGTTGTATAGTAAAAGTGAAGCTAGCACCATTGATACTACATTGCAATAAATGTTGACTGGGGGGCCAGGGAACAGAAAAGGGGAAAAAAACTTGAAAATAAGGAAAGAAAATAAAAAATCTTGCAATCGTGCCTTCTCATACCCACAATGGAACAAGGAAATTACAGAACAATTTACCTGAAGCGTTCAACATTAAGAGGTTTAAAATAGGTATTATATTCTGAAGAATCAGTTTCTTAGATCCAAAAGAACCAGGTCTTACATGACTTACATATGAATTTTTATAGTTAGATATATGGAGAATGGAAGTACAAAGGGCACACAGACAGATTTATATTGGCGTATTCAGTCAAGCAATGCAAAGTGCAACAACCAATTACCATAACTTCTTAAATTTTTGCTAGAAGTATCTAAAACCTAAGTTTTGAATTCTGGTTTTAGTGGAGAATCATACTATGCACATTGCATGTTTGCCTGTTAAGCAAGCTAGACAAGTCACATCTTTCAATCACATGGCAAATATTAAGTTCTTTACCTTGAAACTGGGTAAATTTAATGGTCCCCATTCTTTCTCCATTTCTGAACACAACTTGCCCCTAAAAAAATAAAATAGTTATAATAATTAGAAAAAAATATACTTATATGGGTTACAACAATTGAAACCATCCATCACTAATCTCTTTGCTTCATATTATTAGGTTCTACCCACAAGTAAACTGTAATAAACTCCCAAGGTCGGTAGCTTTCTTATTGGACATAGCAGTCATTTATGCAGACATTTAATTTAAGATGATGGACAGCCGTGTTTGCACTGCCATAACTGCAGTGTCTTGAACTGTGAGCAGTTTGTCAAGACGACAAAGGCTTCTTGTTCCACATCAGCATTTTTACAACAAAAAGAATTTGCTGTTTGTTCATCAGTTGTCATTACTTTTACCTTTTTAGAAAGTACTGTATATTTCGGACTAGAAAAAATCAGGGGGGAAAAAAAGCCCTGCTGATATAAGCAAAGCAGAGCTATGTATGGGAAAGCTGCACTCATGCTGGCAACTTCCTCACACACAACCATAGAGGGAAGACATATGCAGCCGTTCCTCTGCTGTTCCCCTGCATCTCCCTCCCCCCTCTTCCCCATGTGAGGAAGGATGAAATGTGCCCTGAAGTGTGCGCTTTAGGGACACCAGTTCAGTTGTGGCTGATATTTGGTACTGCAGTTTTTTTCCCCCAATTGATTTGAACATTTAAAATATATTTTCTTCTGTTTTTTCTCCTGTTAAAACTGGGTGCGTCTTATGGTAAAGTGCCTCTGAAAAATACAGTAATCAATGGGCTATTTGTACATTTTAGTCCATTGATTAAAAATAAAAAATAAGAGTTTCAATCAAATGAACTGTATTTTTTCTGTACTGTAATTTTTCTGAACTGTAAAATCAATACACATGGGACTCCATATACAAACATTTGTCTTTAACATCTTACAGTGAAATAAGGTTTTCACTGATGTACTAAAAGACAAATTCATGACAAGACTAAGTTTTGTGGTTAAAATGTATTATTATTAGTCATAATTGGTCTGGCAGTGGTAACATTAAACTTATTAAACCATACAAACCTATATTTTATATATTTTTCTTTAACATGATAACCACTAACATATAGAGATTGAGGGCTTGATTTACTTGCTTAAGCACATGTATCTTTTGCGTAAATTAAGCTCAAAATCAAGTCAAAAGATTAAGCGGTTAGTAACTTTGAACTAACCATAATTCATGCAAAATATACATGTGCTAGAATTTTTTTTTTTAATGTGGCCTTCTCTACATCTACAGGAATTCATATGAATGGTAATCGTATGGAAAAGGAAGTCTCCCAGGAAAATAAAGCATAAGAGAGGCTCCCGTAGGTATTTATCTATTCATCTAACAACTGATTTAGTTAGGATTTATTTATATAAATAATATGGACTTTCGTGGACTAATTTCTTTGCTGAATATGGACTTCTTTATTTATTGATTCATGTATTTATACTATTTATCCTTGTAATGACCAAAGTGTGAGTTGAAACAGGAAACCATAGGAAAGGATATGATGTATACATATTTATACCATGCCATCACATGACTCACACAGGTAATGCTATGAAATCAAATATATCTTTATTATGAACTAATATAAATAGTTTAAATTAGGAAAATGTATAATGCATTAGTATACACCAGTGGTTCACAAATTGGGGGGCGTGAAGATATTCTTGGGGGGAGCTGGCACTCATTCATGGGGGGCCCTGCAAGGAAAGTTTGGAAACCACTATACACGATTTGTCAAATGACTGCAGAACCTTTATAAGACCCTATCATGGTAACCTTACATTGGTAAACAAATGTATATCAATTTGATTCAACAGACTGTATATCAATCCTGTTACCCTGATGAAGTGGCGTTAAGGGGCATGAAACGCGTTTCAAACTGGATTTTACTTTATACCAATAAAGTTCAGACTAACATCAAAACTACGGGCGCCTCTCTTATGCCTTATTTTTTCTTGGATACTTCCACTTCTATATGATCACCTACACCGAGGCAAAAACAGTGATTCACCCTGGTTACCCAGAGGCTACACAGTGCGACCATGTATAAAACAAAGTTTTATATCCCAAAAGCTATTCACATTCTCTGTTGGCTCAGGAGCGTACGACCAATGTCCCAACAGCTGAAAGAGTAAGTACCAAGATTTTTCTCAGCACAGGTAGACCTTGATCCACAAATCAATATACTTGCTCTGCTAGCTTATTTTTGGGGATCTAACCCTCTATACCTCTCCAATAGGACCTACGTTATAGGAATAAGGAACAGGAAATTGACTGAGAACCCAAACTCTAATTAATATGACAGTTACTAATCTTCTTTGTGAAGTGTTAGGCTTGAATCCCAAAAAGGTCATATTAAAAGCAAATTTGAGGTCTCGCTACATTTCTGAATATTCTGTATGTACAATAAATATTTTATCCTTTCCTGGGGGATGGGGTATGCTGTATTATGGAACCTGTGCACTGTGTTATAATCCTGAGCTGAGGTATGCTGGTAGTTGTAGTTCATCACAAACTAAAACAGGACATTTCAGAGAGATCTGACTAAATGCAATGTGCTGCAGAAGGTACTGTCAGGCTGTAGTCCACTCCAGCTAACTTTTGACACTTTTTGTATTTGTATTTTGGCTACAAATATGACCTGAAGTTTGTCCTCCATTAAAGTCAATAGAGGTTCGCTGTGAACATGCGAACGGCAGATATTTGCAGAAGTTCGATTCGCCTGTTCGCGAACAGCCACAGCTGATGTTCGGCCATCACTAATCACCATACAATATGATTTTGGCCTTGAATGTCCCCATGTCACCCTAATTAGATACTGGGGGGAGAATTCATTATGTGAAGGAGCTTGTTCCCTCCAATTTAGTTTTGATACTACATCTACAGGAATTTTGGTGATGATAAAATGTGTAGTTTTGCAATTTACTTCCAAATAAACAAGTTGAAAATTTGCAACCAGTTTCAAAATCAATATGATACTTTTGTGATAAAACTTTGTTTGCAGTACCTTGGAGCTAAACGTTTTTTAAATGGCACAGCCAATAGATTGGTGGCAGTAATGACAACCATATACCAATGAAAAACACAGAAATGAATAGTGGAGATGGAAAGGCTTTCCTTATTAATCTTTAAGAATTAGCCTTCTCTTGGTGCATTAATTTTATGAATCATGTCTCAATTTGTGATACCTAAAATTTACTGGATAACATCTAACACAATCAAACACTGTACAATAAGTTAATTTTGTATAAGGAGGCAATGAGTCTTTATATTACCATCAGTCCTTGGTAATATTAGTAATATTTTATGTTTCTCTAGAAGCTTTGGTAAATAGATTTTGAGGGTAGCCATACATGGGTTGATATTTCCGTTCCATATATCTGCCCACCTGGTTTGTATGACCACAAGTGAAATCAAACATTAAACCAAGCAATGATTGGTCATGTCGGTAACTTTAATTTGATAGTTGACATGTACATGTTGTCTTTTGGTTTCCAGGTACGCTTGTGGCAGATAGCGGTAATGAAATTGATAAAAACGCAGAAAGTGGTAATGAAAAAAAACAAAAACTGATTGTCTGTGAAAATATAACGCTGTCTGGAAGTACAAACGACTGGCGATCAATTTTTATGTTCCAAGTGATCAGATCGCAAAATATTCAACACGTCTATGGAAACCTTTACTTTTGGTAGGTTTGAAAGAAATTGATATGATGTATTTGATTGCTCTCCATTGATACATTATAACACTTGGAAAAGATAGTGAATAATATATAGTGGGTATATATATCTCTTTGGGTAAATGTTGAACAATATTCAGATTTTCACAATGTAAAAAAGCGCGTTTCGGAAGGAATCGCTTTTATTTCAAGAACAGAAAATTGTTGCTTAAAGAAGAGATGAGTGTATTATCTCAAAAAGTTACAAAATGCAAAGTATGACATACAAAAATTCTTACACTAGCTAAGCTCTGCAGCACGTGATGATATCACTGAGATATCAGTGATCAGCAGTGTTTATAAACTTTTCTTTTACATATAAGGAATTCTATACAGGAATAGATACGTCACGCCCACTGGGTAGGCCCAGTCAATCTATACACAGATTTATGAGTTAACGTCTCTTCTGATTGACAAACAACATATGGACTGCTATATTACACAAGATATCTCCATGTGATACAAGATGTATAAATATCCATACATTTATAGACCAAAGTATAGACAGATAAAATATATATTCATATACCTTCTATACATGTGATACATCCCCAAAATGATGAGATTCTAACACACATATAGTAAACTCAAAATTCATAGTAAAAATTAACATCTATTTACTGTAATGACAAATAGATTGTTAGGAGTTAAAAAGGGACTACTGATCCAAAAGCAAAGATGAGCCTTTATTATAGTCCAATGTCATTTATATATTCCGCAACTTCCCAGAATTAATTTTGGTTTCAGACATTTGTATAAGTGTTGATGGTGCCCACGAAAGTTGATATTTCTCCATCTTTAGCCAGTGCTTTACTTAGACACTTATTATTATTATTATTCCAGAGAAATAAATAGATGGCAAAGTTACTGAATAGGAAGCAGTTTGCTAGAAGATAAATATGCAGTCACTGGCTTACAAACCTAGTAGTAGCCATTTGTTCTCCTAAAGGGGTTGATTTACTAAATGATGCTTTATGCTACTCAGCTAGCAAATTAACTTCACTTAATGGACAAATCACCTAGTTTTCTGAATGTGGTACATATTAACTTTGCACAGCATACCCAATCATCTTTAGGGAAATGTACCCACCTCCCTCAAAACATGGTAATCATCCTAACTCCTTTAGTAAATCAATCCCATGTGTATGGATAACTCAATCCCGACCTACTTCACTTTCTTAAACATTTGTATTTATTCTTTTACTTTCCATGTACTTTGTTATATAAGAAAGTTTTTTTAAGTGTACTAAAAATGATCTAAGCACTAGATTATTTGTTCTTTGATCAATGTGTTGGTAAATTATGGGGTGCAAAGAACAATAACAGTTGTTAAGCATGCCACCCACGTTAGTTGTGACAACTTTTTAGCAATGATTTTAAATGAAAGACTCCAAAGTCATGAGTGCACATTAAGTTTATTAACTAATAAATCGGTGTTTGCTTCACTGTAGTATTGTACAACAGTCAGTTGAATTAAAGCGTTGTTTAAAAGCACTGCTAGCGATCAAGTAGGCTGCAGTTTGGTTTTATTCAATAAATCATTGATCACAGTTCTCTGGCAGTTTTTTTACTGGATTTTTAAAGAACACACATATATGTATATATCATGCAACCTTTAGGAGAAGCAATGATACACCATTGAGTGATAATGACTCCATTGGTTTTAACTGAAAATGCCCTGAGTAAAATTTCTTGTTTCTACAGTACAAGTAAGCTAAATTTAGGAGAGGACATTCAGCCATACTAAGAATCACAGTTGCCATTATAGGGTGTTGTGTGTAGAATTCAGAGAAAAAAATTACTTTAATCCATTTTGGAATAAGACTGTAAAATAACAAAATGTGGAAACGTGATAAGGATAAGGATCACTGCTATTTTTACATATTGTTATTGTATAGGTGCCTGAACAAGGACAGTTAAATGGGCAACATTATGACAGTACTTCCTTTATTACTTTTTTAATGTAAAGCAAATTAACTAGATAAACCATACCAACTGTCACAGCTTAATTATATTTTTGTTAATTGACTTGATCTATAATAAAAAATAAATTTTATTCTTTGAATTTGGGTTTTAATCAGAGCTCGGTGATGTCACCTGTCGCTGCACAAGACATCAGAACTTTTAGATATTCGATTAATAGCTGTGAGTGGTATTGCTGCAAAGTAACTGCTCATTTCCAAACTTTTTCTGGCATCCACCTAAGCACAGAAACTGCTGGGAGCTTCATGGAATGGGTTTTCATGACAGAGCAGCTGCAAGCAAGACTTACATCATCAAACCTAATGCCAAGCATTAGAAATAGTGCTGTAAAGCATGGCACAACTGTAGTCTGAAACTCTGAAACTTCTCTGAAACTTCTGTGAAATGTAATATTCTCTTTCTCTATATGTCAGCTGGATGGATAAGTCTGGGTTTGGTAGATGGCAGGAGAACAATACCAGTCTGACTGCATTGTGCCAACTGTGAAGTAGAGAAGTGATAATAATATGGGGTTGTATTGTAGAAGTTGGGGACTGAGGGTCCCCATCCAAACTATTGGATGGGATTGATCATGCGGCTTGCTGCGGCTTGATATTGAGAAGGCCTGAGTACAGGGCGATGGCGGCATCATGCTGTGCTCGAACGGCCCCTCAATCGTACATGTATGCCTAGCATATATTACAGTAAAAGGGCATTCTGTTCCAACTTGACAGTGCCCAAGTTCACAAAGCAAGGTCTATAACAAATAGTGTTGATCATAAATTCATATCTCAAATTTTTATTGTGAATATTGCGAGAATTTGAGAAGATCTTGAATATAGTGCTATAGCTTTGTAATCTCAAATGCACAAGATTCTGGGGAAAGTACCATGCATTGCATTCGCAATATTCACATGTACAAGTGCAATGAATTCCTTCTATGAGTGTTTTTTATGTGGTGATTACACTGCAGCTGCTATTTTACATTCTGCCACTAGATGTCACTGTGACAACACACATTGCGTTCACAATATGCTTTATGGCGAATATAAGGCAAAAAATTTGTGATATTTTGCAAATACGAATATTGCCTTTGCTGCTCATCACTTATAACAACATAGACCTTACAATCGTACCATACAATTTCTGTACAATCAACTTTTCTTCTACCAAAACCATGCAATATGAGGACCTTTCTTAACCTTCCAATCACTGTGTATCCTATCAGGGAGGACCTGGCACTACATAGTTGTTGGTAGATCTAAAGGAAATTGTATGGAGGGATCTACAGGTGCATGGGGGGCTTAATATGTTACGGAGTTGAATTTCACTGTAGACCTTAGCACTGGATTTGTCCCGTGCAGTGCTTAAAATGTTAAATAATGATTTTGCTGAGTGTGGCAAAGTTCTTACAATGAATAAAGAAAGTTTGAACCTGCTTTGCAAAATAGGAATACCTTTATAGAAATCAATCTTTCTATACTTCTCTGCCGTTACATGGTAATGTTGCTACTACTGAAAGCAAATAGATTGCAAGTTTAATAAACGCATAACAAATGAACACAAAAATACATTTATACATAATTACAGCACATTACTTTGATTTCATATGCTCCATTTTACTGGGTTTGACAATAAGGAAAGCCTGAATTACGAAACAATTTTCAGAAATTCTCAAGTGGTTATTTTTCTCTTTTATAGTTTGGTTTTTATTACAGGTTTTGAAAACATGCAATGGGAATAAGTTCTCCTTATAATTGCTTTGACATCTAACAAATTCATAACTGTTCTTTATGGCACAACTCCCAAATTGCGAACACATTCATAAAATTAGCTGTAGGCCTTTTTTTTTTTCTTTTTTTTTTAGCACAAAACAGATGCTGGTATAGGGAAGAACTAGACTGGTCCCAAGAACAAAGTAGCCATTGCTTGCAAACACCCCTTGCTGTGTAATGTTTTTAAGCAACCTTCATTGGAGAACAAACACATAGCCTTTCAAAATGTCCTGTGGACTCCATGGCTTGTCTACACGTACAAATTGTCATGAAATCTCTTTGTACACTGTTAATGGCCGGCGTTTGAGTTGCACAAGGTTTATTAAGTAGTAGATCTAAATTCAGACATTAAATCAACTAAACTAAATTTAGACAATGCTATTTGTATGAATGTAAAGCAGATCTTTAGAATTCAATTGTTTCAGTTTAGCACCTGAAACAAGTCTGCAGCTAACTGATTTACATATGCATTCTTAGTGATTCAGAAATCCATAGCAAATGAAAATGTAAACTAGGAAATTAGGAATCAATCAGCAATGGCAGGTTACATAATACAACAGTTAAACTCCACTTTAAACAGCAAAAAACAGCCATGCAAAAAGAGGTTGTCCATGCACTGGTACACAAAAAGCAAGCTACACAACTAAATGTCAGTGTTTACTTTTTTTTAACCTAAAAAACTAACTGATGGCAATTCACACCAGGCTTTGCTTCTTCTCTGGACGCCATACTAGGCCTAAGAATAATCCTAAAGCCGGCCATAGACGTCCCGATCTATGGCCGACATTTAGCAGACTTCAGAGCGTGGTGACGTCTGCTACAGAACGGACAGGAATCCTGTGTGTTCCACTAACACACGGGGCTCCTGTCAGACTGTAGCCAATTAACTCGGAGTTAACAGCCTGCAGTGCAGGAACAGAGGAACAAAGGATCGTGCAGAAAAAAAAACAGCAGGACAGATCCGTGTGCGATCCGACGGCTTTTTTTCTACAAAACTCAAGGTGGGCTCCCTCATAGTTGCGGCCGACCAACCTTTATGTGCTCGGCGGCAGCGAGCACGCAGGTTGGTCTGCTACAACTATGGCCGGGAATCGGCCCGTCTATGGGGGGCTTAAAACATATATATATATATATATATACACACACACACAGACACACATTCATGTGCCAAGATGAGGGGGTAGATGGCAAGGAGTATGGCTCCACTTTAAGAATGATCATTCCAATAGTACAATGCTCAAACATAGTTAATATTGACATATAAATCTATTAATTCCTTTGTCAGGAAAACAAAAAAGGTAAAACAAAAGGGGCAGTATGAGTGGGCAGCACCCTGCTGCACCCTACCTTATAGAATATAGCAGGCAACAGGCACATTGTTATGTACCTATCTATAGTGAAAGACCTAACCCAACAGCTGCCAATCAATAAGACCATTCAGACTTGGTTTTTGCTTTCGTCAACCTTACTAGGAAGGCCCTGCATTTTTATATTTGTCTTACTGCTAATAGTTGTGTTAATGCTACACCATTTGCAATAGGAAATGGTCAAGTAAAAGAGTGTGGTGGAGATTGGGAGACGCCTAAGCTGCATTGGCAAAGGGTCAGGACTTCACACAAGCAAACTAAAATAGACAGTTACATTTATGGTGGATAAATCAAACAATTAAGATAAAAGAAAATGTTGGTGTAAACAATACATACATGATGTAAATTTTGTATTAGTAATTTATTTTTACTTTCACTTAATTAAAAAAAATATATATATAACTTTTTAAGCTCCTTTCTGAAAGTCTATATATGGACTGGCATACTCACAAATGTGCATTATTAGGGATTCATTATGCTCACTTAATCCTTCCTTCCCCTTTCCTAATTGGCACATTCAACAAAGAAATGCAATTAGTAGGTATTTTTAGATATGTAGTTTTTACAACCTTTTTTAAGGTTAAAAATGGAAGCACTACTAAGCATATAGGATCCTTTTTGCTGTATTCCTACACACATTGTTTTGCATTGCTTCTTCAAGAAATGATGTAACTTTGTACAACCAAGGAAGAGTTAAGATTAAAGCTAGCCATACACGTGTCGGATTCCATGGCCAATTGATCACTGACCCGATCGATTCCGGCGATTCTGCCGGGAAATCGCAGGTGTGATCAATCGGCCAATTAAGAGAATCCATCGCTGCATACCACCTTGTCCAACGGATTCCGGGACGATTCCGTGTCCGATTGTCCACCTCACAAATGGCAATTCCCCCTGATCTGGGCAGAATCAATCTGATGGAACCAACATGTTGGTTCTCTGTTGGATCCGATTCTGGGCCCCTGAACGATCGGACCTGATCGATTGGACAAGGTGGGCTGCATGCGATTCCGGCACGATCGTTTGGCGTGCACGTGCCCGGAATCGATCGTGCCGGAATCCGGTGGGAATCCGACACGTGTATGGGGGCCTTAAGAATGAAATGACTGAAGCAGTGTTCTGAGACAAAATAAAATGTGCATTTATGATAGGTGTTAAACAAGGCATGGCTGGCACAGACCATAAAGAAGAATTCTGTATGTGCTCTTTGTATTTAAATGAAACATAAAACAATATTTTAATCATATTTAAAGAAAGACCTTCTCATTTTATATAAACTGATTGAGTTCTTAAGCAGCTACACTATACTCTAAAATATTTGTGGACACCCCTCCAACTTGGCGTCTCCATTTATTTCTATAGCATGCAGTACAGCGTGCATGGGTGCTTGCATTGTGGTAGTAGTTTGGATAATATTTAGTTTTGCTTCATCTTGAATATGCCCCTGCAAATAAAGCTTGGTGGACAGTAATGTGTTTTAATACAATTGGTATGAAGGAACACAAGAAGCTCCTACTGAAGATTGACCTTGCTGAGTTTGTGAGTTAGTTGCAAAGCCCATGAACATGGTATTATCTATCACAAAGATGTAGAGAAGGTTTGATTCCTGAACGATCGATGGCTATGCACGTTTGCTGTGATAGATCGTTCAGGAAGCAAATGCTGCCCACATTTAGCGTTTGATCCTGCTCAAAGGAAATGTCAATCAAACAGGGATCCGACATGTTGGTAAACAGCTGTTCGATCACCATGCAAAGTATCTGCCAGGGACCAATTAGTAATAAGTGGGTGGTGTGCATTGATTCCCCAAACATTTATTGTGTGACCGTTCTGCAATTTTTGTGTCACCTAGCACAACGATCGCCAGGGAATCAAGATATGTATGGCCACCTTAACAATGGGTATGACACTATAAAGTTAAAAAAGCTTAAAGTAGCCAAAAAGGTATGGTATCCTAAAAAAAAGACTAGATACTGATCTTATTTAAAATACTTAAGTCAAAGTGTTATAATAATGAACTGTTATTATAAGGGGAATTAAGATATGTGAATGATAAAAATCATCCGTTTGTCGTGTTTAATGTACCGTTGATCCAAACCTACTAAAAACAGGCATCATTTTTTACAATGTGCTATGGTTTCCATTTTCCCCTAGAGTAAAAGTACATTTTTCCCATGACACCAATCAGTCAAATGATATGCACAGTGCTCTGCCATGTGCAGGAATGTTGAGTGATGCTATAAACCAGGCAGTTAGTGTGATCTGACTCCTCTCTTCCAGTCTGCTGCACACACAGGAATTCCTAATTACGCAACAGCTAATGCAAATAATTGCTAACTCAAATTAGATCACATTTTATTTTCCATTCTGTAAATTGACTGAAGGAGTTACTTAATTCACTGCAATGCTGATAACAGCACCAACAATAAACCAACATCATATTATACAGGTGAATTTAACAGCTAGCCAGAATATTGTTGTACATACTTTGACCTTTTTTCATGAATATTATTGCATTTCTATTAGCTGAAATGTGTTTGAATGCATGACACAAAAGAAGACTAGTTCTTAAGCCCCCCATACACCTTTAGATCACTACATACAATTTCCATATTACATGGTTTTGGTAGAACAAAAGTTGATATTACAGAAATTGTATAGTAAAATTGTAAGGTGTATGGGGGGGGGGGGTGGCTTTATATACCTTGACCAATATCATATGCCCCAAGTGTCGATTTCTGTTATTCTCTCAACTAAAGTCTCTTAAAATTTATTAAGATGGTAAGGCAGCCTTATTAATATGGTAAGGCTGTGTTGTTGTCAACCATCAGAAACTGGGTAGTTACTGATTCCCAAATGTCCATCACTGTGGCTTTAGGCAAAATGTTAACAAATATATCCACCATGGTTTTGAATTTGAACTATATGAGTAAAGCTGGCCATAGACATCTCAATTTTACGTGCGATTTCTGAGAGATCGATCATTCATAAAAGGATGCATGCATAAAATGTATGACTGACCGAAATGGCAAGAAATAGCATGAAAAATCGATCGTGCAGGGATCAGACATGTCTGTAAATTTTAGTCGATCGATTGTGAATCGAAGGATGTTGTTAGAGACTTTCGATTATTTCTATTAACCTCCCTAGCGCACTGCTGAGGTCCAGATTTCTGTACCAAAAATGCACCATAGACTTCAATGGTAAATATTTCTTTATGTTGAAGGCCTGTAACTTCCCAAAATATGTCCGTACAAGGGTCTAATAGACATCCTGAATATAATTATGTTTAAAACAATTATGTAAAATTAAAATGTATTGATATTAATGAGAAAAACACAAAAATCAGGGCACAAAGCTTTTCTGCTATGTACTAAATCTCGCCCAAATAAAGTCTCTGGTGCCCCAGATGTGCCCATTTGCAGTTAACCCTCTCTAACCTGGTGTGATGGATGTGGTAAAATCACACCAGGGAAGAAAGAGAGGGTTACTGCAAATGGGCACATCTGGGGCACCAGAGACTGTATTTTGGCGTTATTTCTAACATAGAAGCACATTGAATGCAGTTTTCTACATAGAAAACTGATTTTGTGCTATTCACTTTCAAATTTCCCGCTGCCTCCCCGATGTGACGTCATCACGTCACTCGGAGGGGGGGGGGGGTGAGCGGTGCTCCAGCAGCCATCATGTCACATCGGGGACACGGGGACAGCGCAAAACAGTAAGTATGCGCTGCCAGTGCCCTGATGTTCACTGGATGGCACCATCTCGTCCAGTGCAAAAGTGAGATTAGCAGCGCTGGATGAGATGGTGCCGTCACTAACGCTAGGGCGGTTAATTGACCCAAGCAGGCCTCATCCCTGATAAATCGGCAATAAATAATAAAATAGTTAACTTTTCGGTCGACTTATGATCGAGGACTCTCGATTGTTTAACAAATCGTTCTCTCGGAATTCTAAGCGTTTAGGCCCAGCTTAAAAGCTAATCTTATACTGTTCATAGTGTAAGCATCCCTTTTTTAGTACAACATACCAAAATGAAAAACATAAAATAATACTTTTTTGCAGTTACTGTTCATAGTTCATACTATGGAGGTTAAGGCTGCTTTACATCCTGTATGCAGGTAAAATGCAGCTGTGATTAATCTGGCCTAGCACGCGATAGTTTCAAATTGGGCTTAGTGTAGTCTGTTGGATCATTGCTGACAATTCTTTTTTTAGGTACCACAATTTTTGCAGAAATGTTGTTGGACAAAATTTGTCATTAAGACCATCCAGAACTTACTTACAGGATGAAGCCTACACTCTTAAACAGATATACCCTCTACTTCTCATTTATTTAAATACCTACATCTTACTGTGGTCAGTATGCACACAAATGTTCCCAATATATTGTGATGCACACTTCTTCTCTATCCCTTCAGGAAACCAAATGAACATCTGATATACATGATGTACAGGGTGGGCCATGTATATGGATACACCTTAATAAAATGGGAATGGTTGGTGATATTAACTTCCTGTTTGTGGCACATATGTATATGTGAGGGGGGAAATTTTCAAGATGGGTGGGGACCATGGTGGCCATTTTAAAGTCGGCCATTTTGAATCCAACTTTTGTTTTTTCAATAGAAAGAGGGTCATGTGACACACAAAATTTATTGGAAATTTCACAAGAAAAACAATAGTGTTTTAAAGTAACTTTATCCTTTCATTAGATATTTACAAGTTTCTGTCCACTTATAAAATGTGTTCAATGTGCTGCCCATTGTGTTGGATTGTCAATGCAACCCTCTTCCCCACTCTTCACACACTGATAGCAACACCGAAGGAAAAATGCTAGCACAGGCTTCTAGTATCCGTAGTTTCAGGTGCTGCACATCTCGTCTCTTTACAGCATAGACAATTGCCTTCAGATGACCCCAAAGATAAAAGTCTAAGGGGGTCAGATCGGGAGACCTTGAAATTGCTACATGATGATATGTTTCCCTCTTTATGCACTGAAGCTGGCATGTTCCCTGAGTTTTTCCAGCAAGATGGTGCACCACTGCATTATGAGTGTCAGGTCCGAGCATTCCTAGATGAACAGTTTCCTGGAAAGTTGATTGGCCCTCGTGGGCCAGTTGAATGGCCCCCAAGGTCTCCCGATCTGACCCCCTTAGACTTTTATCTTTGGGGTCATGGAGACCCCTTTAATTTTTTCATATATATTGTTATCTGCTGGCAGTTTGTTTTGCTATGTCTTAATAAATGGCCCCAAATGCAAAGAATTTACTCGGATTGATGTAATGCTATTTAAGGCTCAGAAATCCATAACCCTGCATTAGAAAAAACAACCCCTCACTATTCTATTAAGGTAAAAAAAAACAGTTAAAGGTAATCTTTCTTTGCATCAGGACACCTAGAAAAACTATCTACTCTATCTATCTATCTATCTATCTATCTATCTATCTATCCATCCATCCATCCATCCATCTATCCATCCATCCATCCATCCATCCATCCATCCAGAATCACCTCCTGTATAGCTACCTTTAGGTTTTGTCACTTATCTGCCATCTTAATGGAAGGGTAAGCAAAATGTATACTGTTTATTCATCATTGTTAGTAGCCTAGGTTTTATTTCTGTCTCTTACTGACACTGAGGTGCCCTACAAACAATGATAAACATTACTTCAGCCATCTTTTAGGTTGCCACCCTTGGCTTCACCCAGAGTGGCAAAAGCTGATTAGAGGCAGACACAAAGCAAAGTATAATATCACAATGAAACAGGAAGTAGGTGAGGGGCATCGAAGACAATTGATTTGTTCAAAGAAGCAAATTAAAACACACTATATTACATAAAGGTATTGGGACACCTGCTTTACTCATACATAAACAACAATAACCTCATTGTCTCAATCAATAGGGTTTAATATGGATCTGGCCCACTCTTTGCAGTTATAGCAGCTTTGATTTTTCTATAAAGGCTTTCCAAAAGCACACTGATGCACATGGAAAAGGGCATCTCGAAACTGTTCCTAGAAAGTTGGGAGAATGAAATTGTCCAAAATGTCTTGGTAACCTAATGCATTCAATGTTTCTTTTACTGGAACCAAATTACAACCAGTAAAAAATTGCCTCATACCATAATCTCCCCTTCACCAAACTTTACTCGTGGCACAGTGCAGTCAGGTAACTACCGTTCTACTGGCTACCACCAAACCGAGACTAATAGCCAGGGAAGTATGTTTTGTCACTCCAGAAAACTTTCTTTGGTTTTAAAAACCATTAATATTCTGATGAGACCCAAATCTAGGTATTCACCCCGGGCCTTTACTCCCTTTGTCCTGAACAACATTTCTCAGTGTCTATCGGCCATCTCTTCATGGATGCCTGACAGATTTAAACTTAACCTGAGCAAAAACAGAAAATCATCTTTCCCCCATTACCTTTCAAGCTTCCCCCCAACATCCCACTAACAGAAAATAACACTGTCATGTCTCCTATTCCTCAGGCACGCTGCCCTGGTTTCATTAGACTTGCTCCTACCTTTGGAAAACACACGTCTTCAGTCTGGTCTACCCATCTTCTCATTCCTAACATCCCTGCCAGTCCCACCAACCCTATTTTATACTCTGTTCCTTAACCTATTAGATTGTAAGCCCGACTGGGCAGGGTCCTCTTCTTCTCCTGTGTTATAACCTGTACCTGTGTGTTATCTTGTGCTGTCTTAACTCTTATTTATTGAACAGCGCTGCATAATATGTTGGCGCTATAGAAATAAATGATGATAATAAGCTAGAAGGCAGTGTCCAGTGTGATTTTAAGCATTGCATCTGACCCTTTGTACAGGGAGTGCAGAATTATTAGGCAAATGAGTATTTTGATCACATCATCCTCTTT
>CM070036.1:80082234-80098820 GCA_036250615.1 Ptychadena robeensis | reverse complement strand
CCCCCCCCCCCCCCCACCTGTTCCTGTGTGTTATCTTGTGTTGTGTCTCAACTCTAATTTAATGTACAGCACTGCATGTTGGAGCTATATAATTAAAAGCTAATAATAATAGGGTTGAGGGTCGGTGTGCCTAAAATGCCATAGCATGCTAAGTAAGCTGCAAGCAACCCAATACCATAGCTTCTCTTCTTCTACCAAAGTTTGCCCAAAGCAGTTATGAAGGTAATGTTTTCTTGGCATCCTTTAAACCCCAAGTCATCAATCTCACTGCCATGTCACTTAAATCACACTGAAATTCTCAAATACAGAGTTAAAGGTCAGTGTGCTTTATACCTCTCCATCCTATGTTCAGCTTTTCGCATTCCATGCCATGGAAAACTATTTTCCTGCACCTTCTGTTTTCAAAGTGCATTGCATATTTTATTGAGTCCACAGAGCATTGGTAACCTTTATGCACTATGTGCCTCAGCTCTTGGCAACATGGTTTTGGGTAAGAAGAATAAACTCCAGGAAAGAACTTCTAGATTTCTCCTACAAAGAATACAACCCCTAACACAACACAATGTATACCACATACTCAAATTTATTTAAGTAGAAAGAGGCCACTGTTTGCTTTTTGACATATGCTTAACAATTTAAAAAAAAAATTTGAGCGCAGAATATGTGCACTGATGGTATGCAAGCAAATTCTTTTCTATTAAAAACACAAACTGCTACCTATAAATTATGCTGAAATTGATGGACTGTTGATTGCCCCTAAATGTTGCATATCGTAGTACAATAGACACACATTTGTTTAATTTTCAGCCTTTACACAGAATCCAGCCGAGTAAAACCTTTTAAGTTAAACGTCTTCTCAGCACTGGATCAATGCAATACTGCCATAATTTCTTCTTGCCATCTGCTCACAATTAGTTAATCTGAGAGCTGATTACCAGTCAAAAGCAGAATCTGGAATCTACTTGATACGTGACAGAAAACATGTTTAATGAGCAGTTACTGAGTCATTTACAAAGTGGAGAATGTCACAGAATGCTGTGCTAAGCATGAGGTATTCTGAAATTTGGCTTCCCAATTGCTGCTATGCAAAATATGTTTTGGTCCAGACTCTACATTCTTGAATTTCAAATGTGTATTGCTGAAAATATTGCTGTAGATTTTGGATGTGGCCAAAATTTTTCATGGTAGAAGCATGAGCTAAAGCTTTAATGCATATCCTTGTTCCTTATAACTAATTGTAGTGTAGTGGAATGTGCTAGAATTCTCATATGAGTTTGGCAAGGAGACATTTCATGTTTTTCTGGATATTCCCTGTACAGTATGCGGTTTCTACCCAGTAACAAGAGAGGTGCTGATGTGTCATACATTGTAAATGATTGATAGGAGGGGCTCAAGGTCTCTACCATCCGCTGCCAGCTTGCAACACTTGTGCCAAGTACCAGTGGACTTTGAAAGGATATCTCTGTGGCATTGGGCATATTCACTAGGCCTAAGGGACTGCAGAGATATTTTTTCCATTTTAGTGTCACTGCTTTAACATAGCTTTGGGCTTAGAGACTATTCTCCATTTGCGTTGGCCAATTGCCTCCACAATACTACTAGTAGGGTTTTTAAGGCACAAGACTTTCAATCATACATAATTGAGTAGTAATAAGTGATGGCCGAACATCGGCCTGGACTGTCCGAGAACGGCGGGGAATTTGAATCAGAAAAACCAGATGTGACGTCAGTGACATCACATCCGGTCCTTGGAACGCATAGTTCCTGGTTGTGGGAGCCTGATGTGACGTCGATGACGTCACTTCCTGCTCCGAGACGGTTTTTTCACTAGAAGACCGGCTTCATGCCCAGTTTTCTAGTGAAAAGATTCTTCCTCCGGCACGATCTCGCAGGTGCAGAATATAGATCTTCTTCGTCGGCGAACGGGGCGGGTCGAACACCCGTACTGCTTGCCGGTGAAAAGGAGGGCGAACATCCATGTTCGCCGCCGAACTGTCCGCCTTGCGGACAGTTCGGCCATCACTGGTAGTAATTATACATTGTAAAGTGTTGTGGCTGCGGCATGTTGAAAGGAGGAAACACAGAATTATTAACATCTATGACCCTTTTTTGAGGGGTTAATACCAACATCACCCTCCTTTTCCACCACCATCTGGATACACAGTAGGGAGATCTTTCATCCTGGGTGCAATACGAGTCTAACCATCAACTCCTTGGCAGACACCAGCTAGTCTTTAGAGATGGTCGAATTTTTTAAAAAACAATTCGACCATTTCAAGTTAATTGCAAAGTCCCTGAACATTGTATCATCACCAAGGTTTGGGGGTATACTACAAAAAAGAAAGTATGTCTCTAACACAAACAGATTTTGCACAAATTAAGTTCAAAGTCAAGTCAAGTCAAAATTTCGTAAATCGGAATTTCAACTTTAATTTTGAACTTAATTTATGCAAAAGCTACATGTGCTAGAGCAAAACTTTATTTTTTCAAAAGTTCCCACAGCCCTTCTCTACACCTCCAGCAAGTTTAGTGAGAATACCATTTTCAGGGGCTTTGCAATTAGCTCACAAAGTTAGCAAGTCGAAAAATTCGACCATCTAGTCTTCTCCAGACTTGGAACCTAGGCCAAACCTGAGGTGTAGGTTAAACAGTCTCAGTGAATAACCATCTACGTCTCAAACATGTGACCAATGGGTCCGTTGCCAATACAGCTGAATAATCTTTGCAATAGGAGCTTGATGTGTGATCTTATGTTAAAGAAACGGTTTCCCTCTGAGGAAGCCCATGCGTCAGATTGACTGTGCTAAATAAGATCAACAATTAAAAACACATCTTTTCTTGTTAAAACCCACTGAATGACCCTTATTATGTTTTAATGCTTTTATTAACTTTTTTGTATATATGGTCCTGAAACTAGATAAATAAAGACCTTTTAATAACATTCTGGATAATTACCATTGAATCATGTATGATTAAAAAGTCAAGTGCCTTAAAAACCCTACTAGTAGTACAGTGGAGGCAGTTGGCCAACACCAAGGTATTTAAAAGAGTGTATTATCCGGGGTGTGGCACATATGTGATTAACTAACAAGCCTAACCAATTATGAAGCAGCATATCAGCAGAAGCCTGTGCATAGCATATACTGCATCTGGGTGACCACGGGGGGTGATGCAGCTCAGGGAATGTAAAGCCCGCAAACATTTTGGGATGAGAAGCACACCTGCCAGTAAAACAAGTCTGGTGTCTCATGAGTGACCCTGGGTCATCGCCGACACTAGGATAAGAACATGCACAAAATGTCACAAAATCAAATGTAAAGATAGATGATATTCATATGCTACTATTAGTGCAAATTGATAGTAGTATGGAAGAGACAGCATTTGAAATAACAACAACAACCTTCCTGTTGCTATATTTTTCCCACAAGATTAAAGGTGAACATTGCAGCCATGATACCTGTTCTTGTACCTGTGCTGCCTGCACCAAGCGTAAAAATATCACACACATAATTGCGTGCAACAATATATAAAATTCTACTAGCCCCGCTCAACATCTTTTCTGCTAGCACCCCTAAATGCTAGAAACACCCCTAATACATGCCTTTAATGTTGATACACATATTAGAAAAAAACTAGGCAAACTCTATAAAAAAATTGTTGGTCGATTAGATTGAAATGACAATCTAAAGTAAAGATAATTAATACAAAATTTAGGAGAGAATGGTACAGATTTGTTTATATTTTTCTCTGTTTCTAGTGTTAATAGAACCATCTTAACATGTCTCTTTGTTCATTTATGGGACTACTGAGACAAGCTATCTATAGTATAGAGTATAGAATACATTCACCCTTTCATTATTCACTTCTCTAGTCAGTTTAAAGTAAATTTATATTGACTGTATTAGCAACATTAAGGCAACCAATTAGAAATTAGAAATTTGGTAGCCACACAACCTGCTCTGTTTTCAATATGAAAGAGTTACACGTTTTCCTCTTTCACAATAATTTAAACTGCAATTGGAGCACCTCTCTAAGGAAGTAAACTAGTTTAGGACTGAAATTGTGTCTGGCCAGGATGAAAAGCAGTGATGTATGAAAAAAACTGTTCCAATGAACAGCATTAGACCTGACAACTCTGGAGCTTCTCCAGGCAAGGCAAGTTAGGATAAGAGATTGTAACAATTTAGGTGCAGAATGAAAAATCTAATTTATCCATCTCAAAATATAGTATTATTTTATTGGGTTTATCCAACAGTCAAAAATGACAGTCTACAAATAATCTATTAATGTCTTAACACAGATTTACAACTATAGTAATAATTCATCTGTTTAAAAACAAGAGGCGTTTGTCAGAATTGCCCTTAAATCTCCAGAGGATCTATTAGGGCTGTTCAATCTTTCCAAGGTTTTCCACCAGTACAGCTTTAGCATATGCCAAGTAGAGTTCCCTCACCCAATCCTCTCCAGCACAGAGCTGCACACCATTTTATCACAGTAACTATGCTGCTTGTTGAATGTTATATTAAAAAAGCATTTTTGTCATTTCATTAGATTACATAATTCTTACAGTGTAATCAAGCAACCTGCTGCAAAGTTACAAAGTCTAGTTGTGTAATCTTCTGCTTATTAGCTTGAGTATAATACTTACGCTCCGAACTGCTAAATGCTTTGCTTGGCCATGGTAGTAGTCTTTAAAGCAGGTGCTACTAAGTTTGAATAATGAGTGGGATAGTAGTGGACTTTTTAAAGGCAGAGTAACAGGTCTTTGAGGGCCAGAATTCTTTCTGATTGCCAGGTGTTCAAATACCATATATACTTGGGTACAAGATGACCTTTTCAGCCCAAAAATGAACTGAAAAAGCTCCCCTCAGCTTATACTCTAGTCAGGGGGTCAAAGTCAGGGTACACACATCTGTCCCAGGTCGCAGGTGGCTGAATTGCAGGCATTCAGCCTTCAGCCTCTGTGAGCTCCGTGTTTCCGACCCCAGCTGACCTAATGTAAACACACTGCCACCTGGTGGCCGGTTACTGTTACTGGTGGCCCATTGTTACTAGAGAAGGAATTTAATAGGAATTCAAATAGAAAACTCCACAATGTATTATTCAAAAATGAAAAAAAAGTTTCCATTCCATGTATTGGTCCCAATATTAATACAAAGTACTTTTTAGATTTATTTTCATGTTTGGACCATAAGAAGTGCCTTGAAAACCCATCCTGTAATAACATTAAACTTGTGCTCTCTTAACTTTTTTGATGTTGTGGCACTAAGATTAATCCTGTTTGATTTATTCCTAGGGGCAATGGTGCTTTCTCTATATTTTTCTTATTTGAAAACTCCACTATCTGACTTTGCATTTCCCACCCTCGGCTTATACTTGAGCCAATATGTTTTTTAATTTTTTTGTAGATAAAATTAGGTACCTCGGCCTATTCTCTGGTCGGCTTATACTCAAGTTTATACAGTACTTATGTTTTAAATGCTGTCTCTCACAGTGGGAATGTACTTACAATGTGAATTTCAGCCCCCTTCATGATTTCTAAGTGAGAGATCTTGCAAAATCACAGGGTGTTCAAATACTTATGCTACTCGCTATATATTGTGTCAATTCCTTAAGAATGATTGATATAATAGGTGGATTAGCACTTACTGGGAGGTTTTGAATGCCAATGGGCAGCAAAATGTATCCCTGTGGCAAAAATTGATAATCAAGCATCTCTTAAATGTGTAGTGATGGACAAACTTCCCCAAGGCTCTTCTGCGAACAGGCGGATCAGACTTTTAAAATAGTCTGCCGTCCGCCAGTTCGCGGGCAGATTCAGAATCCAGGCACACATCCGGTGCATGGAATGCATAGTTCCTGGTTTCGATTGCCGGATGCGACGTCACTGACGTCACTTACGGTTTTCTGAGCTGGCTTTGCACTACAGGACCGGGTTCTCTACTCAGTGTGCAGTGAATGGGGCTGGCCAACACCCATACTGCTTGCCGGCTAGAAGGAGTGCAAACATTGATGCAGGGCAGACAGTTCGGCCATCACTATAAATGAGACAGAGAAACATCACATTTCCATAAATACTTTAGTAGCTGCAAAATATGTTATGTAATTTACATATCTTGAGATGCATCATCTTTTCATGTACCACTTTTTAAATATACTTCAATTACATGTAAATTGTATATTTGCTTGCTAAAAGACTTTGAAATAATGTAAAGGCTGTTGCTACCTTCTACCATTCTTTCAATGGCAAGACCTATAACACCCAGTGCTTGTCAAAGATCTATTTCCGATAATTGAACTGCAGGGTAAACTTCCTAAAGCCCCCGAATGAAGATACTCCAGGGGGAATATACTAGAGCTCCAGCTACAACAATGGAACCACAGGGGGAATTTCCCAGAGCACCAACTGGAACGACAGAACAACGGGGAACTTCTTAAGACACAAGTGTGGCTTATTAAACTGCAGGGAAACTGTCTTAGAGCACAAGCTTCATTGTTGGCACTGCATGGGAGCATTTCCTAGAGTACCAGCTAGACTAAACATAAAGTTATGTTTACTGAGTGGAAGGCAATTCACAATTAAACCAATTTGCATGGTTTACCTGTGTTTATATGTTGTAGCTAGCTAGAAATTCATTTGAATCTGCAGATATATCCTATAGTTTGTAAAATAGTAAAGTGATAAATTATAACATAAATAATAGCTACCTTAATCTCAGATGGTAGAAACATATTCCACATTTTTAGACTATAAGATGCACCGGACAATAAGACACACCCAGTTTTTAGGGCAGGAAAACCAGAAAAAAAAAAGATTCAATAAGTTTTCCCATCAATTGGGTTAATGCAATGAATTTAATAAATGCAATATTCAATTCAGCCAGAAGGTGTCACTAGCAGCAGTACACTCTCAGCTGAACACACTAATCATACTTCACACTGGCCTGCAGGAGGAAGAGGGGGGGGGGAGGGGGCGGGCAGTTACTGTGTCCATGAGGGCTGCAGAGTGAGTGCAGTTCTCATGGACAGGAGAGAGATATAGATGCAACTTCATCTATAACTCTCTCTTCATTGCCTATGCCAGTTCAGGGCTCTGAGCTCTGCTGGCATAGGCAATTACACAGTTCAGATGGGAGAGCCGGACAATGGCCGGCATCTCACATCTGACAGCTCCTCCAGCTTCCCGGCTAATCTCCGTGCCGGGAGAGCTGGCGGTGCGCCAAGGTGCGACCACTGGCGGGCCGCATTTGGACCATAAGACGCAGGCAAAGTTTTGGGGGTAATAAAATGCGTCTTATGGTCTGAAAAATACGGTAGGTAGTTTTTTTTGTTTCTCTAAAATAAAGTACTAAGCATTTTAATGGGTTGGATGTGTTTTTTATGCTCGGAGTACCCAGTCACAATTTTAGTGTTTGTTCAGTTCTACAAAATTAAATATCTCCAGAAATCTTGTTCATGCTTATGAGAGAAACTTTTAGAAAATGGCATTTGCTATGTCTAGGTATAGGGTCTAGGTATCACCTTATTCTACCAGCAGTGACACTGAGTGTACTTAAAAAAATTGTATCTGCCATGATTCCCTACCCTCCCCCTGTTTTATGGAAGCAATGTTGTTGTTTTTTTAAATCATAACCCGTGTGACATGTTATATTAAACATATTATAAAAAAAAAATACACATTTCCTCCTTAATATGGAGGTCAATGGACCCCCCCCCCCCCCCCCCCCCCCCCCCCTGGCTCTTCGGCATCATCGATGACGCTAGAGGGACTGATAAGGAAAGATTAACAGGGTCGCTGATACGGCATAGTAAACACACCCGAACTAACTCTGGCTAAGTGCTCAGGAGGTTAAACCTTTTCTGTTATTGGGGTCATCTCATTGTTGATGATTAGTACATAAAATTGCCCCCCAAGGACAGGGGCAGACAGCAGCCGACTGATAGCAGCCCGTTTAAATGTAGCCTGACCAGATCAATATCCAAGAAGTATAACTGACTTGATATTATAGTCTAATTAAAAAAGTAGTTTTCAGTTTTTGAGCAATATAGATATATATTTACATATATCCAGTTTATTACTAGCAACCTCCGAACTGAAAAATGTCCATTTTATACCACTTTTTATTAATATGCTCATGGGCTCTTTATAAGTAACATGACAGAACTAATAAACAATTTTTTTGCTAAAGAAAGACATTTTTGAAGGACAAGAAGCTGCAAAGTGGCTGTCAAATAAATTAATGTCAAAATTAGCAAAGAGTCTCTTTATACCAGAGTCAGGTCTGCCACAAGGCACACATAAAATTGAAGTGCATGGAACATTTCCGAAAGGAAAATCTCCCTGAGGAATGATATAGATTCAACTCATTAAAGTGACTCCCTTGGCAGTCTGACTATTACATCTATAGTCATACAATTCTAATGTTTTAGTTACATAGAAATAAGTAGTGGAAGGTGATGTCCTGCCTAAAGTAACTGTGGTATTATGTATAATTTGAAATCCAATTGTAATGCATGAGTTACAACTTTGCCATTCCGAAAATACATTAAAATGACCTGCTGAATGGACAGTGTGAAGAAGAATCTGTTTTATACTCCTTCTGCTAAAATGTATTCCTAACAATTTTGACTTGCTTAACATATCAGACTTAATATGTCAATGTATATCATCTCAATAGGCAAATTTCCCCATATTAATACTGTGGTTTATGGATAATGCAACTAGGGTAATATATATCAGATTTGAACACATCTTTTAACTGAACATGATATTTTTAAAGAACTTGCTAAAATGCTTTTTACTGAAAGAGACCCAGTCACCTTGTCCACATCAGGCAAGGGGACTGTGTAAAGTCCATCCCCTGACTACTATCCTTTTCCTAAGAGTTTCCCCACCACTTATTCCTCATTAGTGGGATCTCCACTACTGGGTAGTTTTACTCTAATGGCATTAGTGGGATCTCATTAGGCATCACATGACAATGCTTGAGACTAGATGCTTATCTATAGGTCCATGAGCATTGCATCATATTAGGTCGCATGACCCCAACCTTCCATGGAAGCACTTGTCATTTTACGCTTACATTAATAGGTAGAGTTAAGTATGGGGTTTTGGTGTAGGATATCCACACACAGTCACCCTAAAGGTTAAGTGATAGTGCCTTGTTTAAAGTAATTGGATTCGGCTTGCTAATTTAATAGATTTTATAAGGTTTGAGAAGACAGGAGATAGTAAGTAGTGAATATATATCTACAACAATGGTGATAATAAACAGTACATCTAACAAAAGGTTTAGTTTTTTTGTTTCATAGCAAATAAGGTACCGTATATACTCGAGTATAAGCCGACCCGAGTATAAGCCGAGGTACCTTATTTTATTTACAAAAACTGGAGAATCGTATTGACTCGGGTATAAGCCGAGGGTGGGAAATGCAGTCAGATAGTGGAGTTTTCTAAATGAGAAAATATAGAGAAAGCACCATTGCTCCTAGAAATTAATCAAACAGGATAAATCTTAGTGCCACATCATCAATAAATTTAAGAGAACACAGGATTATTATTATTACAGGATAGATTGTGCAAGGCAATTCTAATTTTTTAGGCTATGGAGTATTGTATCTGTACTAGTAACTGGCACTAGGTGGCAGTGTGGAATTTATTATTGTCTATCAGCTGATTGTCGGGGAAGCTGGAGCTGACAGAAACTCAGAGAGATCGCAGAAGATCTACCAAAGGGAAGAGGGAAGCTGCCTGTCTAAAGCATTCAGCATTGAAATTCAGGTGAGGTAAGTGGACCCCCCTCAGCTGACTTGAGTATAAGCCAAGGGGAGCACTTTCTGCCCATTTTTTTGGGCTGAAAAACTCGGCTTATACTCGAGTATATACGGTAACTAAATTAGAGATGACGTTATGGGTCGAAAGAGTGAAAGGCAGCTACTCCTCCGACTTTAAAGCAATGGTTTAAATAGAAGGCTGAAAAAAAAAGAATATTGCCCAAAGTTTAATTTGCTGATGTTGCCTTACCTGGGCCCTCCTTTTCCCTCTAATTACATTTTTAATAAATCCTTTTTATCTGGCAGTCAAAGTTGTGCTATTCTATACAGAAGTACATATAAATTGTTAATGAATGATGGTAAGCTTGATGTTCAGCTATTGCAATGGCTAGTAATATGCTACAAAATATGTCCTAACATTATTGTTGCCCATGCTGAAATATTGTCTCCTGCCTACATCTTTAGACATGCATACTACAAATATTAAAGATACCAATCCAGGTAGTCCCCGAGGTATAGCCCAACTAAAAAATAGGTAATACTTAAGAATAGAGTCGTACCTGCTACTCCATCTGTCTTGGTGTGTGGCTGAGTGAATACAAACATCTGTCCATAATAATATACCTGTTGCAACTTACATACAAATTAAATTTATGAACGAACCTACAGTCCTTATATAATACATAACTCTGAGACTGCCTGCATCCAGGGAAATCTACCAGTAGACAGCAACACATCATTATGTCTTAATGTCCAACCAAAAGTATGAAAAGTATATATAGTATACAGTTCTGTACATTATTACCAAAATATTGTCAAATTTCTCTAATGGCGATCACTGACTAAAGCAACCAGAATAGAAACAAGTACACCAGGGTTTCCAACATTTTACATTTGTGTTGCCCAGAAAACCTTAACACCACAGTAAAAGATTGAATGCTTTTATACTTACAGTTACACCAAAAAAATTTGTTTCATTCATCGCATCGAGGAAGATTTTTCCAAGCTTGTGGTTTGTGTAGTTAAAATCTTGAATGCTGAGATGCTTGTTGGTGGCATTAAGGTATTCCATTGCTCGATGAAGTGTTTTTGCAATTACCCATATTCCATCATAGGCATAACCATGAAATTTACTGGGTTCCACATCTGATCGCTTTTCATTGTATTCTTTTTCATATTGCTGAGGGGTCTAAAAGGGCAAATACAGATCATAAGTATTTAATCTTTCATTCTTTAATGCATTTCATATAAATTGGATTTACTTTTGTTGCCTATATATTTCATTATCCTGCTGTTGTTTTTGCTATATGAAATCCGACTCAAGACATTCATTCCCCTAAAGAATAAGAAATCATTTTGGCGATTTAAGTCTGGCAAACTGATTAACTTGACTTCAGTAATACAATTTAAATTATTTAGTATTTATTATTGTAATGTATGTAGTAAATCAAGGTTGTTGGGAATTTTTTGACTGATAATCATTTGTAGCAACAGCTTTTAAAATAACTGCTTGTGAGTATTTATATATTTGCCAGCTTAAATGTGACATGTCCTCATCTGCTCCCAATTCGGATTGAAATATATACTGTAATCAATTACATAAAATGGTTATTTTGATCTGCGTAAAATGCTTACCCGTCCTGATATTGTTTTGATTTGTTTTGTGCTAAGAGGTTCAAAATCCACTCCAATGTATCCTTCCATTGCAGTGAGCAGGTTTTTACTTGAACAGGTGGAGGAATTGGCCTGCTGCCACCAAAGTGCTTGATACCATCCAGGGATGATCCATTGATATTTGCTGCCATACATATCTTCATCGTAAGCCTAAAAATAACATAATTATATGCTTGCTGTTAAACCATAGTACAGAGAGTGCATTCATTTAGCCCACATATAATGAATATAAAGAAAAAGGGACTTGTAGATATCATCTAATGAACTGAGAAAGTAAAACCATGACCATTTAGAAATTATACACAATTTCAACAAGTAAGTAAGTATTTATCTGTGAGAAAGGCAACCTTTCACGTTTGTAAAGGCATACACAGCCTTATTTATTAAAGAGTTTTTATGTAAAAAAATACACACAATTATAGAAACCAGATCAGATGCTGCTATGCGGCTTGTCGCACTAATTATAGGTTACAGTATCCAGAATTTAGTACAACTTGGTCTTTAAATAACAAATGGATGCAAAGCAAATTAATAAAAAAGGCTCACCTAATATCTAGCACTGCCATTCACCTTCTACACTTCTACAATTGGAATGTCTATCTTTGCATACACACAAACGTTAATGATTTCCCATTCTTAGTCTTTATCATATGGAGTTGGGCCACACTTAGCAGCTTCAACTCTTCTGGAAAGCTTTTTGCTAGGTCCAAAATGTCTTTATTGCAATTGTTCATCTTTTGGAAGGTCAGAGACTAATGGACAAGAAGGCCTGCCTTGCAGTACCAAATTTATTTATCTCAAAGATATTCTATTGGGTTGAGGTCAGGGCTCTGTACAGGGCAATCAAGTTATTGCACGCCAAATTCCCACAGCCATGTCTTTATGGACCTTACATTGCGCACAGGTGCACATCCATGTTTGAACAGTAAGGGACTATCCCCAATCTATTCCCAAAGAGCATTTTTTTTTTCAAAATCTCTTAGAATGTATTTTACTGGAACAAATAGGCCAAGCGCAACCCCTAAAAATCATCATAATCTCCCCTCAACTAAACTTTGTCTAAACCATACTCATTCATTCAATTTCTAGATTAATGATTTGCCACTCCAGAAAACATTTATCCACTTCTCTGGAGATCAGAGATGGTGTGCTTTACACCATTGAATTTGTTACCTTCTATTGCACTTGGTGATTTAAAACCTGCAGCTTTTCAGCTATGGAAACCCAATCCATAGAAATCTCTATATGCTGTTATTGAGCTGACCTAAAGGCCATACAAAGTTTCTGAAGTGCCTACCCCAGAGGGCGCATTGATACCTAATTATAATTTTCTGCAACCTACCAAGTTATGGGTGAGTTGCATTCGTTTGCAAGGGGTTCCACTTCTTTATAAGACCATCAACTGTTCAATGTGGAATGTTAAGCAGCAAGGAATTTTTCACTAGATTTTTCTTGCACTCTTATTATAGAAATTGAGCTTTAATTATAGGAGATTAAATAGGTAGAGATAGGCAAATTTTTATTTTTTTATTTTAGCTAGCTTAATTTGAAAGTTCGTTGGAAATACTCTGAACATGGCAGTATGTTTGCATAAAGCTCAAAGTCAAATTTTATATAGTCAAATTGATACAAAAACAGCATGTGCTACAACAATGGGGCTGTGCAATGAACTCCCAAATAAAGTCCAAATTTGCTGACCGTCTCTGCAAATAAAAATAAGTATTGATGAAGGTTAAATCTCTAGGAAACATTTTTCATCTTTGTGGTGCAAACACTTACCAATATACCCTGCAGTTCTAAAAAAAAACTAGATGGATAAAATGTTAGTTCACCTGATTTTAGATCTCATATAGATTGGAAACAACCAGGAAAGATTGGGTTTGGTTTGGTCTTTAGATACTTCCATGTGTGGGACTAGACATGAATAGTGTTAATCTTGAATATTCAAATCTCGAATTTTTATTGCGAATATCGGCACTTCGAGAATTCACAAAGATCCCGAATATAGCGCTATATCTTCGTAATGGCGAATATTCAAGATTTTTGATCAGTAGTGTTGATCACAAATTTTTATTGCGAAAAATATCTATAGGTTATAATAATCACAAATTCTCGAATAAACAAATTTGCTTGGAATATTAGCCCAAAAATTTGCGATATTTTGCAAATACAAATATTGCCTATGCTGCTCATCACTAGAATTGAAAAAGGTTTTTCATTTACAGAAAAAATTTAAACATGTTAAAGGTCAATGCAGAAAGTCTTTTAGTCTCCCTTTAGCCAGAAATGTCTGATAGCATAAAAGAAACCTGTGCATTCAACTGCATACATCAAGTAAATACATTGTCGGATTACTTACACAAAGCATACTGCAAAAAAAAACTAAGTGAAATTTTAGCAGGTGATAAGAGTGAAGCAGCAGGGAACTACCTCAAGAACTATTGAAAATAAGTGAAAGTATGCTGTTATTCCCTCAGTTAAAGAATATATTCATAACCATATATCTAGGAATGGATTAACGAAACCTAAGAGCATTGACAAAGGCAATTTATTAGTTTAATATTTGTCAGGGTTTAATGTCAAGTATCTCAGGTTACATTAAGATGAAGAACATCCTATATACCATATATTGCTGTATGCTTAAACTCAAGTTTAGGAACATACTGTACTTAACATGTACTTTTACTTAGGAACCCAACAATAGTGATTTTATCACAAAGACAAAAGTCACATATACATTTGCACATATTTAGCTGTTCTCAGAAGATAATGATTATACCCATGGTCAACTGAGCTTAGTCTATAGTAATGCTGACTGGTTGTTTTTTTATCTCACAGGAGCTGAGAGGAATAAAATATCCCTATGCATGTGGTTTCTCTGAATTACAACAGACAACATATTCTTGGGCTCTATTTTTGGACACTGAGTAATGGTAATTTCCATATTATTACATATAAATAGTGATGGCCGAACATCGGCCAAGTCTGTCTGCGAATGGACGGATCGGACTTTTAAAGAAGTCCGCCGTCCATCTGTTCGCGGACACTGGGATGTCACTGACGTCACATCCGGTACCTGGAACGCATAGTTCCTGGTTAAGGGAGCCGGATGTGAGGTCACTGACGTCACTTTCTGTTCTCGAGCCGGTTTTTCACTAGAAGACCGGCTTCATGCCCGCCCGGTCTTCTAGTGAAAAGATTCTTCCTCCGGCACAATCTTGCTGCTTCTGATCCTGCCGGAGGAAGAATAGAGATCTCCTTCTCGCCGGCGAACGGGGCGGGTCGAACACCCGTACTGCTCGCCGGCTAGAAGGAGGGCGAACATTCATGTTCGCCTTGCGGGCAGTTCGGCCATCACTACATATAAAATACATAGATTTACAGTAAAACTGTAATATTTAGATATGTATGACATACAGACCAAAAATTTTAAAAAAAATATATTAAAATATTTTAGGATTGCTTTAATGAAGACAAATTAATTCAGTCATATAATTTTCAACTCCTATTTGATGGGTCCCAGGTGGGAGATATGCTTTCCCACTAGGTTAAGGCCCAAACAACCAGTAGGATATGCTAGTACATATGTGATGTACAGTGTTTACAAATGTTTCCCATCTTACTGTGTATCTAACTTTTCACTGATTATCCTGCAATTAATTTAGTATGCTGTTAGCATCTGGTGGGGATTTTAGAATCTCTCCAGCAAGTTTATCTTTTTCCAGCTAGAGGTAGAAAATCAAAGGTACATATAATAAGAAAAGAATTGCTACAGCTAAGACCAATACTAGCTTTGATCACATAAATGTTTTTTCCCATATGGTAAGTATCTTGTTATACAGTGTTTAGACCCTAGTGGTACATGCTTAGGCTCCTGCTGTGAAAAATATTCCCCATAAGAATCACAACAGGAATGCAAATTGAATATTTTCATGCAAGTGAAAATGGGTTCATAAGCTATTCTATAGGTGTGAAATGCTTTGAAATCAAAAGAGAGCAATGTATAAAGCTTAGTTTTTAATACACGTACACGTATTACACATACTCACTCAACTTTCTATGGAAGAAAGAACGTCTTTCAGTGACTCTCAGTGAGTTTATACAAAGCTCAAATTTCACCAAGGTCACTAATGTTCAATTTCTTGATTTTACCCTGAGTACGCTTATTTAACCCAGTTTTCAAAGGGCTCATCATCCAATGCAAAACTACTGCAAAATACTAAATAAAATAGTATATTTTGGTTTATAAGGCACCCGTCATCCGTTTTGCATTTTTTAAACAAAAAGTCCTATGTATAGGACTTACAGGGTTCCTTCTCTTTATTACTTAGTTCAGAAAGACCCCATGTTTTCCTTTTTCAGTGTGCTAGTTAGAAGTAACATGAATATTGTCAGAATAGGAACATTTGGCTACAATTCGCACAGGCTCACCAAAATTGGGCAATAGAGGATTGAAAAAATGTTGCCTGGTCTGATAAGTCTCAATTTCTGCTAGAGATGGTCGAATATTTTTTAAAAAATTCGACCATTTCGACTTAATTGCAAAGCCCCTGAGCATGGTATCATCACCAAACTTGCTGGAGATGTAGAGAAGGGTTTGGGGGTATACTACAAAAAAGAAAGTATGTCTCTAACACACATAGTTTTTTCACAAATTAAGTTCAAAGTCAAGTCAAAATTTATGCAAAAACTACATGTGCTAGAGCAAAAATCTTTTTTTTTCAAATGTTCCTCCAACCCTTCTTTACATCTCCAGCAATTTGTTGAAAATTGGTGATGATACCAATTTCAGGGGCTTTGCAATAAGCTCACAAAGTTAGCAAGTCGACAAATTCGACCATCTCTAATTTCTGCTTCGACATTTGCATGGTAGGGTCAGAATTTGTCATCAACAACATGGAAGCATGGATCCATCCTGCCTTGTACCAACAGTTCATGCTGGTGGTAGCGTCATGGTGTGGGGACATTTTCTTGGCACACTTTGAGCCCCTTAATAGTAATTGATAATAATTGCAACACCACAGCCTACCTAAGTATTGTTGCTAACTATGTCTATTCCTTTATGACTACAGTGTACTCATCTTCTGATGGCTACTTCCAGCAGGATAATGTACCATGTCATAAAGCTCCAATCATCT
>CM070036.1:80059911-80082134 GCA_036250615.1 Ptychadena robeensis | reverse complement strand
CCTCTTATGTTCAAATCCCAAATGACTATCATTGTACAAATCCTTCGTGCGGATTTATTGCGTGAAAAATAATTTCTTGGGAGTTTTGCCATGGATCCCCCTCTGTCATGTCATTGTCCAGGTGTTAGACCCCTTGAAATAACTTTTCCAACACTATTGTGGCCAGAAAGGGTCCCTTTGTTTTTTTAATGTTCGCCTGCCCATTGAAGTCTATGGGGTTCGCGGACATTTGCGGAGGCTCGCGTTCGCAAATCAAATCAAATTCCGTGTTAGCGCCATCACTAAACATGACAATGAGTTCACTGTACTCAAATGGCCTCCACAGTCACCAGATCTAAATCCAGTAGAGCACCTTTGGGATGTGGTGGAACGGGAGATTCGCATCATGGATGTGCAGCCGACAAATCTGCAACAACTGCTTGATGCTATCATATCACTATGGACCAATGTCTCTGATAAATATTTCCAGTACCTTGTTAAATCTATGTCACAAAGGATGAAGGCAAAAGGCGGTCCTAGCCATACTAGCAAGGTGTGCCTGATAAAGTGGCTGGTGAGTGTACATGCTTGATGATATGAAATCTTGATTTCCTAATATTCTAGTCTAAAGCTGGTCACACACATTTATATTTTTCTATTAGATCGACTTAAGAAGCAACTGTACTAAGTTGATGAAAATGTATTCTTTTTTTTTTTTAACCCAAATCAAATTGGATCCAAAATTTTAACCAAAATGAAACATAAAAATCGATCTAAAGTGATCAGACATGTTGGTAAATTTCAGTGTGCACAGGGCTAAGGGAAAAAATCGATTTGTTAAAAATGTACCACATTATGTGGTGGTAAAAATTATCCTGTATGCCTGATCCCACTGACGACTAAAATAATAATATTGGAAGATCATACTTTAAAACAAAGTATAGGTATACTTACACAGCAGAAGACTTTAGCTGCCATATGTTCATCAAACTGCCCAATTATTATCCGTACATCATTGCCCTGTGAAGAAGTATTACATGTTATTCCATGTCAATAAAGCAGAAATGAATACAAACTTCTTAATGCAACAATCCATGTGAAAAAGTAACTGTTTGTTGCACATGATGAAAAAATAAAAACTGCTCAGGTACAGAAAGGCCCAATTATTTCTCATTCAGAGAGTATGTCACCAATTAGTATCAAGTAAAAAGAGACCAAATATGGCAAGTTACAGACTTAGAGTGGAAAGAATTTCCCTCACGCAGAGGAATATTCAGGCCACTATCATAATAGGGCTTTTAAGGCACAGCTCATTAGGCAAAATAAAATCAATATAATTTGTATTAAATTAAGTTTAAAACATACATATACATCAATTAATTATATAAAACCACATAATGTCATGATTAAACAGCATGTGCAATGATGCACCAAAAGTTCTTTTGGCACCAGATTAATAGTATAGCGTGTCCTATATGTTTCGCCCAAGCTCTGGCTCTGGGAATCAATCAAGAACAATTTATTCTGAACTCATAAGTTCATAGCACATCAAGCTAACAAGTCAATTGAGAGACTTCAGTTAAAAATCAAAACCAGATTTGTTGAGAAATCTCAAGGTGAGGGAGTGGCTCAAAACTGGGAAGTACAGAAGTAATCCTTAAGGATATCCAGGGAAGGAACTGTGCCGGGGAGACGGTCCAATGGCAAAACCTTGAAATTGGATATTTAGTCCCCCATGGTACCTTGATTAGTGCGGGCAAACCTCTCTAAAAGGTAACTTGGTCCCAGTTTAATAAAATGAGCTAGGATAGTTGGATAAGTAATACCAACAGGACACTGCATGCATCTGAACCATGGAAGAGCCATTATGTGGTATTTATCCATTAATTGATTTTTATGTATGTTTTAACTTAATTTAATAAGGATTATATTGATTTTATTTTGCCCAATGAGCTAAGCATTAAAAGCCTTATTATGACAGTGGCCTGAATATTCACCTGCGTGAGGGAAATTCTTTCCACTCTTAATTTTTCTTCCTTGTCTTTATCTAAACAATGAGGGTCTGGCACCTAAATGGACACCTTTTTTCCTATTGTTCACAAATATGGCAAGTGTTAAAAATTTGCATGCCTGCAAAAATCAAAATTTTTTTTAATTGTCCATAAGCAACACCCATAAAAGGCTTCAAATTTGAGAGTTAACCATACACAAAATTATTCCTCTAATTCTAGGGTGTATGGTGGTAACTAATTTGGATTATCTGATCACTGTTTCTAAACAAACACATCTTAGCTGATGCATATATCCAGCCCTTTTTAGTTGTATTATTTTGTATATTTTTTTTGTACCTATTTCTATTGGCGATTGGGCTAATAACCCCTAGAATACGAATAAGTTCTTCTTTAGTTCTAGGAAACACAAGCTCTGTGTAGGGTGCTTGGGGGAGGAATACGGTAGGTTCTGTCTTAATTCATTCAGTACCAAAAGCAGGAAGTGAATCCTAATACCACTTATCTTAAACAAAGCAGAAGCACCTGCATTTTCTGCAATTAGTACATGACCCCTTCTGAGATACAGGCAAAGAAAAATATTTATGGTGATGAGGTATTTATCCATAAGATACTTACTTTAAATGGTGGAGAGATTTCTCAGCTATATCCAGTCTGAATGGTGAGCTTTATTTTTCTATGAATTATACATTTTAAGGCATAAAAACAAGCACATCATGTCCTTCTGTTTATTGTCTTGACTAATGATGGCTTTATATTTGCCATGCAAACAGAAGGCAGAAGAACTAAAAGGCTTTGAAGACAAGGCAAGGTTCTATCATTAAAATACATTCGTGAGAGCAGAATAAATATTTGAAAGCATTTTATAATAGAGAACCATTGTCCTCAACTGACATTTATCTTAGCTTTTATGAAGCTGTTTCTTTAACAGTAACTCATTCCCGAAACATTTCTTATGCATTAAATAATATTTTAAAAGAACAAACATTTAGACTATAATCCATTGTAGGTTTATTTTTCTTCTAATTCTTCTAGTTAGTTCATATTGTTACCAGAATGGGAAATTTCCAGTATGGGGTTAATAGGAAAAAAATCCAAAGCTTTAAAATATAAATTTATGTTACCTGACACAATATCTGTAAAATTACCAACATATGTGGTGTGTTAGGCTTTACTTTAGCAATCCACTCATGAGTGCCACACAGTTGTTGGGTTATAACAAACTTGGGCCAAGAACGAAAGAATGTATAGGTAGGTTACCAAGCTCGTATGAGTATAAATGTATGTTGTCTAGAATGTATTACTGGGTTGGGTAAGGTGTAGTTGGCTAATCAGATAAGGTGAGGGACATCTTAAATACCCTATTCAAAATCCAACTTAATGATACCTGCTTAACAAGGACACATATTTCACATTTGGGCATTGCAAATGTGGCACACTTTCTCTTTTAAAAGGATTGAAATTACATTCACTCTCCCCCCTTCACATCCCCAGAGTGACGGACCCAATGAAGATCGGCGTCAGGGATATGTGAGTATCTCACATGTGAGGGTGAGCTTGCGTGATAAGCGATCACACACTTAATGGAGCATTTTCTCTCCAAAAACATGCAGTCTAAGATGACTACTTAGATCTGTTATACATTCTCAAATGATGATTTATTTAAAGTTTGCTGTACCTGTGTAGTATATGAATATGTAGAAATGATGTGTTCAGGGTGTATGTTTTAGTTTATAACTTGGCATCATGCCTGTGCTGTGTGGAAGGCGACGGGAATAACTGGACTCTTTATAATAGATTATGTATTGATATATACGGTAGTAAACCTTTTCTTCTTGTTCAGATTATTTGCCTGTAATTTCGAAGTATGACTTATAAAAGGATGTTTTAACAAGTAATAGTCACCGATAGTTTGTAACAAAACTTTATTCTTGAACAGGTTTGGTTCAAAGTATTTATAAACCCAAAATGTATTGTGTCAGGCTTGTAAAACATTGTCTGTATACTTATTTCATTGTAAACCCTATTTGGAAAAAACTGGAGATAGATCTAGTGACTTTGTCTAATCTATAACCAATCATCACTCTCTGCAAACTGATATTCTCTCTGCAAGGGTGTCTCCAGTCTTCCACTTAAATCCTAATTAATATATTTAAATATTTGTATTGCTGACCTTGCCTTTGTACATTTTTATTCCTTCAGGAACAATTTCTAACTTTGTTGCAAAGTTCCTGATCTGCATGTTTGTTAATGGTCAGTGCCCTTGAAAGTATTATAAAGATATCATCACAACCAGAGAACCAGGATTTTCAGAAGGTCTGCAATGAAAGCCCCCATATCCATCTTATGATAGATTTACTTTACACATTGTCCATTTTAATGTATGTACAATTTACTACTATTGTTTTTTCCCATTTTGGTCTGAAAGCATTTTTTTTAATGCAGGTTTTTGATAAATGCAAACATTAACTGTCTATAGTATTAGAAATTTAAGTTGAAGAGTTGAAGTTGAAGTGTTCTGTTGACCTAGCAAACTTCCTCCCCTAAGGTGACAACACTTTTCTATCACACATACAATACAGCGAGTCCTGTCGTCCCTCTAAGTTAGGAAAATAAAGAATAAAACATGTAAAATGAAATACCCCACATCTAAGGAATGGTGAGATGAATCATATTGTATTTTTATACTTTGTACATACCTTAAGCTTTTTTACACTGATGCATGGATCATTGGAGAAACTTTCAGTGTCTGCAATTTGGATATCCGCTGCTTCCAGTTCACCGGTTAAGTCATTTCTCACCTGCAAGGAAACAGAAAGAAAAGGTAAATGGAAAATTGGTCAATGTTAAGAGGAGAGCAGATGGACTGCACTGCATTATCCTGAGAACATACACAGATACAGTATGATTAATGTCTCCATTTTCTTTTTTACAGGATCCTAAAACAATTCATTGGGATCATCATAGGCAGCAGAATTATTAGCATAATAAAATGAGGCTGCTGAGAAAAAAAATTTGGATCTCTAAATGTACATGATTGATTTTTATATTTTGCCAGATCCTCATCTAGAAACCTGTTAAAATTTATGGGAGCAATTTATTAATGGTAATTACAAAATGTATGCACTATGTCACTAATCGTTAGAAAATCACGGGTGGCCTTCAATTAATCTTCTGGCACGTGGCCAAAATCATCAAGTGCTTTGTAACAGGATTCAAAAGAGGTCATCCTTAACATGGTAGTGCGGGCAGCTTTCTGAGGACATTACCATTTAAATGACTTTTAAAACACTCTTTAAACTGTAATGAAGTTGGGCAGTTATCTGCCTATTAACATTATGGATATGCAGAAGAAGTGGTAATAAATACTGGATATAGAAACAAGTATATTTAAGCAACTAAAACCTAACTTTTACAAACTGCTGAGGGAGCAAAAATATATAAATGTGTATTGTTTTTAAAATCATGATGAAGGCTCAGCTACACAAGAGATTTTTGGTCATGCATTTTATGCATCAAAATGCAAAATGGAAGCTGTATGTACAAAATGGAATGGGGTAAATGAGAAAATTGCAGGGAGCCACAAATGATCATGGGGTGTCACAGGCATGCACCATTAATCCGAGCTGTGAGCCGTCTGTCTAATGAACCCTTCTGTTTTCGTTGTTGTATATCCTCAAGAACAATTTACAAAGTATAGTAACCCACAGCAAACAAACGCATCTCTTTCCCTATTTTGACAGCTCTTAATGTATGAATGATGATATCTTATTGACTTTCATAAACTGCAACCTTGATTCTGTTCTTATGTGTTTTTTTTTACATTGTGACATATTATATAGTTGCTGGGGACCTAAAAAGTTTGGAGCTATAAGCATCTGACTCACTGAGAAGTCCTACCAACAACTTTAGCTCTGCCAAAAATTAAAGATCAACTGCAATGAAAATTCACCAGTATTGCTGAATGTCTTTCCTAAACTGTGTTGACCTGTTTATTTTGGCAACCATGCCGAATATTTGTTTCACAATTACCTAATCAGAGCTATTTTGTGATGATACTGGGAACAGTAGTGGGAATGGTATTATTAACATTGGTGAAACATTTTAACTAACTTAACCTACATTTCTGGATTTGTTACTACACTGTTTACTCACTTCAGGACTTAACAGGCTGCATAGGATGTTTGTAGATGTGGATTATAGTTAGCTAGGAAAAAGGGGCTACTAGGTTAATAGTGCCACTCTGAGCCATCGATGTGGGCAGCCTACTGGCTCTCTGCGTTTCTCTTCATCCCTCTGTAGGATGCACACAGTGCCCCACCCTCTCCAAGCACTGGCAGCCAATAAGAAGGCTGGGGGAGGCACAAGCAGAAAGCTAATTTAGAGGACCAGGGTGCATGTGATGTACAGGTCTCTGTTTGTCTAAGTGAATGATGCATGTTTCTGCATGATTTGTGTGTGTGTGTCTATGTAAATGATGCATGTCTCTGCATGACTGGTGTGTGAATGGTGTATGTCTCTGCATGACTGGCATGTGTATATGAGGTATATCTTCATGATTGATGTGTGTATATGATGGATGTCTTTGCATGATAGCTGTGTGTGAGTTTATATGATGCATGATTGGTGTGCGAGTATATGATACATATGTGTATCTGCATGATTGGTGTGTTTAGATGTTGATTGGTGTGTGTGTATGATGCATGTGTGTCTCCACATGATTTGTGCATGTATATGTTTCGTGTGTGTGTTTGATTTGTGTATATGATTCATGGATATGTATAATTCTTGCATGATTCAGGTAAAATTGCTATTTTGGCACTTTGTGATAAATAGGTGTGGGTTTCTGTTTCACTTTGGGCACTCTGTTTGCATAAGGTTTACCATCACTGTAGTAGGATATTTTGGTTTGCTGCTTTTTAAAAGTACAGTTGGCCTTGGTTTGTTAGTATAATTAATTCATTCAAATAACATCATTGTAGTTCAATAAACTTGTATATCAAGACAGATTACTACGTAAGAAATAATGGAAAGTCAGGCAATTTGTTCCACAATCATGAAACATTAATGCAAATAGTTTAGTACAATATATACAATAAAACCAATAAACTTTCACTTTACTATTAAAAAAATTGTGACTGGTGTGAGGGCGGCAAGAGATATGAGGCCTTTTGTTTAGAACAGAATAGTATCTTCAACTCAGCTGTTTACTGACTTAATACTGTGTACAGGAGTGAGCATAGAGTGGAAGTAGAGGAGTGTCTCTGTGGTTAAAGGTGCCCATACACACATAGATATGCGCTAGATCGATGGGCGCTTCGAGCCTCAGGCGCTTTCAAGGCCATCTATCTAGCTCGCATCTAATACGGCCACCCCTGTCTTCGAGTGGGAAGACGGATGGGGCTCAGGTTTCCCATTCAAAGGACTGACTGGGAATTGGGCACCTAAAGTGGTGCACCTTGATTCCCTTTATTCACTGTGACGTTAAGTGCCCGTGGTGCCATGTATGGGCACCTTAACAGTCAGCTGTGGAGACTGGAAGGGGAGGAGGAGTGTGTCCCTGTCAGCTGTGTGTGGAATGAAGCCTGGAGGTGGAAGAGATGGTATATCTCAGTTTCGTTTTTGGGGACTGTTAATGTCCTGTACTGACAGATATGTGCAATTCAAGGTTTTACTGTATTTTGAAATGTAGAAGTACAACATGTTAGGTTTAATGAGGTAAACTTTAATTGGCAATCCAAAATAGAAGAACCAAATATCAACAGGAAGAACACTTCCACATTCAAACACCACTGCTTGTCTCCTGTAATTACAATAGTAATGCAGGATGAAAAATGCTTGGTCTAAAATGGACAGCATACACCTTTTAGGACACCAAAAAGTTACTTTATAGTACATGTACTTTAAAAAGTCAAAATAACTGCATACATTACTTAAAATAAAAAATATCATGTAATACCTTGAAAACTAATCAAAAAACTATTTAATCAGTTTCCCTTTGTCAACCACAGTGTATAGTTAGCATACATTTCCAAATACATTGAAGAAAAGAAAACAATTCTTTAAGGATACTGTCAAACTTTTTGGTGTGTCCACTAAGTATCTCTTTGTGATAATGCTAGTTGCCTCTCTGTCATTGATTGAAATAGTTTCTCAGTAGCTGGTCCTGAAAAAACATTGAGTTGGCAAATATGTTTGAACAAACATATTGAACATCTTGACAGGCTAGCAAGTAGCATATTCAAAAATATGTCAGCAATGGTAGCCTTCATACAGTGGAGGAAATAATTATTTGACCCCTCACTGATTTTGTAAGTTGTACCCAATGACAAAGAATGAAAGTCTCAGAACAGTATCATTTCAAGGTAGGTTTATTGTAACAGTGGCAGATAGCACATCAAAGGAAAAATCGAAAAAATACTTTATAAAAGATAGCAACTGATTTGCATTTCATTGAGTGAAATAAGTTTTTGAACCCTCTAACAAAAAAAGACTTAATCTTGGTGGAAAAACCCTTGTTGAAGCACAGAGGTCAAAACGTTTCTTGTAATTGATGACCAAGTTTGCCACACATTTAGGAGGAATGTTTGGTCCACTCCTCTTTGCAGGATCATCTCTAAATCCCTAGGTTTCGAGGCTGGTCTCGTGTGCAACTCTGAGCTTGAGCTCCCTCCATAGGTTTTTCTATTGGATTAGGTCGGAGACTGACTAGGCCACTCCATGACCTTATGTGCTTTCTTCTTGAGCCACTCCTTTGTTGCCTTTGCTGTAGTTTTGGGTCATTGTCGTGCTTGGAACACCCATCCACGACCCATTTTCACGATACATGGCTCCGTCCATTTCCCCGTTAATGTGATTAAGTTGTCCTGTCCTTAGCAGAAAACACCCCCCAAAGCAAAATGTTTCCACCCCCATGCTTGACGGTGGGGACGGTGTTTTGGGGGTCATCATTGTTCTTCCTCCAAAACAGCGAGTTTGAGCTAATGCCAAAGATCTCTATTTTGGTCTCATCAGACCACAGCACACCTTCTCCCAGTCACTCTCGAATCATTCAGGTGTTCTTGCAAACTTCAGAGGGCCTGCACATGTGCCTTCCTGAGCAGGGGACCTTGCGACCCTGCAGGATTTAATCCATTGCGGTGTAATGGTGTATGTGTTTTCCAATGGTTTTCTTGGTGGACTGTGGTCCCTGCTAATTTGAGGTCATTAACTAACTCCTCCCCGTGTAGTTCTAGGATGATTTTTCACCTTTCTCAGAACCATTGACACCCACGAGGTGAGATCTTGCGTGGAGCCCCAGAGCGAGGTTGATTGATGGTCATTTTGTGCTCCTCATTTTCGAACAATCACACCAACATTGTCACCCTTCTCTCCCAGCTTTTTGCTAATGGTTTTGTAGCCCATTCAGCCTTGTTGCAGGTCTACAATTTTGTCTCTGAAATCCTTGGACAGCTCTTGTTTTCCATGTTGGAGAGTTGGAGTCTGCTTGATTGATTGATTCTTGGACAGGGCTTTTATACAGGTGACTATTAAGTTACAGGTGTCCTTAATAGGGTGATGAGTAGATAGGTAGAAGGTCTAACCCTCTGTGGGAGCCAGAACTCTTAATGGTTGGTAGGCGGTTCAAATACTTATTTCACTCAAGAAATGCAAATCAGTGCTATCTTTTATTTAAAGTTATTTTTCGATTTTCCTTTATGTGCTATCTGCTCACTGTTACAATAAACCTACCATTGAAATGATACTGTTCTGAGACTTTTCATTTCTTGTCATTGGACAACTTACAAAATCGTGAGGGGTCAATAATTATTTCCTCCACTGTATATCTCACAAATATACAGGGAGTGCAGAATTATTAGGCAATGAGTATTTTTGACCACACATCATCCTCTTTATGCATGTTGTCTTACTCCAAGTTGTATAGGCTCGAAAGCCTTCTACCAATAAGCATATTAGGTGATGTGCATCTCTGTAATGAGAAGGGGTGTGGTCTAATGACATCCAACACCCTATATTAGGTGTGCATAATTATTAGGCAACTTCCTTTCCTTTGGCAAAATGGGTCAAAAGAAGGACTTGACAGCTTAGAAAAGTCAAAAATAGTTAGTATCTTGCAGAGGATGCAGCACTCTTAAAATTGCAAAGCTTCTGAAGCGTGACATCGAACAATCAAGCGTTTCATTCAAAATAGTCAACAGGGTCACAAGAAGCATGTGGAACAACAAAGGCGCAAAATACTATGCCCATGAACTGAGAAAAGTCAAGCGTGCAGCTGCAAGATGCCACTGGCCACCAGTTTGGCCATATTTCAGAGCGCAACATCACTGGAGTGCCCAAAAGCACAAGGTGTGCATACTCAGAGACAGAAAGGCTATGAAAGACGACCACCACTGGAAACAAGACACAGCTGAAACGTCAGATGGGCCAAGAAATATCTCAAGACCTGATTTTTCTAAGGTTTATATGGACTGATGAATGAGAATGAGTCTTGAGGGCCATATGCATGGGCACGTGGTGGATTGGTAAAGGGCAGAGAGCTCCAGTCCGACTCAGGCACCAAAGGTAGAGGTGAGTACTGGTTTGGGCTGGTATCATAAAGATGGCTTTGTGGGGCATTTTGGGTTGAAGGAGGGAGTCAAGCTCAACTCCCAGTCTGGAAGACACCCCTTCTTCAAGCAGTGTACAGGAGAAGTCTGCATCCTTCAAGAAAAACATGATTTTCAGCAGGGACAATGCTCCATAACACGCGTCAGTACTCCACAGCGTTGGCTGGCAAGAAAGGGTATAAAAGGAAGAAAAACTACATGACATGGCCCTCCGGTTCAACCTGATCTGAAACACCATTGAGAACCTGTGGTCCATCATCAAATGTGTGATTTACAAGAGGGGAAAACAGTACACCTCTCTGAACAGTGTCTGGGAGGCTGTATTGCTGCTGCACGCAATGTTGATGGTGAACAGATCAAAACACTGACAGAAAATCCATGGATGGCAGGCTTGAGTGTCCTGCAAAGAAAGGTTGCTATATTGGTCACTGATTTGTTTTGTGTTTGTTTTTGAATGCCAGAAATTATATTTTGTGAAGTGTGAGATGTTATATTGGTTTCACTGGTAAAAATAAATAATTAAAATGGGTTATAAATTTGTTTTTTGTTAAAGTTGCCTAATAATTATGCAGAGTAATAGTACTAGTCACCTGCCACACACAGAATCCCCTAAAATAGCTAAAACAAAAAACAAACTAAAAACTACTTCCAAAAAAATTCAGCTTTGATATTAATGAGTTTTTTGGGTTCATTGAGAACATGGTTGTTGTTAATAAAATTATTCCTCAAAAATACCACTTGCCTAATAATTCTGCACTCCCTGTACTTAGGTATTCTATAAGAGTTCTAATCAGAATAACAGGTTAGCTTTTTTCATCCAGAACAGGTTTAGATATTTTAGGCCCACCAGGTGGCACTGTTAGGTAAGCATGTTAAAAATGAAAATCAATCAAACATAGGTGTGTTAAATATTGAAAATGCACATGTTGCACAAAAAGGACATATTACCGTATGTGGTCAGGCTTTACAGGCTTTACATTTATTGGGTACATTTTTATCTGCATAAAGTTTATCTAACCAAAAACAGACATTATTTCCCAAAACCTTTAAAATGTAATAACCTTTAAAATGAGAAACCCAAAATATTACATGTAAGCATTGTACACTGAACAAAAATAAAAAAAGGAATACTTTTGGTTTTGCTCTCATTTTTCATGAGCTGAACTCAAAGATCTGAAACATTTTCTACGTACACAAAAGACCCATTACTCAAATTTTGTTCACATATCTGTCTAAATCGGTGTGAGCACTTGTCCTTTGCCGAGAAAATCAAGGTGCTGTTTAGACCGCATTAATATTGCACAGGTGTGCCTTAGACTGCCCACAATAAAAAGGCCTGAAATGTGCAGTTTGATCACACAGCACAATGCTACAGATTAGTGATGAGCAGCATAGGCAATATTCGAAATCGTGATATTTCACGAATAATTCTACTAATATTCGATTCTATATTCGGAAATTCGAATATTCGCGGTAATACCATGGATTGCGCCGAGATATTCAAGATATTGGCGAATTCTCGAATTGCCGATATTCGTGAAATATATTCGGCATTCGAATATTCGAGCTCAATACTACTACAGATGTCGCAACCCTTAAGGGAACCTGCAGTTGGCATGCTGGCTGCAGGAATGCCTACCAGAACTGTTGCCCGTGACAAGAAGCTGTGCACTTTGTTGAATATTGACAGGAACTGGAGCACGCTGTCGCATATACCGATCCAGAGCATCCCAAACATGCTCAGTGAGTGACATGTCTGGTGGAGTATGCTGGCCAAGCAAGAATTGGGACGTTTTCTGCTTCCAGGAATTGTGTACAGATCCTTGAAATATGGGGCCGTGCATTATCATGCTGCAACATTGTTGAGTTGATGGTCATGGATGATTGGCTCAATGGGCCTCAGGATCTTGTCACGGTAGCTCTGTGCATTCAAAAAGCCATCAACACATCATCTGCTGTGAACAGTGAAAACTGGGACTCATCCATGAACAGACTGCCTCTCGTCGGTTGACAATAAACTGCCATACCCTGATGAGGACAACGAACATGCAGATGAGCTTCCCTGAGACGGTTTCTGACAGTTTGTGCAAAAATTCAGCACTTTGATATGCCACACCTGTGATATGCCATATGCCACATCAGCAAAGAAGAAGTGCTCACTAACACAGATTTAGTCAGATTTGTATGTAGAAATGTTTCAGATCTTTCAGCTCATGCAAATTGACACTTTTTTCATAAGTAAAGGCTTTCATCTTGCCACTATACTGCACATCACCAAAAGAACACCATACCCACAGTGAAGCATGGTGGGGGCAGCATCATGCTTTGGGGCTGTTTTTCTTCAGCTGCAACTGGGGTCTTAGTTAAGATACAGGGAATTATGACCAGTTCCAAATACCAGTCATTAATGGCACAAAACCTTCAGGCTTCTGTTAGAAAGCTGAATATGAAAAGGAACTTCATCTTTCAGCAAATCCTAAGCATACATCCAAATCAACAAAGGAATAGCTTCACCATAAGAAAATGTAAGTTTTGTAATGGCCCAGCCACAGCCCAGACCTGAATCCGCAAAGAAGAGTGGGTGAATCTTGCCAAGTCAAAATGTGCCACGCTGATAGACTCATACAAAAAGACTGCGTGCTGTAATACAATTAAAAGGTGCTTCAACAAAGTATAAGTTTAAGAGTGTACACTTTTATGCAACCACATTTTAGTTTGTTTTTCATTTGAGTGGTAGAGTTTATAGGTCACATTAAAGGTGGAAAAAGTTGTACAGCACAGGAACCTGACATTTTACCAGGGGTGTGTGGACTTTGTATATCCACTGTATACCGTACTTACCTGCAAGGTTAAGTGGCTCTGGCAATGCCCCACCTTTCTGCACTTTTGCCCGTAGTCCACCGTGGTGTTACTAAATGGCCAGAGCAGTGTAATGACTAGATAAAGATGCCTTCATCTAGTCTTCGCTCTGGCCGTCCAGTCTGTGACGGCCACTGAAAGGGTGGTGCTGAGGGGAGACTACATCCCTTATTTTAGTCTCTGCTTAGCCCCTCTAGTCTGTCAAAACCAAGGGTAAGAGGCTCTGTTGGTCATCTTTGAAGATGGTGGATCAGAAAGACAAGGATAGTAGTGCTGGGAGCGAGGAAGATGCGAAGGTTTAGATTTGGGTATCAGTCTGTCAAGATGTATCAAGATGGCAGACAGGTAAGTTATGTTATTTTTTATGAAAAATATTATTTCATATTTTTGCACTGGGCAATGAAACCTGTGGTCTAAAGGATTTTTTATTGGTCAAGCAAATAAAGTCCTACATGTCATACTTTTAAGTGAGACGTTTAAGAGATTACAACCATTTTATGCCTTAATTTATGATATATTATATTATATTTGTTATTCACAATGTACAGTCTGTTCTGATCACATTTCCATCATATTCTAGGACTGCCTAATGTAATTACTAATGTTGTTTCTGATTAGTAGAAAGACAGTGAGCTGAATTAAAAAGTTAGCAATTCACAGGGATGGCTTAAAGTGATTACATTTGAAGAGGATTGCCTGATAATCAGTCTGTTGGCAGTGTAACCGACTGATATGCATCTGTCAGGCTCTACAACCTTACTCTGCTTCTTCAGTGTTTAACCTATTTAAAAAGGTTAGCGCTTTGTGAAGTGAAAATGAAAGATGAATAATGACACACGGCCAGACTTGGAAACGGTAAATAATGCATCATGTAAATGTTGTCGCTACAGTGGCTTTATGAAATGACCTTATAGTTTCAGAGCACTTCATATGACATATTGTTTAAACATGTAAAGACAAGTGAAAAATTTCCCCTTTTTAAATGTATTTCTACATGTTTAGAATACAGATTAAAAAAAACTGTAGTTAAAAAAAACAGCAATAGTTCAATAGGAACATATTCATATTTATTTATTATTCATATTTTGAGTTATATTCATGTGTTTAATAATCCATGTGGCTTAAATGCTAAAACTTTTTACAGAGATAAGCATCTTAATTTTCAGCCATGTGGTTTGATTCAAAGAAAATGTATGAAGCTTTGTGAATGGAGCTGCTTAGAGGTTCCATTCACAAAGCTTTACAAGAGGATAAGGATCCTAATATTCAGACAAATGATACAGAAATATATTAAAACACAGTTTTTTTTTGTTTTTTTTTAAACACATATTCATTTTCTTGTGCTTTAGCTTTATGGAATCTAGAAATTGGTATTGGATTGAAAAGACAACCCCATTTTTGTCTAAGCTAGAGAAGGGATTAATTATTGTAAAGTAGGTGGATACTGCAATCCCAATAGCTCTTGATGTTCTCTTTAGGATTTACTTTTGAATAAGTAAAGTGGTAAGTTGAATCCACTTTGGAATGGACTTAAGAGGAACTCAAGTACAGAGCAGTCATTGGAGACAGGTAAAAAAAATTTAGGCAATGGCCGACATTCTTACCATACTATTAGCTACTACTATTGTACTATTATCATCTACTGGAATGGCCTCTAAATGATCATAATTTTATTGTTGTGTACCATAGTGAATATGGTTCCAAATGGGCTTCCTGGAAGAGAACTTACTAAGGCTGAGGCTCCAATGGGACGGTTTGGGAGCTGCTCCCATTGTCCCTAATGAATCAGTCTCTACAGGCACAATACAGTGCGACCACAAAAAGAAAATATAGTTTACTGCGCTCTCAAATCCACGGCGCATCTGAAACACGTCGCCGCGACGGTTTATATGCAGTTGGAATATCAATGGACTAAATAGTAAACAAAAAGTAATTTTTAAAAATGCGGTAAAAACCGCGGGTTAACACCACAGAAAACACATGCTTTTTTCATGTATTTGCTGGCTGCAGCAGTGGAGCCTGAGCCTTACAATTGTCCAAATTACTAGGGGCTTCTGAAGATCGCCCATGTCCATCCGCGAACAGGTGGATCAGACTTTTAAAAAAGTCTGATGTCCGCCTGTTGGTGGAGAACTTCAAAATCCCTGCCTGTTGGCAGCGAATTTGAATCAGAACTATACCATAAATGACGGCCGGAGGAATAATAATAGGCTTCTTCTAGCCGGCAAAGGGGGCGAGTCGAACACCCTTATTGTTCGCTGACGAGAAGAAACGCGATCATTGATCATGAAACTCAATCTGAGATAACTGCGGGCAGACTCACCTGTCCTCCGGATTCCTTTGGCGATTCTCTGGATTGGCATACACACCGATCCTTCCAGGTCTGCCCCGATCGAGTCGCAGGTGACGCGAAATGGGCGGGGGGTAGGCGGCACCATAGACCTCCATGCAAATTCTGCATCACCAGTGACGCCAGCATCGTGCTTTGGGACTCCTGAAGCATGTGGTCATTATTCTCAGTTATTTGGCTAAATGCTTAAGTAAAGTAAAGACATCTCTGTCAGTGACTGGTCAGAAGTCCAAAAGTTATTATTATGTTGTTTAGGGGCCATACTTTTTATATTTTTTAGTAATATTTATATAATTTTTTTTTTTTTTTTTTTACAGCAGATGGTGCTTTGGATTTCCTCTCATGTTTTTCAGTGCTGAAAATGCCTGTTGTTTACAGAGCTTAGTTACTCAAGCTCCACCAACACTTGTTCAGTGACCAGTAACATACTTAGATGAGGCTACATAAACTTGTAATGTTTAATAGGCCGCCAATACATATCTTTAAATCTTGTTGTCAATTACCACAAGCCCATAGTTTGAATCGTCTGGGTTTCTGTTTTTTAAAAAGGGAACCAGCAAAGCAATTATTTAAACAGTGTATAGGTATGTATCTATTATATTTTTTTATAAGTAAACTAGTTAGTTACAGAGTTATAGTAATGTGAATAAATATATAGTACATTCAATGACTCAGTGGATTAATCTGTCAGATATTATTTGTAATTATAATGTCTCATAAGGTTTTGATTCGATTTTTTAATGTTTAGAACAATAACATTTAAATAGAAAATGTAGTAAGACGAAACTTAAATGTATTAGGCTGCGTCTACACTAGAAAATTCTGCATGGTTTTCCCGTGCATAGACCGCAGGGAAAACCATGAAGTGCAGCCAGCGGTAGCAGATTCACAACGCCTGCCTGGACGTTGGGAATCCGGGGGCATCCTGCAGACGCACCAGAAACAATGTGTAATGCAAGCAAACCAGAGCAGGCATGGTTTGCTTATGGAAATATATAGGATGCAGTATTGCCGTCACGGTGAATACTGCGCCTTAAGCAGCGTTATGGGCACGCAGATGTGCCCATAACGCCCCATGCTGTTGCTGGTGTAGACCCAGCCCTAATATAACATTTCTTTATTGGTACCACACCATCACCCTATACCAAAAAAAAATAATATGCCTGCTCTATGTAGAATCATTTGTACTATAGGGAGCCTTGGTTACAGCTATACCGGTTTTGTCAAACTGTCTCTAATATTATCTGCATGCAAGGCTCCAGAACATTGGATTACTTCCATATCTGTCCCATTTTTTAGTAACTAATAGTGGTTCCACCATGGTCTTCAGACACTTCAGCGTCCATATTTATGTGCTGATTTAATCCTTTTGACAATTAATTTTAAATAAAAGGGCAGTTTATAAGTATAATTTTTAAAAGGGTGGGTTCATGACATTTTAAAACATGGATTTCCTCATTTCTGTGTCAGTACTTTCACTTTGCCATTTTTTTTCATCTCTATTCAAGCAAGCATTTCTGTTAAGATTTTCTGCATTTCTTGCATGTACTTGGTAACTTTGTACCTTGCTGCTCAGCAAAACCTCATCACTTTCCATTATAGGAATCCCTTGAGAGACTCGTAAGGACAAATTACACTGTTGAACTCCCATGGGTATTCATTTTTTAGATAATATGCACTTCTAACACTCCATAAAGGACTTTTAATATGCAAAATAGCTATAGACACAGTGTAGGGGGTTTAAAAAATTTTTGACTTTTTTTTGATCCAGGGCAAATTGTATTTAGTTAAATTTTCACAAGCATATTTACACTGAAAGCAGTGGAATGTCTGTTGTACAACTTTATGCTTTGGGATACATAAATTACCTAAAAGAGTTATTCAATCATTCTGTTTGTGGAAAGGAGACCTAAGGGTCCCTATACACCTTTAGATTTCTCTGTCAGATTTCCTTTTCCTTAAACCATGTAATATGAGGGACTTTCTAAACAATTAAGTCTATCTGTGTTCAATCACAGAGGACCCTATACTACATACCATATTTTTCGGACTATAAGACACACTTTTTTACCCCCAATATTGAGGGGGAAAAGTTCCTGCGCCTTATGGTACAAATGTGCAACCCTCGCAGCTGAGCTGTCAGATGAGAGATGCCAGCCGGTGTCCAGATCTCCTGAAATGTATTGTTGCTTATGCCAGCAGATCCCAGAGCCCTGCTTGTATAAGCAATGAAGAGAGAGATACATGAACTGCCTGCACTCTGCAGCTTCCATGAACACAAGCACAGCCAGAGAGGGAGAGAAGACTCTGCAGCCACCCCTCCCGATCAGTGAGGAAGTGACATGATGTGCTGTAAGTGTACTGCTGCTAGTGACATCTGGTGGTTGAATTTGCATTAATTTAATTCATTGCATTAACCGAATTGATGTGAAAACTTCTATATAACATTGTTTTCTGCTTTTACTGCTCTAAAAACTGGGTGTGTCATATGGTCCAGTGTGTCTTATGGTCCGAAAAATATTATAGTTGTTGGTAGATCTAAATGACAGGACAGAGAGATCTAAAGGTGTATGGCCAGCTTAAGAAATAGTCCTAACTGGTTATGAACACCAGAACACCAGTACGAAAACCAAATTTCTGCTTTATCTTCAGTTAAAAAAAAATAATAATACAGTAGATTCCTCTGCCTTCTATAGCTTCACACAGCATAAAGCATTCCTATCTCCTGGAAATTGGATTTTCTTCAGTCATTAGAGTGGCTCTTTCTCCTATCCTCAACTCACCTACCTTCCCTCGCTCTACTAATAAATAAATAGTCACCTTAACTAAGGATCCAAAAAATAAACAAAGAATAGACACATTCGAGAAAGGAATAAGAGATATTTCATAAAAGCAGGAAAAAATAAGAAAAAATAAGAATAGAAAAGAAACATGCTCCTTATAAACCATATTTTTACCATAGTAAGTAAGTATGTCCTTTCTAAAACCTGTTGGCATACACTGCTTTAACCACTGTTCCCATGTTTTTAAAGCTCCCCAAATTCTCTGTTACAATTGCTTCCGTTTTAACATTGCTTGCAAAACTCCAGTAGGAACCAAAGCCATCCTAGGTATTGGTGTACTCCAATGTAAAAGACAGAGCTAAGTCCTTTTTTTAGTTTACTAATTTTCCTTTATTAAGTTTACCAACTTAAAGGAGAAAAAACATAGAATGCCAAAAAAGCAAAAGGTGCCAGGATGGAGGCATGCCTGTTGTGTGCTTAACTATATAATGGCTTTCAATGGACAAATTTAGGTAGGGATTTCTTATCATGTATTTTATTTTTTTTACAGGAAGGATCATCAAACTTACCAGCTCATCTTTTTAATTACTGACACATCTGGATTACATTTGGATTATTGACATCTCTGACTGATTAAAATGTACTAAAGCACTGACTAAATCTAACAAACCAATGAACCTGTATAACAGAAAAGCTATATGCGTTAAAAGTATACATGGTGTTATTAAAGCTGTACTCCAGACCAACAGCTAAACACATGGATGCTCTACTTTTTCTTTTCAGTTATTATTATTATGTACAATGCATTTCAGTTTATTCAAGTTAATACAAACAGAATATAACTATCCTGTTCTGAAAATACAGTTAAGAAAACCCCTAAAGCTCATAAATTTGTTATAAATTTGTTACTTCTTACCTATGTTCCAATAGTAAAAGTTTTTACAAAAAATGTTCTTCAAAAATGAAAATCTGTCTGTCTCCTCTCTCTCTGTAATTTTTCAGCAAAGATATAATAATTTTCAGCAGGTTGGATGTAAGTCTTTCTAAAAAAAAATGCTTAGAATAAGGAGCCTGTTTTTTCTAAAAGGTCTTTTTATTTGATTTGATAAAAGTAGCTTTAAAACATCAAAGCATACATAAAAAAGTCACTTCATTAGGATGAATGGTCAATGTATTTGGTCTTGTTCTTCAATATGATCAGGTGTTGACCAAAAAAAATCTGTGCTCTGACTATAGTATGTCTACTTTTACTACTAGAATAGCTACTTTTATCAAATCAAATAAAAAGACAATTTAGGATACACGGGCGCCTCATTCTAAGCCTTTTTTTTTTGCAAAGCCTTCCATCCAACCTGCTGAAATTTCTAGTGAAATTGGTGGACTTTGAAACAAAGTATTGTATCTTTTTTTCATTGACACCAAAATTATGATTTGCAGTACAACCTTTTTCAGGGGGGGTTGCATCAGTCAAGGTCCAATTGTGAACAGACGGATGGGACTTTTAAAATAGTCCGACGTCCGTCTGTTCGCGGGCAGAATCAAATTCCCCGCTTGTTGGGGCGGGGAATTTGAATCGGGAAAACCCAGAAGGGACGTCAGTGACATCACATCCAGTACCTGGAACGCATAGCTCATGGTTCCGATTGCCGAATGTGACGTCACTGATGTCACTCCCAGTTTTCGGAGCCGGTTTTTCTCTACCCGATCTTAAGTTAAAAGATTCTTCCTCCAGTGGGATCTTAATGCTCCTGCTGGTGCAAGAATAGCAAGCTCCTTTTCACCGGCAAACGGGGTGGGTAGAACGCCCGTACTGCTCGCCGGCTAGAGAAGAGTGAACATCCATGTTCGTGGCCAACTGTCAGCCATCACTGGTAAGGAACATAACAAGGCAAAGGAATGTATGCTTAAGAGAATTTTGATAAACATCCCCAAAACTTTATAATTACTTCTGAGACCAGTAATTGATTGCTGTTAATTGTTACACACCTCCTTTACATGTTCAATGAAATCCAGTTTTGTATTTCCTTGAAGGCTCTAAAAGTTTTCTGTGTCCTAAAATCCAACTGATTATTTGAGTAAACTTCAAATGTGGCATGTTTCTCTAACATTAATGTGACATATTTATGTTGTGGATTAAAATATAAATGAAATCTAAAGATTTTCTTTAGAAAGAGTTTCTCTAGCTCATGTACAAAGTCTGGACTGTGTTCTCAAATTAATGTGATGCTAAATATTTGTTATTTTTACAAGATGAAAAAGGAAAATGTGAAATAAATATGAGTAAATGTTAGCAGACCCATTTTTTACCATTGTCTGATGTCATGTGAAAATTTGTGGTTTGACAAACAGGAGAAAATATCTGCTGATGCAGATATTTCATTTATAAATCACGATGAAAAAAAATAATAGCCCACCATTTCAAAAAAAATTTGAAACCCAATTATTGATTTTTTCAAGTTTGTTAGTAGAAATATCAAAACAAAAATCATCATTGCATTTATAAAGTTTGGTGCTTTGTTACAGTTGGCATCATTAGGGTTGGTTTGTTTTATGAAATTTTGGAAAAAATTTACAATTTTTTTAAATAAAAAATATGATAGGTTAAAAAATGTACAATATATTCAAATCAAAGCTATTCTTTCCTGACTAAATGGTCAATAATACCAATTTCTATTTTTAACTATATTTTCAGTTGCTTTTTCTGGAGCTAAAGCAACATGTAAGCACCGATTAGTAAATCCTTTTGTCATTCAGAAGAGTCTTTAATCCCACCAGATGCTGATCATACGAGAGTCCTAATGAGAACTGGTCATGGCAGATGGTTTTCAGACATTTTCAAACAATACATAAATACACTATAAGTTTACTGTCATTTAGACTATTTGCATTGTATTTCATACCAATATGAATGATGATAAGGAAAGCTTAACTATTCCTAAGCTTTACAAATCCCCTTTCTCTCTAAAATCAAGCTATGGACTGTCAAGAAGACACAAGTTTAATCTGAAGTTCTACAGTGGGAAAGTAAATAATGACTTCACAGATGTGGGATCTTCTAGAGAAGAAAAAGCTGATTAGCATGAACCAGCACTCATTCCCAGATTAGGCACAGATTGGTCTGCCATTGATATTTTTTAAAGATATTCTTAATCCATACCTGTGAATTGCTGATATAATAAATGCAACAATCTGAGAATTTCAGAACAAAAATGATCTGATATTTAAATCTAGAAATATATAGGTTCCTTCAAAACACATATTATTAACAGAGAAGGCTGTTAATAAATCATGAATTTCAGGTGCTGCCAATGTTTCATCTTCTACTTGTTCAAATAAAAATGTGGTCAGAATAGGCAGACAATTTGGAATTTTTCTAGATATTTGTCAGGCATATTAATCTGCAAACATATGAGTGCCTTAGGTTTAAAATACTTTAAAGAAGCAGTTTTATCTATGTAGGTCCATGAGAAACAGTATTGCTTATATTCTTAAATGAAAAGTTCCACAGGGTTGGTTGTAAAAGGTTATAAAAACTAAGGGACTTTCTAATGCCCTCAGACTAAGAAGGCCTAGTGCCAATATAATACAGGGAGTGCAGAATTATTAGGCAAGTGGTATTTTTGAGGAATAATTTTAT
>CM070036.1:80007614-80048223 GCA_036250615.1 Ptychadena robeensis | reverse complement strand
CTGAACCCCATTGAGAACCCGTGGTCCATCATCAAATGTGTGATTTACAAGGAGGGAAACCAGTACACTTCTCTGAACAGTGTCAGGGAGGCTGTGGTTGCTGCTGCACGCAATGTTGATGGTGAAGAGATCAAAACACTGACAGAATCCATGGATGCCAGGCTTTTGAGTGTCCTTGCAAAGAAAGGTGGCTATATTGGTCACTGATTTGTTTTTGTTTTGTTTTTGAATGCCAGAAATTTATATTTGTGAACGTTGAGATGTTGGTTTCACTGGTAAAAATAAATAATTGAAATGGGTATAAATTAGTTTTTTGTTAAGTTGCCTAATAATTATGCACAGTAATAGTCACCTGCGCACACAGATATCCCCCTAAAATAGCTAAAACTAAAAACAAACTAAAAACTAATGAGTTTTTTGGGTTCATTGAGAACATGGTGGTTGTTCAATAATAAAATTATTCCTCAAAAATACCACTTGCCTAATAATTCTGCACTCCCTGTATGTGTAGCAAGGTATTATCCATAAATGTTATGTTTTCACATACCTGTTTGTCCACTTACATTTATCGATTAAGGAGGGAAAGAACACAATCAATGTAAGCAGACTTTCCATATTTGCTATTGTATATGTTGCCTAGCATGTTTAATTAGGCTCTAAATAAACACCACATTTGAACATATAATACATATGAGCTGCAATATATCCAATTATATTTTTGGCTTTAGATGTAGCTTAAGGATTATCAGTATTGTGAAGAAAACTGATGAGGCCCACAGAAATTAAAAGTGGCAGCCAAAATTCCAAATATCCTTAGAGATGAGTGACTTATTCCATCTTAGGTAAATGTAACCTTACTTGCCCAGTTTTATACTGCAGTACTCTCATCGGTTAACTTTGTAAAGTACATAAGCATATTTCCTATTGAATAATCTTAACTTGACTATGCTCTCTAAATAGTCATCTCTGTTTTCCAAAACATGTTTGTAAGAAAAGTCAATTGCATTCTTGCCCATATATACAAAGAACAAGTTATGTGTGGCTACTGAAATAACAATAATATCCCTCTATATTGGGCTAGAATACCTATAGAATTGAACCACATGAATTATTTAAGTTTTTTGTATCATCATCAGCCATAGATATGCCATAGATATGCTTCTACATTTCTCTAGTTCAGTTACATAACAGCAAGCTTTATGTTTTATAGTCTAAATTAGAATCCTAGTACAGTTTCCATCTGTGTCTTATGATTTAACCTGTTACACTAAAATCATTTAGGTGAGCTACAGAAAAGGACAATGATTACATGTATGAAATGTATGCATTTATTAAAATAGTCCATTTGTCAGTTTCCTAAATTAAAGTGCAGCCCTGCCATTTTTATTTTTGTGAAAGGTTTTGGTTGTTGTTTTAAGATTCTAATTGGTAAAATATAACAGTCCATAATGCACCTTTATTTCCCTACATTGGTGGTAGGTGAATATGTAAAAGTTACATTGTGGATTAAATTTAGTTTGGGAGTAAAACATTTACTGCTGTCCTTGCAAAACCAATATTATCCATAGTCGCTCAAATGCTTTTTAATCTAAAATTGTAATCTGAAGAAAAAACACTGTAGACACCATGTGTAAGGACAAGAAAGCTACAATATATTATTGCTTTTCATTTTTCAGCTGAAGAAAACCAACCCCAAAACCATGACACTGGTACCACCACCTTTTTGTGATGCAGAGTAGTGTCTGGAGTATGGGTAATGTTACAAGATGGAAGGCTTTTCCTACAAAGTAAAAATTGCTGGCCATGCTGATATTTGTAAACAAAATACATGAAGTCTCTCAAACAAAAGGGGGGAAATGTGATCTGGTCTAATGAGACCAAGGTTAAACCTTTTGGTACAAACACAACACTTTACATCACCAAAAGTACACTTTCCCCGCCATTAACCGCCCTAGCGGTCGGGAGGGCACCCTCTCATCCAGCACTGCTACTCCCACTATCGCACTGGACGAGATGGTGCTGTCCAGTACACATCGGGGCACTGGGAGCGCATACTTACAGTTTTGCACAGTCCCGGTGTCCCCGATGTTACATGCTACATAGAAAACTGATTTCATGCACTGTACTTTCAATGTACTAAATGTCGCTAGAATAAATAGTCTCTGGTGCCCCAGATGTGCCCATTTGCAGTAACCCTCTCTTCCCTGGTGTGATTTTACCACATCCATCACACCAGGTTAGAGAGGGTTGACTGCAAATGGGCACATCTGGGGCACCAGAGACTTTATTTGGGCAAGATTTAGTACATAGCAGCATAGCTTTGTGCCCTGATTTTTGTGTTTTCTCATTAATTTTCTTACAATTTTTTTTTTTTTACATAATTGTTTGTTTCAAACATTATTATATGCAGGAGGTCTATTAGACCCTTATACGGACATATTTTGGGAAGTTACAGGCCTACAACATAAAGAAAAATGTACCATTGAAGTCTATGGTGCGCTTTTGGTACAGAAATCTGGACCTCAGCAGTGCGCTAGGGAGGTTAAGCATGGTGGGGACAGTACCAGGCTTATGGGCTATTTTAATTCAGTTGAAGCTAGTCATAGTGGATGAAATTCCAAATACTTAAAACTTTGAGGTATGTGCAAGAAAAAATATTAATTTTCCTTTCTATATAACAAAGACCCAAAGCATACATCAAAATCAACAATAGAAATACTTTAGAAGACTAATAACAAGAAGTTGGACAACTTTGGTATTAACTGTCCCAGGTGTTCACAAGATAACACACCATAAGGCTCACAATGTATTAACAGTTAAAAAAGCCATCAGTGTAAATCAATATATATCAAATTACCTTTGATCTAAAGCTTTATATTCATAATTTAATAAATTAAAATGATTCATTATACCAATGATCTTCATAAAATAGGCTGGATACATCCAAAAAAATTTACAGGTTTTGACAGCAGTATATTAACTGCAATACATCAAGTTAATAAGAACACAGTACTGAAGGTTCTAATAAGTCTTGATGCCAAAATCTCACTTGACAGATTGAACTAGGCTTTAATTTATCTTTTTTTTTAATGTTCTGAACTGTAATAAAAAGTTCTTTCAGCTTTAAAGCACATTTTCCCAAAAGAAGCAGATGTAATAATTGCTTATAAATTATAGATACAATGACATTTTATCAGAAAATAGCCTTTTTTTAACCTCTCAAGCTCTCATGTTGCAAGAATGTTGAAAATGTAACCATTTGACAGCCATATTTAAAATGTATATAACTTTTTTGGGTAAATCTAAAAGGTAAGCATCAGTGTATAAATCGTTTTCCAACTATTGCCAATGCACTTAACATTAGACAGACAATGTGGCTCCTAATACTTTGCTGAAAATGGTCCCTTAAATGCTTGTTTTTAAAATGTTATTTCTTACTAGAGACGAGAACACTTTACAAAAATTTTTCCCACCATACAACTTTATTTAGTAAACTAACACACACATGTATGACAATAATAGCCTAATAATAGCTAGGACATCCCTTGTTTGATTTCACCTTAAAGGTGAATTTTTATCAATTTTGAATCTGCAAGCCTTTGTTGCTTCCTAGTTAGATACTAGTCACCCCACTAAGATGTCTGGATGTTTTTACATCACTAGCCATGTTTTTTTACCTATGCAGTCTGGGAACAGCTTCATTCACCAGTAGGCCCCTATGGGAGACAGTCCCTGTCAGACCCCCACACAGGCTTGGGGTAGAGCGTGAGGAACTCCCCCTGATAGTTAGCCCTGGGGTTAAGCCACTTCCCTTCTGGGACAGTAAAAAAAAAGTATGGAAGTGTACCTAATTACTGTGACCTCTCTCTGAGATCAGAGAAAGTGAAAGCCTGTATGCATCTTACTGCCAAGTAAAAGATACCCTGTTTAAGATGATCAATGTGTGCTGGATTCTTACTGAACTGGAGAAGTCGGAGTATAGACTTTTATAGTTGAAAAGGTTCTTGAGTATAAGGTAGTTACTTCATATGAGGAGGGGGAAATACATAGATACATAGCTTATATCCAGGTACATTGAGAAGTTTGCCAGATGCCTGCCCAGGAGATCACAGTAGTGAACCAGCAGTGGTCTGGCCAGACCACACCCACTTGCCCTGGTGTGAACAGAGACCTGCTTACAGCTTTCTCATTTGTATTGCACATTAGCCATGTCCCTTGTGGCATTGTGCCACTGCTATCAGATGCTTCATAGAGGCAGAAAGCCCACCATTTCAAAAAGCTCTGACTCTTTCTGAGTCCAAAGAAACTCTTCTACACCCACAGTGAGTCCCTACCTTTGGACAATAAATTGTCACTCAAAAACTGGCCCATGCTTCACTAAAGGTCTACAATACAGAACGTGGAAAATGAGCCTGCAGTTCTTAGAAGCAGAGGATCTAAACAGTTATCTAAAAAAAAGCTTACTGAAATCATTTCTAAAGTCTGCATTGTTCTGTTGGCTTAAGTTTCTTCAAATGTGACGTGCTTTGGAGTATGGATGAGGTTCTATTTTTAGCCCACTTAACACCTAAATGCTTTCACCACTATTTCTGCAGTAACTAATGCAGACTGCATAACACACTGCTGGTCTTTATTGGGTTATATTAAAATGTAAAACTACAAAATAAATGTGACCTCATCTGCAACGCAAAACAGTGCGAAGCCCATATTTGTACTCAAGAAAGCCTGGTTTCTTCTTCTTGGAGGCTTTAGTCTAAAGTGTTATATCTGCATGAGGTCAATTCTGAGTTCTGCACTGGTGTATGGTGGAACAGGAAGAAAACATCTACAAACTCTTCCCTCACAATTGGGAACATGACATTGTCCAAACTGTTTTTGTATCCTCAAGCAAGCTCACTGTGATAAAGGGGCCAAGCCCAACTTCTGAAATAAAACCAGATTTCCACCAGATTTCTACCAAATTTTACACTTGGTAAAAGCAGACAGGCAAATAGCATTATTCTGGCATTCTTTACACCCAGACTTGCCAATCTGATAGCCAGATAGAGAAGCATGATTATTCATGTTAGAGAATACATCACTACTGCTAGAGCTATTGCTCTGCCTTTGATTCCCATTCCATTAAGCTCTGCAAATCTGAGGACTGTACAAAGTTTTAAAGCTTTAGCTCTGTTCTTTGCAGAAAGTTGGCCTGCAGAAAAGGTGCTTTATTATGCACTGACGTCTCGCTGCATTTTTCTTTTACCAAACATATTGTGGCTTAGTTGCTGTTGTTCCTTATAGCTTCCACTTTGTTGTAACAGTATAATAACAACTAACTGTAGAATATTTAGAAGAAAAGAAATGTAATAAATAGTGATGGCCGAACTTCGGCCAGGTCCGTCCGCGAACAGGCGTCACTGATGTCACTTTCAGTTTAAGTCAGTTTTCTTTAATTAGAAGACTGAGTTATCTGGTGAAAGAATTCTTCCACTGGCGGGATCTTTCAGCTCCTAATCCGGCCAGCGGAAGAATAGTGACCTTCTTCTTGCTGGTAAACAGGGCAGGTTGAACACCTGTATTGTTCGCGCGGGGAAGAAATGTGGACGATTCGGCCATCACTAGTAATAAATAAACATTGCACAGGTGGACTCCTATCATGGCACAATGCTAGAATTCAATGAGCTTCTGAGAGAGAACCTATTATTTCACAAATGTTTGTAGAAGCATATTGGATGCCTAGGTTCTGGGCTTTATATATATGTGGCCATGGCAGTAACTGGAACACCCACTTTCAATTATTTAAAGAGGTGTCCTTATTCTATTGCCAGTGTATATTCATGCATACATGTAGATTATACATTCATACATTTAAAGGTATGGTACAAAACTGGGTTAATTTTCTAAAATAAATTGCTCCTCAAAAAAAGAGAACACTTGGAGTTACATTGTGCTGTTTAATTGTTCCCTTTATTTGAATGCATTTGTTTAATTGCTACATATATAATATATTAATGTGTGCATAAGATTGTATTCATTTTGTGCATTTATGTTATTTTTTGATAATGCAAGCCTTTGACTAGTAATAATTTTGACTACTGGTTATGTACACAATCTTTCAGATAATGTCATCTTATTTCACATAATAAAAAGCAAAGATAAAGATTTAAATACACGTTTCAAGAAGAAATAAAACCATATGATGTGCATATTGATTTATCATTAAAGGTTATGGCTAAATATTGCTCATACTCTGAAGGTTTGCACTAGATATATAATATATATTCATATATATTGAATGAATAAGCTGACATATGTATTTTTAATGCACCTTCTCAGAATAGAAGGCATAAAACCAGACATCTTAGACAACCAGATATCTTTAACATCAGTGTAGGATGTTCTACATTTCTTTTTGTTTTTACAATGGCCATAGTGCAGCTGTAAAACTCATTTATATGCATAAAGACAGATAACCATTACATGTCTGCTAATAATGTTAAAGAAAAAATGTATTAGTACTTAACTAATACACTTAGCTTAGCACTTATTTAGCACTATTCATTCTTCCATCCGAACTGTACTCTCCTCTGCAATGTTAGGAAATGGGTAACTGCAATTTTAGATTGCATTGGGTATCTGCACTTTGATATTTAAATCAGTATTTAGTATCACTTTATATTAAAAAATAAATTGAAAAATTTTGGTATGATCATCAGATTACTTAGTTGACCAAAATCACCCAGGTAGAAGGGAAATCATGTAAAGAGTTGACCAGTTCAGAAAATACTTATCATCAGCATATATTTTCTGTGCTGTTTGGTAACCTTTTAGAAATACAAAAAACAGTTTATGATTTGTTATTTTCTAAAAAAATGTTTTAGTACAGGCAAGATTAGAGGTTAGGCTTGAGTTTAGCTTTTACTGTGCATGCAGCATTATGTGCTTGAATGATGATGGTCTTGAATGAGCACAGATTGGCCACAGATCTACTTAAAGTGACTCGGCTATTGAGGCTACATCACAGTTTTTCCTGGGGTTCGTAAACCGTGCAGTGCAGGTTCCCCCAGATTTCCCCTATGGAAAATGATGTGCCAGTCTATACTGGCATGTCATTACCTGTGGCAGTGCACATCCTGGCAAATGTGGGTGTTGTGAGTCTGTTGACGCCATGCGCAAGGAGTCACGTAACGTATCCAGTTATTCATAATAGTGGCATCATGGCGAATACCACAGCTCCCAAATAGCATGCAAACCACAAGTGGGGGCCATGGACACATCACGCTGATGCGTCCATAACGCCTGCCCTGTTTTTAAGCTCATTTCTTTTTAAACAAATTTTAAGAAAGATGTCTTCTTACCAACAAAATTATACCTATCTGTCCAACTACAAGCATTCAAATTTTTAGAGAAAGATTTAAGTTCTGATTTATATAATGCACTAATTATTTTCTAGTTTGCATCTCTATACTGTTCTGCATGGTAAGAGGGTCATGGTAAACAAAAGGATGGTTGACTATAGGCTTTGATGTACATGAAAAAACTTTATAAGTTATTTAAAATTGTCTTTTTTTTCTAACAAAATTAGCAAGAGAAAATAGAATACATTTCTATGTATCATGAAGAATGGATGTAAGCTGTATCAATGTGTAATTTTAGTAGCATTTTCTTACCTCTCTCGCTATTTCAGTGTGTTTAAATTACTTAGTATTAAAATTCTTGGAAATATCAATTGTGATATACTGCTTCCACTTAAGTTTAAATAATTAATCAAAAATATTCTACTCTAACCACAAGAGGCACTTTCAAAGACATTAAGTTGAAACAGCATGTTTTTTTCCAATATTTCCTCCTACATGTTCAATATGAAGATTCACTTTGAATGTTTAAGATATTCTGCATACTGTGCTAGAATACTAAAAAGAACACCACTAATTGCGTGATTTCATAAAACAGAAAAAAGAGAAGAGGAACAGCATACATATATCATTTGATATCATACATGGGTATCATATACAGGAACAGTATTGAACCAACATTTTATAGAAAGAAACCTCCAATCTAGAATAGTCTCAGTCTTCTCTTCTCTCTGTATTGCATACTCTGATTTCACTGCACACAGTCAGCGTCTCAAAATATGGATTTGAAGCTGCACCAAGACATATAGAGCACAACTCATTTTCATGGCCAATTGACAAAAAGAATCATCTAGCCCTTTCTTGTTGTGGCTGCTTGCCTGTTGAAGCTGTGTGATGGCAACCGTCTTATAAATGAGAAAATTGATCAAAATGTTATTTGAGCTTTAAGCTGGGCTTTAATGATATAAACCTCTCAAAGCATATATTTTAGGGCTCATTATTTACATAAAGTAATGTGCACAGTCGAGCCCATAATTATTCATACCCCTGGCAAATTTTTACTTAAAGTTACATTTATTCAACCAGCAAGTTTTTTTTTGACGGGATATGACATAGGCGTCTCCTAAAAGATAATAAGACTATGTACAAGAGGCATTTTTGTGGGGGAAAAAATTCTCAGCTTTAATTTACATTTAAGCAAAAAGTGTCATGTCCATAAATTATTCATACCCTTCTCAATAATCAATAGAAAAGCCTCTATTGGCTATTACAGCAACCAAACGCTTCCTATAATTGCAGACCAGCTTTTCGCATGTCTCCACAGGTATTTTTGCCCATTCACCTTTAGCAAGGAGCTCCAAATCTTTCAGGTTTGAGGGTCTTCTTGCCACTACCCTGATCTTTAGCTCCTTCCACATATCCTCAATTGGATTCAAGTCAGGACTCTGGCTGGACCACTCCAAAACATTAATGTTGTTGTCTGCTAACCATTTCTTCACCCCATTTGCTGACTGTTTTGGGTCATTATCATGCTGAAATGTCCACTGGCCATGTTCCTCTGCAGACTGCCTGATGTTGTCGTTGAGAATCCTAATGTATTACTCTTTTTTCATGGTGCCATTTACTGTGATTAGGTTCCCTGGCCCATTGGCTAAAAAAACACCTCCAAAGCATTAGGTTCCCACCACCATGTTAAGCAATGGGGATGGTGTTCTTTGGGTTTAAGGCTTCTCCTTTTTTTAGGACATCTGACCATAACACAGAAGACCAGAAGTCTTCTTATTTGTCCAGATGAGCCTTTGCAAGGGCCGAGTGAGCTTTTGTGTGCCTTATCTGGAGAAGTGGTGTCCTCGTTCATCTGCATCCATGCAACCAGCCAATAAAAGATAGATCAACAACAGGTGACCAGTTCACACAATTAAAAATAGACACATTTACATCACTTAGTATGGTATTGAACTCCTATATGGCCAGAAATCCAAACATCAAGGCACTCACACCTATAGTAATCTGCCACACCCCTAATTGAATAAGGAAAACAAGGGAAATTGATCAGCCTGGAAGGGTCATGTACACCATCCCTTTGGGTCCAGGGGTCACTTAATGGGTGGGTTTTTTTTTAGGAACCAATACATTTCTTTAACAAAAATTATTTTATTAGTTAAATAACAACGACATATACAAGACATATCTCGGGGTCAGAGCCACAACACACATAGGGATGACCGCAAGGCTTAGCGTTAAAAACATGAGTCACAGGTCGTTTGATAATGCATATACAAACATAGATTCAGTTGAAGATGTATTCCCTCCGACATGTTTTGCCCCTTCCCTCTGGGAGGAATGAATCACAAAAACTTCAACCGTAGGGAGCGCCAGATCAAACAGCCCGTGAAGACACGCGATGGGAGGCGGCAACAGGTGGGTCCCAGCCCACAGAGTGCAGCGTCGTGTAACCCGAGATGTGGGGTTATTCGGGGGGGAAAAGGGACCAGATGGGGATGTCCCTAACCCCGAACAGTCAGGTTACCCATGCAAGAGGGGAGCCCGGGGGCACGTTAAGTGTGCTCCTGGGGGATGTTACTCCCTTCAGTACCCGGTGGCCTTCATGAGGGTATAAACATGGCCTTCATGAGGGTAAACTGTGCATGTTGGCCAAACCGGACGTTTCTCTAACTACCTGCAGCCGCTCGTCCTGACTGTTCGGGGTTAGGGACATCCTCATCTGGTCCCCCCCCCCCCCCCGAATAACCCCACATCTTGGGTTACACGACGCTGCACTCTGTGGGCTGGGACCCACCTGTTGCTGCCTCCCTTCGCGTGTCTTCATGGGCTGCTTGATCTGGCGCTCCCTACGGTTGAAGTTTTTGTGATTCATTCCTTCCTGAGGAAGCCCCAAGGGGGCGAAACATGTCGGAGGGAATCCATCTTCAACTGAATCTATGTTTGTATATGACATAAGTATATATCAAACGACCTGTGACTCATGTTTTTAATGCTAAGCCTTGCGGTCATCCCTATGTGTGTTGTGGCTCTGACCCTGACATATGTCTTGTATATGTAGTTGTTATTTAACTAATAAAATTATTTTTGTTAAAGAAATGTTTTAGTGCCTATAAAAACCCACCCATTAAGTGACTCCTGGACCCAAAGGGATGGTGTACACCACCCTTCCAGGCTGATCAATTTCCCTTGTTTTAAAAAATTTTACCATTTCAAGTTTATTGCAAAGCCCCTGAGTCTCCTCACTAAATTGTTGGAGATGTAGAGATGGGTTGGGGGTATACTACAAATTCGAATTTTTTCCTTTAGCTTTGAACCTAATTTATGAAAAACTACAAATGCTAGAACAAAACTTTTCTTTTCCAATGTTCCCACAACCCTTCTAATACATCTCCAGAAATTTTGGTGATGATACTATGTTGAGGGGCTTTGCAATCAGGGGCTCACAAAGTCAGCAAGTCGAAAAATTTGACCATCTCTAATCAGGACTACGAAGACTTTATTGTTTAAGATTTAAACCAATTTCTAATATGAGTTTTTTGAAGATTAACTATTCCTACAACTAGATATGACAGTGTGGGATTATAATGTCCGTAGACTTATCACTAATTCACAGGGAAAGGGGCTCAACACAACCTATAAACTATATGTAGTATACTATTATACTATATAAATAATATAACTTAAATCTAGTCAATTACCACCAATTCACAACAAAAATGATGTAACTCACAAAGTTAATAATTGTAAAAAATGTCACATTGGCTTGACACACTTCATGACACCATGGTGTTTGTATTCAGTTGAGTAACTCGATGGACTTAAATGCTGGGATGAGCTTCCAGAACTCATTCTAGCAATAAAAGACACAGGGATAAATAGTGCTTTAAATTCAGAAGTAAAAGCAAAATAAGTATTCCGATATTCATGATTTGTAAAGAAAGGAGAATTACTTAGAAACTGACAAGGTAAATGTTAAATAATATAAAGAAAACTTTATTAATCCAATAACAGAAATCTGGACAGAGAACAGAAATGTTTTAAGCATATGTGCAATTAAATGACTGAGAAAATAAATAATGATTGAATCATGGTTAAATTGTTCTAATAATAGAGTTTCAGTTTTAGTTTCAGATATTCTGTTAAACATCTTGTAAACCCAAATCAAGTAATCTCTTAATCTCTTTTGTTCTACAGAGAATACATAATCTTTTTAAACTGTTAGAAAACACATTCTGATGCAACTAGTAAAATACTGAGATACATTATTTGCCTTTATTATCAAACAAAATTGATTCTTAAGGGTGCTGTAACTTGTCATATATAAAAAGAGACAAATGTGTTTTCTGATTATCTTACTTTGTTACAGCAGTTACTTTGACATTTTATCATTGGTTAAAATCTATTTTCTCTATTAAGTGGTTACTGCAAATTATCTATGTGACAGGTGTCAGGTATCCATTTTTGGTACATATTTACTAAGTTTTTATTTTGCAGATACATGTTTATTTATTTCCCACATTTCACATACTTGATGTAATTCTCAGTGTCTGCTTATATCTGCAGTTATTTCTGATTTTGCTATTTTGCAGGGATTTCTTCAGTAGGTTGTGCTCAGGGGCTAACTTTGTGGCATTATTTGCCAGGCTCTGAGATCCTGAGTAAAAGGTTTAGCAAGGAGTGAATTTGTGTTAGCCAGTCGCTGAATGGATTTGTTGGGTCTATCTAAAAAACATTTGGAGTAGACCTTTGGAAGGGATTTAAACAGACTGTTGGTAAGTCTGAGATGCTAGGCCGGATTCCAGGGTTTTGGCTAGCTGGGGGTTATCATGTTCTACCTTATACAAAGAGGACCTTACCTATGCTTATTTTGATGATTTGCATTTAATATTGTAACAATCCAGGGATCTGGAAATGTATTTATAATGATATTTTAACTGTTTAGGTAGCAGAAAAGTGAGGGAAAGGTGAGTGATAGGGGAGGTTGAATATAATTTTGTAATTTCTGTACCACACTCTCTGGAACTATAAGTAGTAGGAAGTCCAAAATTACTGATCTAATTGTCTGAAAAGGAAAGCCAATTTGTGCTTTCCTTTAGGACCAAACAATTCCTACTGAAATACAGATTGATGCCAGCTTGTTATGGGGTTCATGTGATGGCCACCCTTTAGTTTTTCTGGTATCCATAAGGCTAATGCACCAGGCTGTTATCTCTCGTGTACATCATTCTGACTGAACTGTATTGAGGTAGTTACTTGGAAAGAAAACGTCTAAAGCATTGATTACTTTCAGCAAAAACTATCCAATAAAATGGCAATATATTACCCAGAGTATAGGCATCCCTCTTTTAGCATTTAAAGATTTTTTATTTTCTTAATTGCACAAACACCAACATTTTTTAGTAATTAAATACATTTCTCTTACATGGTATGCAGAAAAAAACAACAGAATACAATTAAATATCCTTTGTGTCCTTTCTCTACCCACCCCAACCCCACAAACAAGCAAAAAATCCCCCTTCCCAATCTATGCCTTAACTACTTAACAATTCCTCTTTTTTGTCTGTTGTCTGTTTCTCCTTCATATTATATAAAGTATTCCAAAAAACTGGTCCGAAGGTCTGAAACCCAGTGGACGGGAGAAGCCCAATCCCAGGTTCAGACACTACAGGCCAAGCGATCTCCCTCACCTGAGTGGGGGACAGGGGGACTTTAGCGGTTAGTTCCAGGTGTAGTGGCAGCAATAAGGTATATCAAACTACCACGTATAAGTATCATGACAAACCATAAGGCAGGACCATTTCAACAAGGGAAAATACAATAAAAAACAAAACAAGATATCAACAGGTTAGAAAAAATCCTGAATAGGTAGTGTATTGGGTTTCAAAGTCTTATACGGTACAGTATAGCGCAGAACTGTCCTATACACTCCCAATTGGACTGTGGATGGGCACCGGATGGAATATTTTTTTTTTGGAATATTTATATTGGGATGTTGGTTGGCTCCATGGTGCTCTGAACAGGTTTGATCCTATCTTGTTTGAAATATTATATAAAGTAGCAGTGAGATCTTCTATTAGATATATTTTATTAACTTCAGCAATCCACGAGGACACTCTGGGGGGTTGACTGTTTCCAGAAAAGGAGAATGCATGCTCGCACTGCATTCCCCAGAGGCATCCTTCTGATTAAGGAGACCCTCTTTTTTAGTGCATTGTGTCTCCTAAGCACATTACCTAACATTCACTGCAACAGGTAAAACATGTTGGATGTTGGCTATCAATTAAGTTGAAGGAAAAAGAAAGAAAAGAAAAGAAAGAAAAGAAAAGGAGAAAAGAAAGAAAGAAAAGAACGAAAGATGCATTCCAAGGGAATAGCTCCAGTGCACTGTTTACACTTAAGCTGCATCTATCATGCATTATGTTCTAAGATATGATTCTCCTTTAAAGTCATAAAATGGCAATTTTATTGCAGCAAACTCCATTTCTGCAGCCAGCTGCCTTTTATTTTAGTGGTCACGGTACAGAACAAAACCACCTTGTCGTGAGTGATAATCTTTCCCCTCTAATTTTCTAAAATTTTAGTTTCTTGGCTTGACTGAAACATGTCATGCTACAATGCCTTTCCAATTTCTTGCTTAGTCACACTTCTATTGAGCAAAGCTGAACACAGAAATGTGTTATGACTCAGAACTCTGCACAAGATATACTTTCTTGGTTAAGACAGAATAAACTGTTGATTGCATATGTTAAATTCATAGATAGTTGGTTTGCATTGCCTGATTGTGGCATTATCTGATTGATTGTCACAGACATAACTAGATCTGAAACAAGTTTCAATAAAGTGACAAACACCTGCGTGATAAAGTGGGTTAGTGCTTTTAGTGGAATTGGCCTCAATCCTTCATCAAATCTAAACTTGAACGGAAACAAAATCACAAAGATAATAATAATTAGATCTGCAGTTAGGAGGTCAGAGTTGGGCTATGTTTTTACAATGTTACAGGCGATAAGCACATTCCTTCAAAGCAAGGTATACACGGGAATGGTTGGTGATATTAACTTACTGTTTGTGGCACATTAGTATATGTGAGGGGGGAAACTTTTCAAGATGGGTGGTGACCATGGTGGCCATTTTGAATCCAACTTTTGTTATTTCAATAGGAAGAGGGTCATGTGGCACATCAAACTTATTGGTAATTTCACAAGAAAAACAATGGTGTGCTTAGTTTTAATGTAACTCTATTATTTCATGAGTTATTTACAAGTTTCTCTTTGTTTACAGCCATTGGCATGTCGCCGAGGTTAACACGTGAGGAGCAGATAGAAATTGTGTTGATGTCTGGTGAACGCAGTAACCGTGTCATTGCAGCAGATTTCAATGCAAGACACCCTACGAGACCACCCATTTCCCATGCTACAGTTAGCAAACTGCTTGCTAAGTTTCGTGAAACTGGTTCAGTATTGGATTTGCCAATATGTGGACGCAGGAAATCTGTCACTAATGAAGAAACATCAGTAGCTGTCCTAGCTTCATTCAGCAAGAGCCCACAGCGTAGCACTCGCTGCATGTCACTGGAGAATGGCATTACATCCCTTCAAACATCCCTTCGGCGGATATTAGCTACTCACAAATGGCACCCTTACAAATTCCAGCTACATTGGATCGATCCCTCCAAGACTGTTGGAGCAAAAAATTTATGGTATGGTGTGGTATATAGGGAACAAAGATAGTAGGGCCATTCTTCATCAATGGAAACCTCAAGGCCACTGGATATGCGAAATTGCTACATGATGATGTGTTTCCCTCTTTATGCACTGAAGCTGGCACATTCTCTGAGTTTTCGCAGCAAGATGGTGCACCACCACATTATGGGTGTCAGGTCCGAGCATTCCTAGATGAACAGTGTCCTGGAAAGTGGATTGGTCGTCATGGGCCAGTTGAATGGCCCTCAAGGTCTCTTGATATGACCCCCTTAGACTTTTATATTTGGGGTCATCTGAAGGCAGTTGTCTATGCTGTGAAGATACGAGATGTGCAGCACCTGAAACTACCTGTGCTAGCATTTCTGAGGTGTTGCTATCAGTGTGTGAAGAATGGGAGAAGAGGGTTGCATTGACAATCCAACACAATGGGCAGCACATTGAACACATTTTATAAGTGAACATAAACTTGTAAATAACTCATGAAAAAATATTATATAACCATTGTTTTTCTTGTGAAATTCCCAATAAGTTTGATGTGTCACATGACCCTCTTTGAAAAAACAAAAGTTGGATTCAAAATGGCCAACTTCACAATGGCCGCCATGGTCACCACCCATCTTGAAAAGTTTCCCCCCTCACATATACTAATGTGCCACAAACAGGAAGTTAATTTTACCAACCATTCCCATTATGTTAAGGTGTATCCATATAAATGGCCCACCCTGTATATTACCTGCCGCACTGTCTGTTTATATGGCATGAAGGCGATCAGTCGGTGGAGAGGTTAACACAGGGTCCTATGTCAACCTCAGGCCGATGGATCGGCTCCATACTGTGTAAACAGACATTGACCTCCCTGTGAAGGAATGTGCTTAAGGCGGGGAGGTCAATGTGGAAACATAGCCTTTGAGTTTCTGCACAATCAACTTTTGTTACCATGAGGACCTTTCTAAACCTTCAATTCAATACAAATTCTATCAGGTAGGCCGCTATAATGTAATTTAAAATTGTATGAAGTGATCCAAAGGTGTATAGAGGGCTTAAGATGTGAAATGAGCATGGTAACAAGTGCGGGTGGGGGGGCAGTTATTAATGTAGTGGTGGAACCCCTCTGTCCTGTGCACTGACCACAGGGAAAAAGACGTAGTAGATACAAGGTGTAAAAGTATGGTTAAAATATTGTAGAATGTCTGTTCGTTTACAAACAATAAAGCCCAATTATCCCTTTGCTGGACAATCTTGGTGGAAGAGAGTATCCCGTATTTACACCTTGCAGGCGGCTCAATTGCCTTGTTGGCATGACCTGTAACCACCAATCAACTCTCACTACTAGAATGTCTATGCCAGACAAAAAGACATTCTAAGTTACATTCATGTAATTCACAGAATTTATTTTTGGTGCCAGTTACCCTTTAAATGTTCATTACGCCAAAGGACAATCCTGTTGGACTAATTATTCAACATAAGTGTGCCTTGCAGAACACATACAGTATAAGCTCTCAAGCAAAGCACATTACTGTGATGTTAGTGAATGGTAGATAGATTTCTTGATTTATTACAATTTTCTGGTCTTAATAATAAACTTGTAGTGTGTTTCTGTAGCCCCCTTGAGAAAATGTCATATCCTGCTGTGGTAGCAGTTGTCTATAAGAGATGTATTGCTTCATAAATAATATGGGGGTATGAAAGTCTTATTTTGCCTACCATATTTAGTCATTTACCCAACAGAGCATGAGGATGTGTGCTCCATTTGCATTATTAACCTGTTCAATTTTTCACCATCAAAGCAACAGCAGCAATTTTGTATGAAAGTCTTCCTGCTGGAAATGCATCAAGAGAGCATAAGATCCACAGAAAACAACAAATGTGATGGTTTACATTTTTTCATCACTAACATTATTTCATAACAATTAGTTGTTACAACGACGGGAGATTGATTGCTATTGTGGCTGCTATTCATGAATGCTCTTTGAAGAAAAAAAGGTAAACTTACAGGTTTGCTAAGAATTATCCGGAACAAATGTTCTCTTAAAGGTAATTTGTAGCCAGAATATGAACAGTAAAATTTTTTTTTTTAGAAACACACTTTAAAACGAACGTTTCTTTGTGGGAATCACAACTTTTTTCCCTATTTTGGAGGAAAAATTTAGCTGCCGGACAATCCAATTATATACACTTGGTTCTTGTGTTTGAAACACAAACACTCTTAAGCTAGCCATACACAGTCGGATTCCATGGCCGATCGATCACCTATCCGATCGATTCCGGCGATCTCAACGGGAATCGGAGGTCCGATCGATCGGCCAATTAAGTGTGTCCGATTGCTACATACCACCTTGTCCCACGGATTCCTGGACGATTCCGTGTCCGATCGCTTACTCCACAAATGGCAACTCCCCCTGATGTGAGCAGAATCGGATCAGAAAGACCAACATGTTGGTTCTCTGTCCGATTCGATTCTGGGCCCCCGAACGATCGGACGTGATCGGACGGACAAGGTGGGCTTCACGTGATTCCAGGACGATCGTTTCGCGTGCATGCACCCGGAATCGATCGTCCTGGAATTTTATCTCAACTTTACAAGTTTACACATAACTTTACAGCCTCTACTGTGGTCTTGAAATTTTTTTTATTTGGGGATGGATGATTTCAAAGTACATCAGCTAAATATACCAGTGATGGCTTATTTAATATAGGAATTTTACATAGGAAGGTCTTAATATTTTCTATAGATTCAGTAGGTAGCTACACTACAATCCTGTAGGGCAGGGGATCACCAACCGTTCTAACAGCAGGGATCAGTAACAGAGAATAAAGATTTTCCACTGCCTGCAATTGGGAGTAGTGATGGCCGAACTGTCTGCAGTTTTTCATCCCCTTGGCGAACAGTACAGGTGTTCGACCCGTGCTGTTCACCAGCACAAAGAAAGTTACTATTCTTCCTCTGGCAGAGAGGAGCCGGTCTCTCTTGAAAGAAAAACGCCTTAAACTGGAAGTGACGTCAGTGATGTCACATCCGGATAGTGAAATCTGGAACTGTGCTCTTCCGTTTTTTCTGATTCAAATTTCCTGCGAACAGGCGGGGAATTTGGATCTTCCCTTAGATGCTGAAAAAGCATTTGACAGGGTTTCATGGCTATTCATGGAAAGTACAATATCTTGGTCTGGGCCCACTTATGTCGACAGGTATATTGACTCTTTATTACAATCCAACTGCAGCGGTAAAAGTGAACGAGACAAGGTCTCGGTATTTCTCAGTGACCAACGGCACACGCCAAGGTTGCCCTCTCTCCCCCCTTATATTTATTTTGATGCTTGAGCCTCTATTATCTACAATAAGGAAAGATGCAAGAATCCAGGGTTTCAATAAACAGAAAGGAAGCCATGAAGTAGCTGTTTTTGCTGATGATGTATTGGTTATTTTGTCAAACCCACATGTCTCGATCCCAAACCTATTAGATACTTTGTATTATTATGCGAGTCTATCCAATTATAAAATTAACCTCAGCAAAACCGAGGCCCTCTTCGTTGGGGTACCAAGGGAGCAAATGGCGGTAATACACTCAGCGTTCTCGTTAAATGGAGGAGTGAGAAAATAAAGTATTTAGGGGTTTATCTGAGTTCAGACCTTCAGTTAATCTTTAAACTAAAACTTTACACCTCTCCAGCTCAAATAGGCAAGGATCTCCAAAAGTGGCGAGATCTCACCTTTTCCTGGTTTGGGAGATGTGCAGCTATTACGATGAATATATTACCAAAACATCTATATGTAATGCAGGCACTTCCGCTGAAAATACCCAGTGTGTTCTTCTTAGTTGTCCTACAACTAAGAAGGATGTTTTCAGAATTCATCTGGCAGGGGAAAACCCCCCGAATAAAAATGGCGACTCTTACTCTCCCCAAACAGAGAGGAGGTATAGGACTGCCAGACCTTAAAGCTTACTATAAAGCAATTCATATCAGTACAGTAATCGATTGGTGCTGTCAAGAGAAAGGAAAAAGGTGGGTTAATATGGAGGAGGATGATGTGGGTTGTAATATAAAAATAGTACCGTGGCTGAAGGGTAAAATGAAGAGTTCAATAGCCCAGCATCCCACAGTTTGCCCAACAGTAGAAATAGCACGTGAGGTCTTTAAATTTCTAGCCTATCCCCGGACCCATCACCCATGGTTCTGATAATAGGCAATCCAGACTTTATTCCAGGTTTCACATCAAGACCACTGCAAAGGCTAGCTTCGAAGGGGCTATTTAGAGTGAGCGATTAACCAGGAGGAGATTCGAAACTTAGACCCCACAAACATGGATTTCTGGAGCAGTATAGAGATTACGTCACCTCCTAAACGCAGCTCGAGCAGGAATTCCACTTGCATGGAAACAAACTAGTCCCCCCAAGCCTATCAGCCTGGATGGACAAGATGGTGGAAAATTATCGTATGGAGGATCTGACAGCAACATTGCACAATTCAGAAGAGAGGTTTAAGAAACCTTGGTAACAATGGGAAGAGTTTATAAATACGGATACATTTTTAAGAGGTAGCTCGTCATTAAGTTGTCGAAGCAGGGGAGACCGGGGGGCGGGGGGGGGGGGGGGGGGGGGGGGGGGGGGGGGGGGGGGGGGGGGGGGGGTTTTGACATAGGCAGTTGTGTTTCTCTTTTTTTTTTCTCCTCTTTCGTAATTTATTTTTATTTTTAATTATTTCTTTTTTATTCATTTAATTGGTGACAGAATGGGGAGGTAAGGGGGAATTAAAAATGATGGACATGTCTTTAGAATGATAGATTGTCCTATTCGGAATACGTTTAGGAATGAAATGTATTCTCCACTCCTTGTTAAAGGGAGTCATCTATCTCAAGTCATGTTCGGATTTATATATTTGTATTTGTAAGTTATATTAGTTTTTAAGTGCTGTCTCTCACAGTGTGAATGCAAAATTGCAGGGTGTTTAATGACTTTTGTTCCTCACTGAATACGATGTATTTATGGGAAGAGGGGAACTGATAGCTATGCATGTAGGTAAGTTAGCAGGTAATTCGTTTTATAAAAAAGAAAATATGTTGTTAAAGGAGTTGATACATTTTTGTTCACATGTTTCTGAGGCAGATGGAGTCTTTTTATTGTCAGGGGAAGAATATTAAAGTGAAGTCCACATTACATTTATGGACAGCAAAATGTAGTACCACACATGCCATGACATAATGATGCCCAGCTTTGTATCTGGAAAATACTTCAAGACACCACCTGTGCCAGTGAGTCATCTAAATGCACATTTCCACATCAAAATATCCTCTATTTGTAGTATTGTAAAACGTCTCAGCTGCGGTCTTGGATTTGACAGAAAAATCAGCAGCCATGAACCATATTTGGCATCTTCTGAAAGGCATGTCTTATATTTATCTGGCTGCTCTGCATATGCTATAAAAGGAAAAACTGTATAAAAATGGGGAACACTGCACCATTCTTACTAGTATATGCATGCAGGACAGCTGAAATGTATATGAATTACATATATGAAACAGTAAGGGCTGAAACAAGTCACTAGGGGAGGAAACATGCTACACTTCTATCCTGGTGGAATAAATCAAATGTAACATATTTTAGGTTACATTCACATACATTAAACTGTAGGTGCTGCAGCAAAGGCACAAGGGTGGTACAACTTGTGTAGCTGGTGTGTTCTGCACTTGGTGACCCTAAAAGGGAGAGATGAAGATCAGAAAATGTCCTCCAAACCTCTGTGCCTACACCAAAATTGGAGGGTGTATAGTGGCAACCAACTGTGGACTCAAAATTGTGTATACATTTCTATGTGTGTGACTGTATGTCTTGGTGTGTGTGACTTTTTGTGTATGTCTGTACGTTTTTGTGTAGTTCTATAGAGAGTGTATATGTATGCATCTGTGTGTATCTATTAAGGAATGTGTATGTATATGTGTATAGGATTGTCAGTGTGTGCATGCATTCATCTGTGTATGGTAGGGTGGCAACATAAGTTCTTCACACCCAGACCTATTGACACCAGTGGTGGGCTGACTGCTAAAGTGCAGCATGTCAAAACACACACCTGCACTTTTGCTTCAACGTATGCTGCATTTTCACACCATGAGGTGATCTTAAACAAATACATCTTTAGATTTCTCTGTCAGATTTCCATTAGATCTCCTTTTGTTTAAACCAAAACTGTGTAATATAAGGGACTTTCTAAACCATCATGTCTACCTGTGTTAAATCACAGAGGACCCAGCACTACATAGTTGTTGGTAGATCTAAAGGATATCTGACAGAGGAATCTAAAGGTGTATGGCCAGCTTTAGAAAGCATGGAAAGAGCTCTGGGTCTCCTCTTAATTGCATATTTTATATGATGGTACAAAATTAAACCTGTATATACCAAGGGTGTTTTTGGACCTTGTATTTTGATGTATGTTGACATGATATGTCCTAAACAGCATTATTTAAAATTTTTGCCCCACACATTAGACTAGTACAGCACCATTAACATCATTGTATGACCAGCTAGATAGGTTTGAGGAATGGACAGGTGCCAGCAATACAAGCAAACTTAGAGACTTAACCCTGGTCATATGCTTAAAAAAGCTGCCCAGATTATGTTAATGCTGGATAAATTTTTGATCAATGGAGCAGTAATTTTCCCCTAAACTACGGGCAGTACACCCACAGACCTTAGCAAACCTCAGCGGGCAATCAGCCAGTTGGGCAGCATGCCCCCCTGTGGAAAAGATACCAAAGAGAGTGAGTTCATTTGAATAGAAGAAACCACACAAGATTTTCTGCCCCTAACACAGCAGTGGATGTAATTTGAATGGGACAGGTTGTGTCCACGTCTTTTCCCCCAGCCCGTGCTAAATGTGGGGAGAAATATGCAGCAGAAACTGGCCTTTGATGAGATTTACACTTTACCAACATACCAAACCAATAAACCCTACATAATCAATGAAATAAGAAAATACCATCTTAGTTTTCGTGGTATTATATATACAGTGGTGATTATGTGAGGTTCCATCAAATGCTCTGTAGCATCTTTAAATAATAATTCCCACAATGCACCTGGGAGATGGCAGCATGTCACACTTATTTTTAAATGCAGTAACAGAAAGCAAATGTCATGGATTATTAATTGTTTGAGCCAATCTGCTTCTGTGAAGCGGTGCCTGCTGGGATGACACTGCTGCTTTTGCTTTTTTACATTCCATTTCCAAGGAGATAAGGAAATATTAGCTGCTAATAGGTTAACCTTGTTGAATTATAAATACCATCCTTCAAAAGAATTTTTTCCTGTTAGATCTGTACTACAATAGAAGCAGTAATGAATGATGCAACAATGGCTGGCCGTTTAAATGGTGATTATTTAACCAATATTATCCTAAACGTACTACAAAGTAATGTTTTGATAAAGGAATGCATTATAAATGGGTCCGAAATGTCAGTTCCCCCAAGTGGCCATTGTACAAATGGTAGAGATAAGTGAATAATGAAATGCTCCATGAGCATTGTGCCTGTTTGTCTCCAAAGAAACTGGGACTGAATAGGTTGTTTAACAATCTAACATATAACTCAACACCCCAAACAATAACCACTCTTAAGTATAAAAGCCAAATGAGCTTGTGGTAAAAAAAAAAAAAAACCAAAAAACATGATAATATAATCCTGTATCTCCTCTAATATTGGTAACTTGGTGGTTAAAAGTAAAGATCCTACAATAAAATTTGCACAAGTTCTTCATTTAAAAATCCAAAGTTAGGGGGGCAGCCTTTTTAAAGAAATGCTAATTAACCATCAGCAGTAGATTATCACTAGTAATGAATGTAGAGAAAAAAGTGTCATGTCCAAAACTATTCATACCCTTCTCAATTATCAATAGAAAAGTCTTTATTGGCGATTACAGAAATCAAACACTTCCTATAATTGCAGACCAGCTTGTTGTCTGCTAACCATTTCTTCACCACCTTTGCTGTGTGTTTTGGGTCATGCTGTAATGTCCACTGGTGCCCAAGGCCAAGTTTCTCTGCAGACTGCCTGATGTTGTCGTTGAGAATCCTCATGTATTGCTCTTTTTTCATGGTGCAGTTTACTGTGATTAGGTTCCCTGGTCAATTGGCTGAAAAACACCTCCAAAGCATTAGGTTTCCATCACCAAGATTGACAGTGGGGATGCTGTTCATTGGGTTGAAGGCTTCTTTTTTATACCAAATGAAGGAAACATTGTGACCAAACAATTAAATTTTCTTCAGACCATAACACAGAAGACCAGAAGTCTTCTTTGTCCAGATGAGCATTTGCAAAGGCCAAGCAAGCTTTTGTGTGCCCTATCTGGAGAAGTGGTGTCCTCCTTGGTCTGCATTAATAGAACCCAGCAGTGTGCAGTGTCCGTTGGATTGTCTGCCTTGAGACATTGCCACCAGCAGAGCCTAGATTGACCAGAAAGCCTTGGTTGTGATCCTTGGATTCTTTTTTACCACTCTCACTGTCCTCCTGGCCAGCACAGGTGTCACTTTTGGCTTCAAACCACGTCCTCAGAGATTTTCCAGAGTGCAGAACATCTTGTTTTTTTTATATTTTGCACTGTAGCCACTGAAACTGCTTTGTAGCCCTTTCCTGACTTCCTCACTGAGCTCCTTCTTTGTTTTAGCCATGAATGTCCACAAACCAACTGAAGAGAGCTGCTGTTTTCACCTGTTCATTAAAACAACTGTTGCCAATTAATCAGGGTAATTAGGATGCTTTAGAACAGCTTGGACTATTTGGAATGGTATAGAACTTTGGATTTTCCCAGAGACTGTGATAGTTTGTAAAGGGTATGAATAGTTTTGGACATGACACTTTCTCAAATGTAAATAAAATAAATAATTTTGTTTCCACAATAATGCCTCGTGTACATCGTCTTATTATCTTTTGGGAGACACCTATGCCATTTCCCATCAAAAAATTACTCGCTGGTTGAATAAAAGTAACTTTAAGTCAAAATTTGCCAGGGGTATGAATAATTATGGGCTCAACTGTATATATATATATAAACCAGTTGGAGAAAGGATCAAATTGCAGCTTTAGAAGAAAACAATGCACATATAGCATAATATACAGTGATTTCTGAAAAAAATTACTCAACCTCCAATCTTTATTTGATAATACAAGTCAGTGCAGTCAGTTATAATATGTATGAAGACTCTTAAAGTGCATGTATACTCAATATGTAAAAAATATATATGTAAAATGAGTAAGTTTGACTTACCCCTAAATTGGTATGATGGTGGCTTAGTGCTCCACGATCCTAAAAAAATATACTTGCCTACTGTTGCCTAGAATCGTATGAGAGATTCCATCTTTATTTGCCAGGCTTATGGGGGTTAACTCAGGGCTTAATATCGCAAGTGGCTACTAGGGGCATTTACAATGGTTGTCTATGGGAATTTTTTCTGTGTACTTTCAATGGAGAGCTGAGAACACACACGTTATAAGAGAGAGGAAGCGCTGCAAGGGATCTTTTTAAATTGCTCCTTACAGATAAGATTTTATTGTTTTTGTTATGTTTTTCTCCCTAATATCTGCACTTCTAGTGCCATTCATGCAAAGATTTACTTCTGGTGGTAGGTCTGTTTTACCATCAGAAACAATACATGCGATCTAGGTTTATATTACCAAACTCTTAAGCTGGCCATACACCTTTAGATCTCTGTCAGATATCCTTTAGATCTACCAACAACTATGTAGCATAGGGTCATCTGTGACTGAACACAGGTAGACTTGATGGTTTAGAAAGTCCCTCATAACATGGTTTTGGTAAAACAAAAGGAGGTCTAAAGGAAATCTGACAGAGAAATCTTAAGGTGTATGGGGGCCCTTAGATGGTATAACCCCAATCATGACCTTACCATTAGTCACAGAATCATCCATCATGTAATGTGTGAGTTTGCAAGTCTTTATTATCAGCAAACAATCACACTAAGAGATATACATTTCCAGTAACCTTATACTTTCTTATAGGGTTATGTGAAAAATAGACTCATAAGTTTTGTAATTAATGTTTGTGAAGTTGTAAGATTCTCATTTAACTTAATTAAGGTCAGATTGATATCTGATCAGTATACATCCTCCTGTGATCTTCATTTAGTAACTTTTATATATGGAAGCACATGCATCCATCGTTCAAATGATATCGTAATCAATCAATGCCTGACCTTGATTCTATACATTTAGTAGTATCGGAAAGCCAGACTGAAGAGGTGTATTTTCAGGGCCTGTTTGAAAATGATAATAGGGAGAACATTCCAGAGAATAGGGGGGCCTATAGAAGTAATAAAGCTGGACATTAGTGCTGTAATAAGTGGGGATGTCATTATTAGGTCAGCGAAAGAGCAGAGGGGCCAGTTATTTGTGAACAAGTAAAAGTAGACATTAGTGATGAGAGGCATAGGCAATATTCGAATTTGTGATATTTTGTGAATAATTCTACTAATATTTGATATTCACGAATATCCGTAATCTGAGTGCATGGCCATACATGGTCATAATGTGAATGGTCACATGTGGTATTTATTTTCACATTGCGAATATAAAATCGCAATGCATGGCCATAAGCTTCCCTTGCATAATATCTAGAATATTAGAAATTGTGAATATCCACTGCCATATTTGCGAAACTTGCAAATTTTCGAATAGCCAAAATTCGTTGAAAATATTCACAATTGGAATATTTGAGCTCAACACTAGGGATACATGATCTGATTTGCAGTGTGATGACGTAATCTCAGAGGATCACCCGGCACCCTTTGTATGCCTGACATTACTTTGGATGGTGGGACGCTGGTCCCCATCTAAAGTAACATGACCGGCCAGGAATTTATGGACATTTCAGATCACCATGTGATCAGACATGCGGGACAATCCTGGTTGATCTGTCCAGGTGGGTACACCCGATTTGCGGGCGATCGATTGGCAGGAGTGTTCATGGAGGTCGATCAGACGAAAAAGCGGATGGGAATCAGCCCATCTTTGGCAGCCTTTAGAGATGTAAAGTGGGACTGGAGGTGTGGAATGATTTAAAAACAAGGCACAAAACTTTGAATAAAATTGTTAGGGCTATTGGAAACCAGGGATTTTCAGAGAAGAGCAGTAGATGAAGAAAGGTTTTCCACTTGAGATGAGAAATTAATGAAAAAAAAACAAACATTTGCAGGCAAATTGCATGTAGACAACAACTAAGCCATTCAAACTCAGCAGAAGCAAAGTTGTATTGGCTCAGTGTCAGTCTGTATACAGCTTTCATGCATATGTTAAATTTGATGATTCTCATTGATAACCTCTACTCACCAGTGAGCCCCAGGCTTACAATGACAATGTACAAAGAGTTGAACATTCACAAAACCCAACTTATTTCTATTTTCAAAATTATGTCCTTTCATTCTTATCAGTAATACAAACTCAGATGGAGCATAAATATAATATAACCAACCTACTTTGTCAATATCATTACATTAAATATATCCTAATTGTTGTCACCAAAAAATAAGAACAGCACAAAACAATTTTGCAGACACAATACATGTTAAATGAGCCAAAAGATCTTATTCCAGCATAACACCATCTGGAAAAGGCAAATCTATTGTGCTAATCATTAATCTTTTATTTTTCTAAATAATATAACTTTGGTGATCAAATGATTAGACTGGGATTTCAGTTAGAAGAACCTAATGTGTTGTACATAGTGTACACTTAGCAGATCTGCTTCAGATGGGATAAACAGCAAGGCACTGCCACATTTTTCTTGTTTCCCTGACAACCAACATGAAAGCTTGAGCTCAACACGAGCATTTCCATATTTCCCTCACAATTCTTATCAACAGATTAGGTAAATGGAGGAAAATGGAATGAGGATATCACAGATGTCTTTAACCCATGTAACATTTAAGGGGTTTGAAGAAAAAAAAAGTTAATTGCAAATTAAATTGGCCTAATGTTTATCTCGAAAGGAATAATACAAATGATGAGTTTGGTACTCAGGGACCCAGATATTCTCACTTATGGATTTGGGGGTACCACCACTGCAGAAGGCCAACGCATGCTATTGTAGTGCACATGCCACATGGTCAGTAAAGGCCCCCATACACGGGTCGGATTCCGGGCCGATCGATTCCGGGCGCGTGCACGCGAAACGATCGTGCCGGAATCGTGTGCAGCCCACCTTGTCCGATCGATCACGTCCGATCGTTCAGGGGCCCAGAATCGGATCCGACAGAGAACCAACATGTTGGTCTTTTTGATCCGATTCTGCACACATCAGGGGGAGTTGCCATTTGTGAGGTGGACAATCGGACACGGAATCGTCCCGGAATCCATTGGACAAGGTGGTATGCAGCGATCGGATTCTCTTAATTGGCCGATCGATCACACCTGCGATTCCCGCCAGAATCGCCGGAATCGATCGGATAGGTGATCGAGCGGCCATGGAATCCGACTGTGTATGGCTGGCTTTAAGAGTTTACAAGTACTAGATGCAGATTGAATGTTGGAATAATTATCTGGTTTCTGCATACTGACCCTAGAGCACAAAAGGTGTCCATATTTTGCAGATGAAAATATACAATGCAATGTGAAATACCATCTGCATTTACATTACCAAAATACCTTAACCCCTTCAGTTTTTACAGGCCTTCAGTTTGCCTATCTGGGTATAACAACATCTAGACATGATTGTAATACAGTAAATTCAAGCACAGCAGCTGCAAAGTTTGATTGGCTCGACTTCAGTGTGCATTTAATTTACTTATCTCTATTACCATATATACTTGACTTTAAGCCAAAATTTTCAGCACTTGAAATGTGCTCAAAATATGAAATTTGGCTTATATTGGGGTCAAGAAATGAGAATCGCAGCATTTTGTAGGTGGACCTTATGAGTGATTTGCAAAGCCCCTGAACATGCTTTCATCACTAAATTTGCTGGAAAAAGGTTCTATATATATATATATATATATATATATATATATATATATATATATATATATATATATATATATATATATATATATATATATCTTTATAAATTAGGCTCAAAGTCAAGTTGAAGTTTTTAAGTAACTTAATTTGAACCTATTTTGTGCACACAACAACACAACAAGAACAATACTTTTTTCTTTACAGAGTCCCCTCATCCCTTCTCTACATCTCCAGCAATTGTGGTGATGATATCATGTTCAGGGGCTTTGTAATTAACTTAAAAATCTGCTGAATTAAATAATGACATCTCCTAACAAAAGCACATTTGCTGTGTGTTTCTGAGCTGAAGCTTCTGCATTTCCTCTCCTATGCTTATACTCCAGTCAATCAGTTTTTCCAGATTTTCTTTAAAAAATTTGGTACCTCTGCTAATATTCAGGTCGGCTTATACTCAAGTATATAAAGTATCTCCCTTTATTACTGTAGTTCCATCCTGGACCTTCTACATCACTATTATGTCTTGTAATGATGTTAAGGCTGACTGTTGGAACCAAAAGCCAGACATTAGGCATACAAACAGCCAATGTGAAGCCCCCCATACACCTAAAGATCGATCCATACAATTCCCTTAGATCTAGCAACAACTGTGTGGTATAGTAGCCTCCCTGATAGAATACATAGTGATTGGAAGGTTTAAAAATTCCTCATACTACATGGTTTTGGTAGAACAACATTTGATTGTACAGAAATTGTATGGAAAGATTGTAAGGTGTATGGGGGCTTAAGGAATGCTTTACAAAATTCAGGACTGATACATTATCCAATTCTGTGCCAGTTAGACATGTACACAGCAGTCCTTTTATTAACAACATAGAACAATTAAAATGTTTTTTAATAAAGTGATTGATTACGGTTATGAGATAAAGGGGTCTTTGGTATCCATTTGCCAAAAAGGCTTCATGTTCAAAATCAAAACCACCACATAGTGGTCACCAGCTACATCCCGACCAACCCAGGGACAGCACTGGAGTAAAAAATTCCTACATCCAAGGACCAATACCATATTAAAATTACTAATACCACACTGGGGGACCACCAGACGGGTTCCCAACCTTGTCACCATAATGTGTTGTAAACAGACTTCCTTTTCCCATGGCTGCTATGACTATATAAACAAATAGTGATGAGCGGCATGTGCAACATTCGTATTTGCGGCATGCCGCGAATTTTATGGAAAACTTTCGGAAAATATTCGCATTTGGCAATATTTGGGGTTTTTTTCATTGCGAATATCGGCAGTTTTTATTGCGAATTTCGCGCGCAATATATGTTTAACATGGCGCAAATTTTTATGCGAATTTTTAAAAGTAAAGATTTTCGCAATATTCGCATCACCCCATGATTCAATTAAAAAACTGTTGATGGTGTTGCTAAGCTCTGATAACACTGTTGACACAATAACCATCCATGAAGATGATGAAAATGATCTACCCAGCACCTCCGATCACAATCCTGAAACTCTTCCAATTCCCAAGAATCAAATCCACCCCCTTCACGGCATCTGAATAAGAACCCGACCTAAAAACCTGTTCGATGAGTGACACAGACATCACCCACACGTACCCCGGCAGGCCGTACCTACACACTCCTCTTACAAAAGCATTGCGTAGCTTACAAGTGACTTTTCTATAACCATCCAAGATGTCCCTGACAAGGCGGGAATTGTCCTATGTAATTCGTTCTATGAAGATGTGTCTCCATATCCTACAAACACGAACTGTATCAAATCAAACCGGCTCAGATCTCACCCCGCTGGTCCACAAACACTCAAAGCCTCATTGCTAAGCCTATGCAGACGATATCTGACAGAACACCTTCAGATTTCTCAACTTTCCCGCCTACAAAATCCAACATTATAGCCCCCCCCCAATTCACAAACCCCCACCCCCCTCACCCTCCGAGACCTAAATCTCCGGGTAACACGCCACAAAAGGCCACGTCAGCTAATCGATGCATCCTAGACCACCATTCTCATCCTACTACCCGCTTTTTCTTAAGACCCAACCACACTTCTCAATCTACATTGGACCAAGATCATCCAATACTACCTGGTAGGCCTGGATGTTGAGGCTTTGTATAGCTCGTACCGCACTCCGAAGGCCTCACCCCCAGCACTTATCCTTTCTGTTGGAAAGAAGCATGGACAACTCTGTCCGTACGTGAGTTCATTCTAGACCCTACTACGCTTTATCCTCACACATTTCTTCCTTTTTGCTTTGGCGAAAACGTCTACCTCCAGTACAGGGGTGTGGCTATGGGACCACTTGTGCCCCTAGCTATGCCAACCTGTACCCTGGGGGCATGGGAACGCCAACTCTTTGCCTCCGAGATCTGGAAAAATACTCATGCATGCTGGCTTCTGGTTAAGATACATAGATGACGTGTTTATGACATGGGAGGGAATCTCGGACAGAACTGAGTGAATTTGTGGACTCATACCTCAAAAGGATTTTTAACCTCGAATTTACCTACCACATGCGACCAAAAACAGTTTGGCGTTTCTCCGCGATCTAACCATCATACGATAACCAAACATAAATTAAACCCACTTATTCTAACCGAAACAAACAGAACCTGGAAATACAATTCTTATGCACCTCCAGCTCGCACCCCTATCCCTCTCATCAAAAGCATCCCATACGGACAGTATAACCGATGAGGAGGAATTGCTCCCCCTCTGCCCACCTACCACGCTTTGAAAGGAGCCGCCTCTACTCTACGCACACGACTCTCAACCGTATTATAGCAGAAGAATCTAAAAGGCCTATCTCAAAGGCAAATCAAAAATAGGGATGACCTCCATTTGGAATTAAAACACGAGACAACCCCGTTGACAACTCGTGTCATAACAAACTTCACAGCCCAAAGCAATAATTTATACAATAATGTCAAAATACTGCCTATTTTTTGACCAATGACAAAAGATCAGTAATTCCGTGGCTCAATAACCCTCAAGTCACTACCGAAAGTCAAACTCATTAGGGTCCTTAACACAAGCCACTACACAGTGGGGACAGAAGAGCTGACAAATGTAAATCAAAGGCACTTCCGCGGCCGTTGCCTGAGAGTGTTCAGTTGTAAGTTTACCACCCGGATCAGAATCCAATTCTTCCAAATGGCCTACTTTACTCCGAGACACTTCTCCACTGTTCGAACGTGAGGGCGTGAGATCTAATCTATGCAACTGCAACAGCGTTTACGTTGGTAAAACTAAAAGAGACTCCGACAGGATTCTGATTTTCCGACACATACGAGCTGGTCTGAAGGGGACCCAGTGACCCCCTTAGGCCACACACACTGCCCATGCAATCGACACAAGTGGACAGTCTACAGTACTGACGCTGGACCGTGTCCATGCCCATATGAGAGGGGGGAACATTGACAACTCCTACTGCGCAAAACAGAAGCTCGGATGGATATATACCCTAAATGCTACACAAAAACAGGTATTAATGACCAATCAAAACTTAAAATGTTTTCTTAACTCCACCATTGGGATCTTTCTACCCCCTGTATCGGATCATAACCAGTTAACCTAGTAACCCTCTTCTAGGCTGACCAGAGCACCTAGTCCTGTTGACAGCTGCCTGGAAAGTCCCGCTGCCCCTCTCAGAGATAGATTATAAGGGGGGGGGGGGGGGAGGCTAAACTCCCCCTTTGAATGGGTTCAACTTTGACTGCACCCTCCTTCCTTCCTCTTCATTTCCTATTCTTCTATAACCTTTTCCTTATTTGTTTAAGAACCCCCCATGCTTTTGAGCCCTAGTCATTCATACTCTGGCACTTTATCTTATATCTATATACAGACATTCATCATTTTGTTGTTCTGTTTTTGTGTGTTTTTTTGATATTTTATAGATGTCACACTGTGACGAATACATTCTGACTGTTGAATTAACGAGTATTTTGTACCTTAGACCATTGAATGTATGCCTATATACTTTGATGATACTATGCCAGGAATCTCATATATCCATGTTGCTGTGATTACTGTTTGGTGGCGACAGCATCCTTTACCCTATTAACTGTAACCTGCGCTCTCGCCCCTCCAATTATCTCTAACCTTCCTGCCCTACACTACTGCATTATCGGGCGCTGTCCCCCTGGGTTGCGGCCACCATCGGTTGCTCTTTGGTGACCTAACTGCCCGCCCACCCTCGGGTGGCCAGCGTATTACTGGGCTAATCACTCTTCCAGCCGGATGAGTGTTTAGGGGCGGTCGATGCGCTGATCGCTCTGTGGCCCCCCCATTGGTTCTGCCGCCGGTGGCCATCTGAGCGGGCCTCCAAACCCCTTTCTCGCGGCTCCTCCTGGTTTTCCCATGAAGCCGGATGATGCCCAGATGTCCCGCACGCATGGGTGGTGGCGGGCCGCGCCCGCTGACGCCGCCTGCGGCGCCATGACCGCATTGATGATGAGCCTGTGCGCCCTGTGGGCGGCCCTGTTGGTGCGCGTCCCCGCCCACCCTAAAGAACGGCTCCAGAGTACTTTTCAGACCCCACCGCCGACCATCTGGACGTGCAGTGCTGGGGACAACGTGCCGCTGAGGACCCTAGCCTCCCCTCTGACCCTACCTACCTATTACCCCTGAAGTAGTGGCTACTGACTGTCACAGGATACTGGCTCTCTGTTTGGCATATTTGCAACCTATCTGTCTCAACTCATCTTTTTAGAGCGTTTTTGGACCTCTTTTGTCTGGAATTCACATCCTATCATGCCAGCCAGTAGTGTATAATGTTGCCACCGGTGTTCAAGCCCTGTTCCACACTGCTTAACTTTTAGCAATTACCTCTTTACTTCAGAGTCACTCGTTCCTGTGCCTTTTTTACTTTCACACCTCGGTTATTACACCTATCATCTACTTTTACTCCAAATTTTATATTCCACTCTCTCAACGTTTTGTGCGCACTTCCACTTTGAGTTACACTCATTTCCCCTTCCTCTCCATGGGCACATGTTCTCCCCTGGATTCTTACCTCACATGGGTGCCAATTCCTTTTGGGTTTTGCTTGATTTTCCTCACGTATCACCTTGACACCCCCAGTGTAAACACCCTTCACCCACCCCTTATCCCCATTCACCCGCTGATTCTTCTCACCTGTCACTCTCCACCTGGCTCGGCGCCCCCTTATACAACACCCTCCTCACACCCCCCTCCACCTTCGATATCTAATCTCTCTCCTTCCAACGCCTTATCTCGCCCCTACCTCTTATAATTTAAAAAACTTGCAGATGTTTTTCGGTCTTTGGCCTCTGACCGGAACGACCCGCTGGAACTCTACTCCTTTGGCGACCTCTAGCCCTATATCCCCTACTTTACCTTATTTTTTGCCTATAAGTAAGTACACCCCCCCCCCTTGGAGGTATCTGTTACTCATTTCACCAACTATATTTTAGCCGCGTCTCACGCTTTTCTTCCCCTATACCATTAGATCACACTTCTCAGTGGTGGACTTTCTCTCCCCCTGAGAGTCGCTTTTGCGACCGAAACCTGCGTCGGGTTTCGACCCTCTACGAGACCCTCTTGTGTGGTCTCGTCTTTACACTGCGACCAATCCTTGGGATAAACGAGATTGTTGATCCTTGGCCTAGCTACGGAAGCCGTTCGTCATCGGATCCTTGCTTAACCCCCGATCCTTATGTGATGACTAGATAAACGAATGTATGTACCTCGATATGCTCTGAATTTTTTATCTATTCTACTCATTTCGTATTTTGCTTTGTTGTTGCTAAGCTCTTGTTGCAGCCTTTTCATTCGTCCACTTGCATTGAGAGGCATGTGTAATGGATAAAAAATACAGAATATCCGGAATTGCGAATATTCGGCAATATATTCACCATCTTCGCGAATTTCCAAATTGCCGATATTCGCAATTAATATTCGGAATCTGAAAATTTTCGATCATCACTATAAACAAACAGCCAAGAGAGACACAATGGAAAAAAACCTGGGTGGGACAACCTTCTTTTTGTCGACCTTTGCAGAAAGAACTCCCAGAAGCCCCAACCAAGATAACCACTGGGACTCCTCCCGGCCACCGGAACTGCAATCCTGCAAGCTTTTCTGGGGACTATTCATGCAGCACTTGCTTCCAAATTGTCCGGCAGGTTTCTTAATTGAATGCCAGGCAAATGGCAACATGTCTGGTTGCTTTGACAGACTTCTTCAGATATAACAGTGCCTGGGTAAATGTGAATCTTTACAGACATCATTGTAAATGTCTGTCTAATTAACAATGAATTTAGCCGTTGTTTTTAAACATTTCAATCAGCAGAAGAACATTTTAACATTAATTTATTTACTACAAAGCCCCTGGAAATCTATTTTTTTTTTACATTTAATGATTGATCTATTACCTTCTCAAATGTCTGAAGAAGATCTTTTAGACATCCCCCACAATGGGAGTTCTATTTTAGTAAGATAATCTCTGAGGGCTCATATTTTCCTAAAACAATGCAGACTTTGCAGATTTTGTCATGCCTTGCAGAATTTGCATATGAGCAGATAATGAATGCAGACCCTTACATTCAGAAATCGGATTAGGAAAGGACATGGTGACACAAACAGCAATTTCTGCAGAAGAGCGAAAGTATGAATCTGCAAAAAAGTTTGCTAAAATCCTTGGAATGTGTATAGTTCAACTAAAGGGCTTTCTTTCAGCCAAATGTATTCTTAAATTATAGTATAAATTTTTAACATATTTTAATTGTTTTTAAGCGTATCTGTCAAGAAGAATTAATAAGACAGACACAATTAAGCTTCTTAAGTCTTTGATTTCTTTCTTTTTTTGTTTAAAACTCTGGTAGATTGAAATAAAATGAGAGTGTTCTGACCACCATGCATAATCCAAATCAGCAATTCAGAAAGTATTGCTGGAGGATAAGCATCAGTATTTCTCACAGGTCAGGTAAGGTCAGTATTTCTCACAGGTTATATTTACTTTCAGGTTTCACCATAAAGTGGATTTTGTGGATTTCTAGACAGGTAGACCTTAATTACTTGTGATGGCCGAACTGTCCACAAGGTGTACAGTTTGGCCGCGAACATGGCATGGTCGCTTTTCTTCTCTTAGTGAACAGTACGGGTTTCGACCTGCCACGGTTGCCGGCGAGAAGATTATTGTTCTTCCGCCAGCCAGATCAGGAGCAGAAAAAATCTGCTTTAAAACCAGAAGTGACATCAGTGACCTCACGTATGGTAATCTGAATAAGGAACTGTGTGTTCCAGGTACCGGAAGTGACACCACTTCCTGTTTTTCCTAATCAAATTACCTGCAAACAGGAGGATGTCTGATTTTTCTAAAAGTTCAATCCGCCTGTTCGCGAATGGATGTGGTTAATGTTCTATCTGTACTATTAATTACCTCACCTTTAATAATGAAGATTATGTATTATAACACCATTGAAAGATACTTGTAAAACATGCACTGTTGATGGTAACTTAGGAAATAATTTAGAAAAACTCAAGAAGGTAATGGCCTACTTGGAATGGGTACTTTTTTCTGACATAAGTAATCAGCTGGGAATATTATATTCCCTCAAGGTTCTGTATTCTAAACTAAAAAAGAGCGAGGGCAATATCCCATGTTTCCCCAGATAAAAAAACAAAATTCTTAGGTAAAAAGGAAAATCAGTGTGCAACAATTCTAAATTGTGGATTTTACCATCACTTTCAGTTGCGGTAAGTATATGTTATTACGAAAGTATATGTTATGTTGGGGCATTCCTTCAGGATTTCCATTGTAAAAGTGGTAAAAATGTTTTAAAAGATTGTGGAGTAATCTGTTTAAAAATTGTATTAGAGCAGGTAAACTACCCTCAGTGTGGGTCATTGTTACTGCTTTTTGCAGTAACAAATTACCCCAGGCCACACTCTGGAAAACTGTCAAGACGGTTAAACCCCAAATCATATTCACATTTTTTTTGTCTTGGTTGAGTAAAGGAGATTTAAATCCAACCACATTTAGAATGTTGTGCTCTTGTACGCAGACAGCAAAAAAAAACTTTTGCAAAATAAGCCCTTTCCTTTGCTTACCAACTTCCCCTTACCTTCTCTGTCACTTTACTCCCCCCCCCCTTTCCTTTCCACATAGGGTCAGATTTGAACATTTAATTCTCTGAAGATTCTCTTGCACATGTAATGCCCCTCACTTTTAAGTTTTCCATCAGGAACCGTTATCAAGAGATACCTGGGGCTCCTCCCGAGGGAAACACCGTGTCGCTACCTCTGGAGAGAGGGAAGCACACAAGGCAGCTGGTCCAGGGGGCACCACGGAGAGGTGCCAGGGACACTGGCGTTATCAGCAGGCCAGGTCATAAGCTGGCAGCAGAGGTACAGGTCAGGCAGTCCAGGTTGGCAACAGAAGAGCTAATACAGGCAGACAAGGGTAAAATGTATCAAAGTCTCAGAGCTCAGGCAGGAATCAGCAACACAGGAACAAAGATAGTAAGAACACTCTAGACAGAGACGTTCGATACTGAGGCATAGTGGAAAGGGACTTGATCCCTTATATACATGCAGGAGGACCAGGATTGGCCAGCCAGGACACATGATCAACTTTTCTTCTACCAAAACCATGTAATATGAGGACCTTTCTAAACATTCCAATCACTATACTAAACTATGCTACATAGTTGTTGGTAGATCTAATGAAAATTGTATGGAGTGATCTAAAGGTATATGGGGGGCTTAAGTGATAGGCCCAGTGACTTATAAATCTACCATATTCTTTTGAATTGCATTGCTCCATATCCTGGCATCTCTAAAGACAGCACTACTTCTATATATTTAACAATGGGGCTGCATATCCATGTATGCAACATTGGCCTGCCATGTCTTGGATATTTCTTTTTGAAGCTGGAAAAAGCCCATAATCCTGTTTTCACTGTATTTATTACCTCATACCTCATTATGTTGTACTTGTATTTTTCTAAGAATAAACTCTTTTTCTCTACAGTAAACAAGCGATTACTGAAACTGCCCGGTGAATGTGACATGACAAGTTCACCTGTCGGTTTTTGGCTTTTTTCTTACCAAAAAGACCAGTCATGGGGGCATTATGAGCGCCCCCAAGAGCCTGCACAAGTTTGCAGTTCAAACAACATATTCACCATTAATACACAAGCCCAGTTGAAAATGCTACCATGACTTGATGAATAAGAACCTTTACAGACAAACCTGTAGAATATGGTTATATAATTTTGCTTTCTATGCTGAAGGCAATCTCACTGAATTTCACCATAACATAGTTGGAGTCAACAGTTTTCTTTGGATGAGGATGGTTGATATTTATTTTGATTTTAAACGTTTACTATAGTAATCTTTATCCTGTGGTTCTAACATTATGGGCATTACTCATGGGAATCATTACAATCATGCCTTTTACTACAGTTTCTATGGATATGTTAATATTATGATTGTTTTATAGTAATACCTTTATAGCAAGTTAATAAATTACAGTTGCATAAAATCTGATTATCAAATCAAAAACAAGTTGTTTATTTTTTTTTATAATTTGTTTGCTTTTGGCACTTTGAGTTTAGATCTGGATCTGGTTTCACACAGGAACATGGGATTTAATTGTGAAAGGATTACCTTAAGCAAGTGGCATATAGTGAGGGGATGTATTGATTTACTAAGGGATTTGCTTTTAATTATTTTTATGGCCCAGGACATTGTGTACTATAATCATGGATCAGTTTATTCATGATGGATTAGCAAATTATAAAGTGTAATTATATATTTGTACATTTGTGTATGTCAGCATTTTTTGGGTAGATCTCCTGTACCATACTAAGGTTACAAGCCTTCTTTGACACCCCAGAAGTGTGGTAGTAAATAATGACATTCATGTACAATGATTACATGTTATCAATTATTAAATAAAAATATATCAGCATTTCTATGATCATTCTTGATGTATGTAGCAAACAACAATATAAAGTGGCGTCCATATCTCTTTAGGATTAACTTCAATTTGAACATATCATAACACAAAACCTATTACAAAAACATTAACTATACCAGGTTCAGTATACATTTCTAGGCTTTACGACAATGTTTTGGAGTTACAAAAATAAGGGGACACTATACTGACCAAGAATGTATTGGGGCATTTTTCTACTGAATACCAATGAAGGAGGCACTACATATAACATTAATGTAGGGAGGAAATGGCTCAATTGACCAGTATGGGAGCACAGTTCATATATATAAGGACATACCCTATATACTTTACACTGTGTTTTTTTAACATTATTATCCACTGATCTGTGCTGATTATTTTATATATTCTTGATTATTGTGTCCTTTGGGCCTCTTTCTACAACCAGCGTATTACCTGCATTTAAGCATGCATTACTGTTGAATTGGCAGTAACATTCCCTATTTATTTTGATAGGAATACTGCACCTGATGCATTTCCCCTTTGTTGTCACAGCAGTGGATCGGCTTCTTTTCCTCTGTGGTCGGAGTGTTAAATGCAGGAAAAAAAACAATGGTGCTGAAACTAGCCCTTAATCTATGCTATCACAATTGCAGCACTGTGATGTTGTTCTGTACTTTACTGTGCATGCTCCCAACCGAAGTGCTCATTATCTCAACAGTTACTAATTTCTGAGTAGCTCTCAAATATTTTAACTCTCATATCAGGTGTGTGTGCCTACATTTTGTATGGAAAAAACCCCATATGTAATAATTGTAATTTGTTTGTGACGCAGTAATTAAACCATACTTTGAGGGTATAATGACTGCATCATATATGTGCAGAATAAACAGGGACTAGACTCAGACTTTATTTAATTACGTGATGTTTAATTCAATGGTGCCCCGGGGCTTTCACAATAATAGCAAATTTATAGACAATCTGGCTTTGTTGCAACTTAAAATCGATTACAAAAAAATACTCACTAATGGCTGCCATACACACCCTGACGGGTGCAGACAGACCAGTCCCGATATGCACCGGGATGCAAACGTGATGACGTCATCACATTTGCACCCTGGTGCATTATGGGGCCCCTTCAGTCGGCCGGCACCCTTTGTGTGCCGGCCATTAGCTTCAATGAAAATGCCGGTCTTCATTGAAGCTAATGCCATCGGCTTACATCGGCCAGAGATTATTGGACATGTCCATTCTCTGGCCGGCCGAGCTGTGGGGCGACAGGGATCTGTCGGCCCATGCCGATTAGCGGCCGATTTTTCCGGTGACCGACGGGCGCGAGTGCGCACGCCCGTCGGTCAGGTGAAAAATCGGCCGCTTATCGGCATGTGTATGGCAGGCATAAGTGACAAACTAATTGGAACAACCATTTATGTTATCATGTAAAAACCATCAATAAATAAACTTCCTATTTTATAGATTGGTTTACTGTCTCCTAAGTCTCCTCCCCCTCCAGGTTAATTGGCTACAATCTGACAGGAAACACGTGTGTTAGTGGAGCACACAGGATTCCTGTCAGTTCTGTAGCCGACTTCTCGCAGCGTGGTGATGTCACCATGCTGTGAGGAGTCTTTTACTGTAATCTACTGTAATCTTCGACTTTTACGATGGTAAATATTTGTAAATCATAAGTGACTTTGATATTTTGAATTTCTGTATAAGGTTAGCTAATGAGTAAAATAACATGATCATATTTGGGGTGTGAAAAGAGGGTGTAAAATGAGCCAATATGGTATTGAAATGAAAGGAATAAGTATTTTAATGAGAGGATAAATGTCATTATTATTGCTTTCACTGTCAAATGATGGATTGGGCAGGACCTGGGCTCTGAAGAAGTAGGTAAAAGGATGTTACCAATTAGACTTAGGACATACAGTGGCACACCATTAGGGGGAATATCTGGAAAATAACTCTGAATATAGCAGCAAAATCTGTTTTTAGTTGTTTAACGTTTTAATGGTCTGCCTCCAAAGCACAGAAGTGGAGATGTAGAAAAGCTGCCAACACATGAGGTCAGAGGAAAAGATAACAGTGTGACAAAGAAAAAAGATGATGAATTGGCAATAGTAAAGAATGAGGATTTAGGGGAACGGAGTAAAAGACATCACAGCTAGTGATGGCGCGAACCCGGATTTTGCCGATCGCGAGCGGCGAACTTCAGCAAAAGTTTGCGAACCCGGCGAACACGCGAACCCGCCATTGACTTCAATGGGAGGCGAATTTTAAAAAACAAAGGGACCCTTTCTGGCCACAATAGTGTTGGGAAAGTTGTTTCAAGGGGTCTAACACTCGGTCAATGACATGACAGAGGGGGATCCATGGCAAAACTCCCAAGAACATTTTTTTTCACACAATAAATCCACACCAAGGAATTCTACAATGATAGTCAATGGGATTTGAGCTGGAGAGCAGCCCGTGTCACCTTTGCCCGTGTCACCTTTGCACCCAAAGTAATGTGTGATGGTCCCCACCCAAAGTAATGTGTGACAGTCCCCATCCAAAGAAATGTGTGGCAGTTCTTTGGATGGGGACACCACCAGTGTCCTGGATGAGGATACTGGTGGTGATGGTCAGTGTGGCAGACACTGGTGGTGATGGTCAGTGTGGAGG